>OX336388.2:975107660-975440660 GCA_946902985.2 Meconema thalassinum | reverse complement strand
AATTTACAAACGACCTTCAAACTCGAGTACACATAATACTTTGGTTGACATTAGTTGTCTAAGTAAAGTTAACTCACAAGGGTATGGTGGTCTGTGTTTAGCAAATACACGGCAGTCGTGAACTCTTGGGATTTAAATTTCACATTCTGATTGAAACATCTTAACTTTGTGCAGCAAATACCAATGCCGTCGTCCACAAAACGCTACGCTCTCCGCACGAGTAGGCTTACCATCAAACTACTGTGTCGAGAAGACAGCCTCCCCTTCATTTGCAAATTTGCTGAGAAAGGGAATACGTGATGAGCAGGTGATGATGTGAGTGCGGTCTCAGAAGGGATTGCTCGGGACATGTAAACCAGAGTAGCGGTTAGCCTATGTGGCAAGGCGCCCGTCTGCCCGTCGGGATTCAGCAGTTTGATTTGACCATCAACGCAATGTGATTCAGGTAATGAAAGTACAGTCGGAGTATTCCAATTCGAATTAATACATAGTTTTCATTCGTCAACACAAGGATCATTCCAATTACTGAAATGCAGTATGTGAAAAAATTGATGATATTGATGATGATGATGATGATGATGATGATGATGATGATAATTGTTGTTTTAAGGGGCTTAACATCTAGGTTATTGGCCCCTAATGGTTTGGGTGATAGTGAAAGATGAGATGAGAATGAAAACTATAACTAATACTAACTACAAACTTACATACTACAAGAAGAAATGGTAAACAAATAAAGGATAAGGCATATAAAAGACAAGAAGAAAAGAAATGCCCTCAACCCTCGAATAATGAGGAAGGAAGGAGAGCCATGAAAGGCAGATTAGAAAGGGAAAGAGGAGAGGGCCCGCACCAAAGTCAGAGGAAAAAGGGGACAAAACGGACCCAGCTCAGGAATCCCCCGGGGTCGCCAACTCGCAAACTCACCAGCCGTGGCTCATTCAGGGTGTAGCACTATCCAGGGTGTACCAGATGTGGTGGGGCTACATACACCCTGCCTCCTTGAGGGCCTTGTGCAGAAGGCAGGAGAAAACACGAAAAGAAGGCTGACCCTTCGAAGAATGAGGGTATCAGGAAAGATGAGAAAAGGACCAATTAAGGCGGGATAGTGAAAGACTTCCTAGGCCTCAAATACCCTAATACCGTCGGGGTCAGAAGAGAACAAGAGTTGACCAAGAGAGGTCGACAGGAAAGAAGACGGAGAGGAGTCCGGCACAAGTAAGTGGAAGCAATGTCGTACTCAGATGGGATTCCGTGGTCGCCAACCCACGCCCCACTTGATGTGAGACCCTGGGGGAGGGGGAATTACATGTGATTAGGATGACCAAGGGATTACATGTTTCGTTCTTCAAGCGAGCATCATCAGATCCAAATATGCAAGACAAATAGCTCTACAAAACACTACTAACCTACTGACAACAGGGCTGAAACGGGATGCACTTAGCCTCGTGAGGACAATTAAGTAGCTGTCTGCCAGTGAGTCAGCTTCTCAGTCTCTAAAACCAGCCGAGGGCAGTGGTCGCTTGGTAGGCAAAGGCTCTTCATTGGCTGATGTGCCACGGGGCTTGGGGGTTATTTGTAATTCAGATGAGGATTGGGAAGGAGGCAGCTAGCCATTACATTGCGAGGTGGTCGAAAATAACAAGAATGTCTACTTTTATTTCCTAACAACTTCAATATTACAAATTTCACAACATTTAACATTTAATCTTGAAGATGCAGTGCAGATTTCAGGTACATGTGTACTTAAAGTAGATTGGTTAGTTGGTTCCTTAGTTTAGAGGCTGTGACAACGCGGTCATGTAGCCCCGTATACTTTGGGTGTGTGTAGAATTTGTCTGATAACCGGTGTTGGTTGTGATGATTGTATTAGTGTTGTGTTATCTGTAATTCAGGTAGAAGGACTTCAGCCGATTAATTTTTTCAAGTAGTTCCTACTTTTGCTACCAAATGCTGTCATCCACGACACCTAGCTGTGGACGTGGCTGCTATAAGGTGCGTTCAAAAAGTAACGAGCCGGAGGCATAATTATAGAAACCAGTACCTGTATGTTAGAAGTATTGGCCCTGGCTGTTGAGGCACTTGTCCCACTGTGACACGAGGCGGTAAATGGCTGTCTCATAAAATTCCCTGGGCTGCGATGTGAACCAGTTCCGCACGTACAGCTGGACGTCGACGTCCGATGTGAATCCTTGGCCCCGCAGAGCCCTTTTCAGGGCACCAAACATGGCGTAATCACAGGGAGAGAGGTCTGGACTCTATGAAGGGTGGCCGAGAACCTCCCATTTGAATTTCTGCAGGAGTGCCGCGACTGTGTTGGCCGTATGAGGTCGTGCATTGTCGTGGAGCAGAATGACCCCATGGGTGAGATTGCCTGGTCGTTTTGTTTTGATCGCTTGGCGAAGGGTGGTCAAGGTTTGCGAGAAACGCTGGGCATTCACTGTTGTCCCGTGCGGCATGAAGTGTATCAGAAGGGGGCCATCTTGGTCAAAGAAGATCGTCAGTATTACCTTTCCTGCACTCGTGTGGATGGCCTTGCCTTTTTTGGGTGGTGGTGACCCTGGATGCTTCCACTGGAGGCTTTGTCGTTTGGATTCTGGTTCGATGTGATGATACCATGACTCATCTCCAGCCGCCACTCGTGCCAGGAACCCATTCCCTTCCCTCGCATAGCGCTAAAGATGACCAAGACAGTGGGCCATTCGACATGCTTCCTGGTGTGGTTGAAGACTGTGGGGCACCCATTGGGCACACACTTTGCGCAAGTGCAGTCGTTCCTTCATGATGGTATGCACACTTCCGACGCTCAATCCGACCACGGTGGCTATGGCGTTCACTGTCACTCGGCGGTCCTGGGTAATGAGTGCATCAACCAGCTGGACGTTGTCATCGGTAATGCAGGGGGTGCCCCAGACCGGGCATTATCGGCTCACGACACCCGTCCTTCCCTTAAGCGCTTGTGCCACGCCTTTACCCTTTCAATGGAAATGCAGTTTTCGCCGCACACGTGTGACATTCGGCGATGAATGTCCGTTCCCCCTACTCCTTCCGCTGTCAGAAATCGAACAACACCTCTTTACTCTTCGTTTGACGCCGTCATGTCACTGTTTGCAATGCGACTGGCAGCGTTGGACGATTGATGCATGCTGCTATTCGCTTTTTATCGTCACGTGACGTGCACGCGTGCCCTCTAGCGACGGGCTGTGACCTTCCATGCTCTAGTCGGAACCACACCTCGTTACACACGCCACGATTAGCCGATGTCGTCTTCGGTTTGCGCATTCCAGCCTCCGGCTCGTTACTTTTTGAACGCACCTTATAAATGCCATCACAGTCATCACCTTGCTGCAAACTTTGAAACTAATATAGTGTTATTAATCTAACCTACAAATTTTAGCTTCCACAAGTGTAGTTAGTGGAAGTTTCTTTTTATGCCATAAATCTATGACATGGGACCGCCGACTTTACTTCCCCTCAGAAGGATGGCATACTGAGGGACTTTCAATGCTCTGAAAAATCCGTCAACTTCGGAAGGGTTTGGACCAGCGATTTTGGTCATAGAAGCTCAGCACGCTGCCATCTACGCCACTGAAGCCGCTGTATTTAAAGTAATAACCACACACTGAAATCTAGATTTTGTTCCAATCTTACGTGCTGGTGGAATGGTGACACGCACACACTTATCTAACAAGTCATGGACAGCAAGCGTTATACCACATCCTTTGTCGTATGTAGTTCACTAAATCTATCACTACGAGCACTTGCATGTGAGATTTTCGATGTGAAATGCTATGTCCTGTGGTTCGGATTCCACGTAAAACGGAGGTCCCGTGGCTTATGATCGCGAGATTAACGGTCACGTTAAACTACAAGCTTCCTTTTTTCACTACGAGCACTAGTGTTGATCCATACATGGTCAAATAAAAATTGAAATATCTACTCCCGTTTTGACTGACAAGTCATACACACCAACAGTTACACCACATCCTTCATGGTCTAAATCTATCACTAAGAGTGCTAGTTCAACCCATGCATGGTCAAGTGAAAATCAAAATATCTACTTCCATTTTGAGAAATTCATAAATATGCTTCCCACAAATTGAAGATAAAGAATCAAAGAATAAAACTCGGCAATTCTTCTAGGTCTGTGCCGTGTCTTGTGTGGGCACAAACATAGAAGAATTAATTGATGAGTTTTAATTCACCGGCCGTGAAAGCCAATATACCATCTTTTTGGAAGCCTTCATAGGGAGGTTAAGGCTGCTTGAACTTTTAGTTCTCGCAGTAAACGGGTACAGTTGCACTTATAAAGGGAGGTAGCGCGCAGTGGGAGTCCGGGCGGGACACCAGGAGCCCGCTGATGAGCCAGCTTGGTGTCCTAGGCGAAACCCAACACAAGACACGGCACAAACCTAGAATTGCTGGGTTCTAATTCACTGGCCGTGAAAGCCAATATACAATCAAAGAATTAATTAAAACACGCAAACTTTAATTTCATTTAAATTTGTAGAACAACTTCCATTGTTTTTTTTTCAAATTTTAATTTACGCCGGAAGTAATTTTCAAAATGTTCAAAATCGCATTTTGACACCTTTTTGGGTCTATAGGCTTTAGAATTTTAGCACTATTGTCAAATTAGCATCATTTTACATTTTTGCTACACTGGACCGCTATAGTCGCAGTGATCTTAGTGACATTCAAAAATATTTTCAACGTTAAAAAAAAAAAGATTCACCTTTCACATACACTAATACAACGAAATAGCGAACTATCTGGCGAAACTAGCAGGGTCCTTCTAACATAGACAGGCAACGTGGACGTCAGCTGGGAGTACTCCCACATTACACAGTACCGTACATTATGTAGCCCTGGGAACGGTCGAACCTGGACTCGATCTGGTCTCCTAGCGACCGCAGAATAGAGGACCCCGTATTGATCATCGCCCCGGGCTCACAGACGCTTTTCCCTGAATGAAACCTCCGTCCTGGATAACTTACAAACGATGCACTTGTAAGGCTCGCTTCTTTAGATGGATGGTTGGGAAACTTCTGATTGCTCTTTTATTCTCTTCCACGTAGAGACTTTCAGGAGAAGCTTACGTCCCAACTACTGCAGCAATATCAAACTCAGGCCTTTAGAATGAATACTTTGTAGATATGTGGCGTCTTTATTTAAATCGGATAGATGTTAGACTACTGTCGACCAAAATATTAGTTGCACTCGATTTTGAAGGTTGTTTGTGAAGTAACCTACATAAAATCCAATAACATCATCAATTTCGTCGTTCTATTTTACGTTAGTTACGTTAGTGCAAGGATATGCTGTACAGCGTTGCTGATACGGAGCTCATCACTTCTGAGCGAGGCGCGCCATGACGCGTGATGGGCTCCATCTTGGCAACGCTGTACAGCTTCCCCCGGAGCGTCTAGCTGGTGAACCATTTCTTAATTCCCCGTACAAATACAAACCGATATAAAATAAGTGAATTAATTTACGTATTTCACAATCATACAGCATACCTTTTTGATGTATACGGATTACAACGCTACCAAGAACTACATTTTCCAACGACCCCGAGTCGAGAAAAAGTTACGTTACAAAAATGATAACAGCTTTGTTTCTAGGCCACACAAAATTGTGAAATTAATAAACCAGTTATACAACATTGCAATGTATATTGTGTTAAAATTTGGATTCGATCAGATTACGGGTTTGTGAGATAATAATTCTTAAATGTGACGCATGGTTGAAACACGCTTAAAAACGGGCACTTTTTGTGTTCCAACTGCGATAAAAAGTATTAAAATATAAATTAAACATTTCAAACCTAAATGAAATAACGTATAGAACGACGAAAATGATGATGTTATTGGATTTTATGTAGGTCTATTGGTTACTTCACAAACAACCTTCAAACTCGAGTGCACATAATATTTTGGTCGACAGTAAGTCTCAGCAAAGTTTCTAGGTTTGTGCCGTGTTTTGTGTGGGGTTTCGCTTAGGAACACAAAGCTGGCTCATCAGCGGGCTTATGGTGTCCGTGTCTGGAACCCCACAGGAGTAGCGAACTGCGCGCTACCTCCCTTTTCAAGAAGCACACCTGTGCCTCTTTACTGCGAGAGCTAAGAGGTCAAGCAGCTTTAACCTCCCTATGAAGGCTTCCTAGAAGAAAGTATATTGGCTTACTCGGCCAGTGAATTAAAACTCAGCAGCAATTTTTCTAGGTTTGTGCCATGTCTTGCTGAGTGTTAATTCACTGGCCATGTAAGACAATACTATCATTACCCGTTGCGGCTTCGCCCGCGAATATTCTAGTTGTAAAGAGTACACTTAGTAAAATCTCAATCATGAATGCTATGACTGATTTATCCTTGGTATGAATAATCAGACTTTATAAATTCAGCTACTGGTGCAGTGGTTAGGGCTTTGTCATTCCTTCATAGGTATATCAGAACGAAGATAGTTTTCTGGGAATATCACAGACACTGTTAATTTAAGGGCCTATAAATGTGGTTTTCAGAGACCCTTTATAGACGGGGGAAAAAGACCTTTCGTACCACACTCATAAGTGAAAAAATTCTAGAGTGTCCCTTGACCCCCTTAAGCGCTTTATACTGTATATATTGATGAATTTTACAGCCTAATTTGGTTCATTGATAACCTTATAACCGTCTGGAAACTTTCACAGTAATGTAATAATTGGAATTGCATTGCGTCTTACAGAAATAGATGGACCTGTGAGATGCTGTTACCATGGTTACCGTGTTGCATTCTTTCATATTTCATTGTAAATATACATGTTTTAAGGTATTTATTTAATTGTGAGGCATTTAAAGAGTAAGTGAGTGCGTTTCGCTTACGCATTGGGTTATGCTGAACCTGTAGGTACCCCATACGTGTAGGTTGGTGTTAATGGGACCTTATTTTCGGTACAAAACTGGAATGGGACCTGGGATACTGGACCATCTTATAAACAGGGCGCGTGGATTTTGATGACATGTCTCCTTTGTGTTTGTGTCCAACCCAATGCTCGTAAACATATAAATCCCGTATACGAGTCTCTGATGACAGAAATGCAAAGTTTTAGGGCATTTTATTTGTAATTCTCTCTATTTTTAAAGTTTTCGGTCATTTTTGTACTTTTCAGGACATTTTAGGTCATTTTCTATACATTTTACGAAATTTCCAGATCGTTTTTTTTACACTTGTGGCAATTTAATGACTCGTAGCACAGCATGACTGGTGATATTGGCGAGAAATTCAGAAAATTATTAGACAATAATCCAGAATACAAAACCTTTTGCATGATAGTCAAAGTACTTCCAGGAGATAGTTATAAAACTGTGGTGATAAACCAGGCATTGGCACCCACTGACTTGTCACTGTTTAAGTATGCTCCTACGGTCTCTGCGCAAGTGGAAAGAAGCTTCTGAATGTACAACAATGTCCTCACCGGCAGCCGCCGTTGCTTCACATTCGTGATATTCAAATATGCACGGTCATTTACTGCAAAGGAGAGGATATACTATTACTTAATTTAGAGGTAAGATTTTCGATTTTTACATGTTTATGTTTGTTTTAAGTAATTTAAAAAAATATTTTAAGTTAAATTTTTAAAATTTTAGGTAATTTTCTCATGATTTTTGGGGCATTTTATATGACATATTTTTAGGATTTTTTAGGTCATCAAAATCCGCGCCCTGGTTATAAAGGTTGGTTGGTCCTCAGTTTAGGGGCTGTGACAACGCGGTCGTGTAGCCCCGTGTAGCCTACTTTGGATGTGTGTAGAATCGGTCTGATAACCTGTGTTAATTGTGATGGCTGTATTAGTGTGTGTTATCTGTAATTCAGGTAGGTGCTGCAGAGATCAATTTCAAGTAGTTCCTACTTTTAATACCAAATGCTACTGTCAACGACACCTAGCCGAAAACTTGGCTACTAGATGCCACCGCAATCGGCACCTGGCGTTGAACGTTGGAACATAAGAGCGTTATTCATATCTAACCTACAAATTAAGCTTCACACTATTTTAGTTAGTGGAAGGTTCTTTTACATGCCATAAATCTATCACATGGGCCCGTCGGCTTTACTTCCCCTCCGAAGGAAGGCATACTGAGGGATTTTAGCACCCTTAAAAATCCGTCGACTTCGGCCGGGTTTGAACCCGCGATCTTGGGCATAAAAGCTCAGCATGCTACCAACTACGCCACCGAAGCCGCAATCTTATAAACAAAAGTGTGACAATAATTAGATAAAATACGAGGGACGTCGCCTTATTTCACAAGGAACCTGTGTTATAAAGCCAGAAATCACTTCACCATGACAAAAGACAATCTATATTTCAGATTTTCAGTCGGTCAACAGAATATAATTCCAATTACTTCATCTTAGCCGATTCACCAAAGGTTTGGAGCAGGCGCGGATCTAGAGTTTGGCTTTGGGGGGGGGGGGGTCACAGAATCGAAATTGTTAAGAACAAGAAGTTCCGTGACGAACTAAAGAGCCTACTTTTCTTAAAATTTATGATTCATGCCAATGATTAATCTAAATGGATCTATCTAGAGTAATAACAAAATTAAGTTCGTAATATCGAAATTTCTAATTAGTTCGAAATACTGTATACCTGGCATAATGTAGCCTAATAGAGAACTACAATTGGCAGCCCTGGTGACTGAGTATATTCTTAGTTCCATCCCTTAAGGTACAGAATACAAAATTTGGTTGAAGTCCAATGGATAGTTGTGGTGTTTGAAGCCACAGTTTCAGTGTTGCCTTAGTAAACAAGAGTTTAGTGCTTTTCAGTCGGTCAACACGAATGTACCCAAAAGAGATGGGTTATGCCCTAATCCTGAAATAAATTACATGAGATTAATAAATACACTAAACTCTTGTCCAATGGATATCATGGACGTTCCATGCAGTTAAACATTGCATCTAACAGCGCTCGTAAAATCATGTTGGCATCAATGACATACATGTATTGGTCAGAAATAATCTGAAATAATATGATCTATTGTTGTGTCAATTTAGAATGAAATCCATTAGTTAGTAGAGAAGTTACTTGCATTTTAAAATTTGACCTATCAGCCGGCTTAGAATCATGTTGGCAGCACTGGCGTAGGCCTATATTAGTTACTCCAAATTAATCTAGAATGCCAGGTACTATACGTGTGCAAAGTTTAGAGCTATTGGCTTGCATACTTTCTGATATATTGATATTCGGGTAGCCAAAAATAGATACAGTATTTATTAACAGTTGGCAGCCCTGGTTGCTCCTAAATATACGCATAGTCAAATCTGTTATGGTACACATTACACACACGAAATTTGGTTGAAATACAAATGATAGTATAGAAGTTACGTGTATTTAAGGTTGGACCTCTCAGCAGGCTTAGAATCATGTTGGTGGCACTGACGTATATAAGTTACTCCAGATTAATATAGAATGTCAGATAACATGCGTGTGCATAGTTTAAAGCTGTCTGCTTGCATACTTTCTGATATATTGGTATTTGGATAAAAACAATAGGGAGTGCATTTATTAACAGTTGGCAGCCCTGGTGGCTCTTAAGAATATGCTCATTCATATCTCTGTATGTACTCATAGTACATACGAAATTTTGAGGAATTCCAATTGATAGTGTAGACGTTATATGCATTTAAAATTGGACCTATCAGCAAGCTTATAATCATTTTGGCAACACTGCCATGTATGGCCTCCTGGAAATTAAACTGCAATATTATTATCTATATATGTGCCAATTTTGAAATAGGTCCCATTCATACCTTCCAAGATATCCAACATGGAGCTCAAATTTCAATTGCGATTTTTCAGCAGTTGGTAGCACTGACATCATTTTCAAATATGGCCGTGAGATATTCAGGTATAGATCTTTACTCCTACCAAATTTTGTTTCGATTGCTCCAGCCGTTTAGGAGTTGATAGGGACACACACACACACAGCCAGACGACAGACAGACAGACAGAAGGACAGACAGACAGACAGACAGACACACATTTGCCCGATCTCATAAGTCTACTTTTTCCTCATTTTTGCAAAATGTGAAAAGTAGGCTAAAAATTGTATCACTAACAACGCAATCACAAAATAACCAAACGCACAAAACCAGACCAATTTTTTTGCAAGCTACATGGATAGAAATTTGATGCGTTTTGCGCACCAAAAATATTCGTACAAATTGCAACGGCGTGTTTTGCGACTTTTACATCGAGCTTCGAGAAAAGTGTCAAGGTACGTTACAGGTTCGGCAAGAAGAGTTGGTACCGACAAAGGGAGAAAGTCACAGCTTAAATTGCCAACCAAGCTTTTAGTTTGGACGTCGGCAAAATATTTTGGTGCGAAAAAAGAGCCTCAAATTCCTATCCGTGCATTGCTGCACATTCATCGTGACATCACTATAGACATCGATTCGGTAATCACAAGGTTTGCTAAACAAAATAGACGAGTTGATTTTGTTTTATAAATAAGTAATTCCGTGACGAACTAAAGAGCCTACTTTTCTTAAAATTTCAGATTGATGCCAATCTACATATTGTAGACCTATCTAGAATAATTACGAAATCAAGTAATAGAGTAATTGAGTAACTTACTACAGTAGGCAGACCTGGTGACTCTGAATATATACTTAACTCCATCTCTTTAAGGTATAGAATGCACATACAAAATTTGGCTGAAGTCTAATGAATAGTATGGACGTTACATGCCGTTTGATATTGGATTTATCAGTGCGCGTAAAATTATGTTCGGAACAATGTCATGTATGTGATGCTCAGAATTAATCTGAAATATTACGATCTATTTTAGTGCCAATTTTGGATAAAATCAATTTGTTAGTATAGAAGTTACATATAATTAAACATTGAAACTATCAGAAAGCTTAGAATCATGTTGGTTGCACTGAGGTATATTAGTTACTCCAAATTAATCTAGAATGTCAGGTACTATACGTGTGCCAAGTTTAGAAATAATTACTTGCATACTTTCTGATATATTGATATTAGGATTAAGCAAATACAGAGAGCATTTATTAACAGTTGGCAACCCTGCTTGTTCTTACGAACACGCTTAGTCATAACTGTTATGGTACACAAAGCACATACGAAATTTGGTTGAAATCCACTTGTTAGTATAGAAGTTATATGCAGTTAAAAACTGGACCTATCAGCAGGCTTAGAATCGTGTTGGCAGCATTGATTCATGTAAGTTACACCAAACTAAGGAAGAATGTCAGGTACTATACGTGCGCAAAGTTTAGAGCTGTTGGCTTGTATACTTTTTGATATATTGATATTAGGGTTAAAATATAGAGAGAGCATTTATTAATAGTTGGCAGCTCTGGTGGCTCATTAGAATACGCGCAGTCATATCTGCTGTAGTACACATAGTACATACGAAATCTGGTTGAAATCTAATTGATATTATAGAAGTTACATGCATTTAGAAATTGGACTTATCGATAGGCTTGGAATCATGTTGGCAACACTGGCATGTATGGTCTTCTGAAAATTAATCTGGAATGCTATTGTCTATATGTGTGCCAATTTTGGAATAGTTCGCATGCATAACTTCTGAGATATCCAACATAGAGCTCAAATTACAATTGTGATTTTTGAGCAGATGGTAGCACTGAGGTCAATTTAAAATAAGGCCGTGAGATATTCAGGTATAGATCTTTGCTCTTACCGAATTTGGTTTCGACAGCTGCAGCCGTTTAGGAGTTGATAGGGGGGGACACACACACAGACAGAAGTACAGACAGACAGACGGACAGACAGACAGACATTTTCCCGGATCGATCTCATAAGTCTACTTTTTCCTCATTTTTGCAAAATGAGTAAAGTAGGCTAATAATCGTTTTTATATATCAGGTATGAAGTTGTAAATAATTGTGTACAGTTGTAACAGGACATAATAATTGCAATAAAGATATTTTCAGTATTGAATAAAATGAAAAAAACTGTTTTTCAGTTAAAATTCGAATTTGTCTGGTTATTGTGTTTTTGTTTTTTGAGTTTGCAAAAAAAATTGTCTCCGTTTGGGGGGGGGGCGGGGGGGTCATGCTCCCGTGACCCCCCTTGAATCCGCGCCTGGTTTGGAGTTTGTTCTTAAATAGTGCGGACACCGTCTTGAGAAAGAATTCATGACGAAAATCAATAAATGTAAAACCAAAATTATAGAATGCAACGGAAATAAATAAGAAACCCCTAATGACGTCAAAATGGCAAGTTAAAAGCAAAAGGAAGTAGGAGATTTCTGTTACTTAGGAAGCAAAATAACTAGTGATAGACGAAGCAAAGAGGATATAAAAAGTAGGTTGGCTCAAGCAAGGCAAGTATCTCTACTGAAAAGGAATCTGTTGACATCGAATACAGATTAGGGTAGCCCATTAGAAAGTAATTTTTGCAAGACTTTGTCTGGAGCGTGGCGCTCTATGGAAGTGAAACTTGAACTGTTGGCGCAGTAGAAATAGAAGGAGAATAGAAGCTTTTGAAATGTGGTATTACAGAAGAATGATATAAGATACTCATGTATTTAATAATTTAGTCCATCCAATGATTACAATTTGAAAACGAAGTTTTACTGTTATATAAAATATATAAAATATTGGAATGCAGCCGAAAAAAATCAGAAACCTCTATGAACATCAAATTGGCAGGTGAAAAGCTGAAAGAAGTAGGAGACTTCTGTTACTTAGGAAGTAAAATAACCAGTGACGGACGAAGCAAAGAGGATATAAAAAGTAGTTTAGCTCAGGCAAAGAAAGAATTTCTCCAAAAAAGGAATCTGTTGACATCGAATATAGATATATAAGTATTAGGAAGTCATTTTTGAAAGCCTTTGTCAGGAGCGTGGCGCTCTATGGAAGTGAAACTTGGACTATTGGTGCAGCAGAAAAGAGGAGTATTGAAGCGTTTGAAATGTGGTGTTACGGAAGAATGATGAAAATCAGATGGGTAGATAGTGTTACAAACGAAGATGTATTAAGACGAGTGGGAGAGGAGAGAGGTTTCTGGCGACTGTTAATGAAGAGAAGAGATAGGTTGGTTAGACACATACTAAGACACCCAGGAATAGCAAGCTTAGTTATTGAAGGAAGGGTCGAGGAAAAGAACTGCAGGGGTAGACCAAGGTTAGAATATGTTAAACAGATTGCCTCGGATGTAGGGTGTGGTAGCTATGTAGAGTTGAACCGATTAGCTCAGGTCAGTGAGGCATGGAGGGCTGCATCAAACCAGTCAAAAGACTGAAGACTCAAACAACAACAGAGTTGTAATAAAGTAAGTTAAGTGTTGACAACTAACGTGATTTCAAGTAAGAAGTAGCAATCAAGACATAAATTGAAAACACTGTTCTGTTTAACACTCTACATGTTTAACCCTTTTTGTACCAAACATCTACAGTATCATCAGAACATTGCACAAGTAAATCATCAAAAGTGCTGTGATGGATGAATCTTTCAGTGGAATATACTGTAGAGGTGTTATTGTTTCCGAAAACCAAATATGTTTCGCGAACCACCTTCCTCTACTAAACAATACAAAAACAAAAGGAAAAGCAACAACCAAAACGCAAAATCAAAATCAAAAACAAAACAAAATTAATAGCTAAAAATAAAACAAAACCGAAAATGAAAGGCACAAACAAACAAATAACAAGCGAATAAAAATGCAAAAGCATAAACAAAAGGTAAAAGCGCAAACTGACACAAAAGCTAACAAAAGAAGTAAACTTAAAATAGAAACGAAACGAAATAAAACGCCATGCAACCCCACCCAATAATATTGGGCAAATAGCGTGTTGACCGACTGAAAAGTACAACTTGAGAGTTTGAAGTGGTATGAACTAGCGCACGCCGATCTGCTATTTCTGTCTCAGCTTTGGCACTCAGCGCATGCGCCAGTGCTTGTCTGCTCTCACTCTGCCCGTCGAGGATTGAAGAACGAGTTGTT
Source organism: Meconema thalassinum (assembly GCA_946902985.2). Taxonomy (NCBI): domain Eukaryota; kingdom Metazoa; phylum Arthropoda; class Insecta; order Orthoptera; family Tettigoniidae; genus Meconema; species Meconema thalassinum. The sequence goes on along the minus strand of OX336388.2, from coordinate 975,426,688 downwards.
CAGTTTTGCCTTCTTGGCAAGTCATTGAGGGGGCCTGGTCTCCGGTATAAGACCCAACAGCCTTCTTTTAAGGAGCCTTAACACTTCAGTTTTTAACAGCTGTATTGGCCGTACTTTTTAAGACGCTGTACAACCTATGAGGGTTGGTGTTTGAGGACTGGTTTTCAGTTTCAAGGTTAACATCGTGGGAGTTAAAAGTGTCTTATAGAGCTATTTTGGCTACTATAGTAGATTCGAACTTCGGGATCTGATGATATTCGCTTGACGAGCGGAACATGTCATCGTATAGTTTCTCCCTCTTCTTTAATCCTAAACAAATATTTTAACCACATGATTTTTTTTTTCAGGTATCTTTTAGCTTTTCCCAGTTGTTGTTGTTGTTGTTGTTGTCGTTGTTTGACTGGCCTGATGCAGCACTTCATGCCTTCCTGTCCTTAGCTATTCGTTTCATCTCTACATAGCTATTATAAGAATGGGTGCCCGCAGGGGCGGGGACAAGGAGCGGCAGTGTTCCGCCCCCTGGATTCCGAAAAATATTTCCATTGTTCATTCTCACACTTGTTTAAATCATAAATTGAAGTCACTGATAGTTAACTGATTTAGATGTGCGGGTAATTCCACCGTTTTATTTAACTTGGTAATTTGGGATTATTTCAAATATCTCCAGTTATTTAAAAAATCGGCGAACTGGATTAACATTATCACTTTAAAGAAATGTTTTATTTTTAGTTTTGTCGATACAAGTTGATACAACTAATTTTTACCTGTTTTTAGGAACTGAACGTTATGGTGATGATTTGCAAAGTAAAGCGAACTTTCATTTGAGTTTCAGTTCTTTCGATAGTAATAATAATAATAATAATAATAATAAATTGCTTGTTATTCCTCCAAATATTTCTCTAGTGTTCCTTATTTAACCAAATCCGTGCACCTTACACATAGTTATTAAGCACACTCACACCTCTCATATTTTAGCCTATTTTCATTTTATGAAGAAATAGGCTTATTAGATCATCTTTTGTCAGCTGTATGCCTCTCACCAAGGCGGACCGGATTCGATTCCGGGTCAAAGCATGTGAGATTTTTCGAAGTGAAATGCCATGTCCTGTGATTCGGATTCCACGTAAAAAGGAGGTCCCGTGGCTCATGATCGCGAGATTACCAGTCACGTTAAACCACAAGCAAGCTTCATCTTTTGTCAGTGTGTGTGTATGTGTGTCCGTATGTGTGTGCCCCACCCACCCTAATAAATTCTAAACGGCTAGAGGGATTGCCATGAAACTCGGTAAGGCCATAGCACCATCTTGGCAAATCACGACCGTGTCCTTCAAATTTCATTACGTCTCATCAATCCAATATGGCGGCTGTTCGAAATATTTCACCAGCATTCAATATCTCCGAAACTCTTACCGATATCAGCTTGACATTTTGTACGGTGATAAAAAGCACTACTAGAAGTACACCTATGAGACTTTTAAAAACCTGGTAACTACAAAACCAACATGGCGACCAAGCAAATTTCAGACTTTAAATAGACTTTTCTAGCGATTTAACCATCCAAACGTAATGAAACTTGGTACAAAAAATGTTAACACACATTTTAATGAACTGGTATCTAATTTAGTTCAATTGTTCACATAACCTCAAGATGGCGGCTATGCTAAATATTCCACTGGCATTCTATATCTCCAAAACTATTTCTGATATTACCCTGAAATTTCTTACGGTGATAATGGGCCCTACTACACGTTTCTCTATGTCAGTTTCAAAAACCTGTTAAGTACAAAACGAACATGGCGGCCGCGCGAATTTGAAACATTTTAATAGACTCTTCTCGTGATTTAACCATCTGAGCGCCGTGAAAAGTGGTAGAGTAAATGATTATATATATTGTAATACACTGGCATCTAATTTAGTTCAATTTCTTACATTACCTCAAGATGGCGGCTGTGCGAAATTTTAAAATGAAGTTTTTATTTTTTGTGTCGTAATCATGCGATGAAAGTGAACGTTTGAATAATGAAGCCACACAATAATGTAATGGTACATAACTCTATGGCCTATACATATAACAATCCAAAATGGAGACTATCCGAAATATTTAGACGGTTCTCAGTATCTACGAATCTTTTACAGCAATCAAACTGATTTTTTAAATGTTCATAGAGGCTATGAACATAAGTTCACCTATAGGACTTTCGATAACCTGGTGAGCACAAATCCAACATGGGGGCGACACGAAGTATAAATATTTAAATGGACGTTTCTAGTGATTTAACCATCCAAGTGCAGTGAAACTCTGTACGGTAAATGCTTATACAAATGTTAATCCGATGGCATCTAATTTATTTCAATTGATTTCATGGCAGCTATGCGAAATTTAGAATTCTCGTTTTTACTTCTTGGGTCCTAATCATGCGATTGAAGTTTAAATACCACACGTACACAATAATCTTCATGTAATAGTACATAAACAAAAAATTCCTCTCGGCACGCCGGAAGGCGGAGGTAGATTTCACCGGGCAAACTTGGGGATAGGCGAAAATAGGCAGAATATGCAGGTGTTCGTAGAAGGATTTATTGCGAGAAAGTATTTTACAATTGGAGCTTAATTAACTTTGTTTTTCGTCATTTTAAGCATATTTTAAACATTTTACTGTCTTATGGGGACGGTAACCTTCTCGTCATTGGGGTCCATTTTTTATACTTGTGGTCACACTGGCCTTATGCAAGGTTTCAACACAGATGTGTAACTATCCAACGGTCTGTTACTTCTTCACGCAAAATTTATCTCCCGCAGAGATTTTGGTTGGTTCCTCAGTTTAGGGGCTGCGACAACGCGGTCATATAGCCCCGTGTACTTTGGCTGTGTGTAGAATCTGTCTGATAAACGGTGTTACTTGTGATGGCTGTATTAGTCTGTAATTCAGGTACGGACTTCAGACGGTCAATTTCAAGTAGTGGTTTCTAATTTTGTTACCAAATACTACCGTCAACAACACCTAGCTGTGAACATGGCTACTACATGCCACCACAACCAGCTACTCGCAACGAACGTTGGAACTTCCCCTCCAAAGGAAAGCATACTCGGGGATTTTTAGCGCTCTTAGAAAATCCGACGACTTAAGCCGGATTTGAACCCGCGACCTTGGACATAGGAGTTCAGCATGCTACCAGTTACGTCACCGAAGCCGCTTCCCACAGAGTCAGATGGAAAACTGAATGTTGGTTGGTTCCTCAGTTTAGAGGCTGCGACATCGCGGTCATGTAGCTCCGTGTACTTTGGGTGTGTTTAGAATCTGTCTGATAAACGGTATTAATTGTGATGGCAGTATTAGTGTGTGTATCTGGAAAACTGAATGTGATCTCGTGCAATGGCGTTGTCATGGCAACGTCTGATGGCTCATCCTTTAGCAATTTACTAGTGTTGTCATGGCAACCTCTGATGGCTCTTGGCATTTTCTTCTAATTCCGAAACCATTTTGCTCATCCCTTGGCGTATTGGTGGGTCATATCAAAAATTCTTTCAGACAGAAGTTTTAGGTAATTATTAGGGGAATATTGTTCATTTTGTACGGTTTTGATATTGTGCCTATTAAGAGTGATATGATTAATGTTTCCCGAAAAACCCACTTTTCCCCATCCCTTGGGTCAATGGTTGGTGCTATCAAACAACTTTTCAAACATAAATTTTTGGGCCTTGTCCAACACATAGTATGAACTTTGAATGGATTCGATATTTCAAATATTAAGAGAGTTATAGCGATATTTTACTTTTTCGAAAAAAGACCCGCTTTTTCACCCCCTTCAACGGATGGTGCCCATTAACGAACTCGACTGAGATTTTATAGGGATACGTATTATGTAAAAAATGCAAAGTGATTGGTGAAAAAGTGCGGTAGTTATCGTGTCCACAAGAAAGTGATATATGTACATATATATATATATATACTAGCTGAAGTACCCGTGCTTCGCTACGCGTCATAAATAAATTAAAATATGAAGGTGACAGTTAAAACAGGGGATAGGCGAGGTGCTGCGCAGAGGGAGATTAAGGATGGAACATTTTGTCCAACTACACCGCTCGGCGTTGACCGTGTTTTATAGCACAAATTTAGGTTTTACTCGCTAACGGTTGGAGATACCTTTCGGATAGAAAATGTAATTTTTAACCTCGTATATACCATCAAAAGTTTGCTATTTCTTAGCGTTCTCTTTGTATTTGAAATGGAAATATGAAAGTTTTAAACCAAAGGGTGTAGTGAAGTCACTAAAATGGTCGCCATCTTTAAATAGTACGAAGTATTGAAATCAAAAGTAACCTATATGTTAACCAGGTAAATCAGCTACTTCCATGTAAAATTCATGTAAATCGGACCAGTGGTACTTGCGTGATTGAGTAATACATAGACGCACATCATCTCATTTTTAGCCTCGCTTCGCTCGCGTCATAGTCGTGTCATATTGTTATTCAATGAAATGCAGGTTTAACCCCATTAACACCCCTTTAGAACCTGAATATCCAAAAATCCCTCCCTGGTAGACGTTTTCGACACACAACAAACATATCCCCAAAATATAATTCTTCTAACTTTAATCGTTTGGGTTGGTCGATGAGAGTGAACATCCAAAAATCCTTCATTAGGGGACGTTTTTCTTCCAGAATTTCACCCCTCCCCATAGGCCCTTTAAATTGGATTTATGAAAAAACGGTCGAACACATATTTATTTATTTATTTATTTATTTATTTATTTATTTATTTATTTATTTATTTATTTATTTATTTATTTATTTATTTATTTATTTATTTATTTATTTATTTATTTATTTATTTATTTATTTATTTATTTATTTATTTATTTATTTATTTATTTATTTATTTATTTATTTTTAAGCTGATTGATTTCCTCCGAGTTTCAAACTCCTCGCTTATGTCGTTTAAGAGATAGACGGTCCGTTAGGAATCTTTCAACCCCCACTTTTCATCCCTTTCACCTCATAATATACACTACATCGAAAAACCATTCGACATGTGTCAGCTTATTTTTAATGATTAGTATATATGCCAAGTATCACATCCCCAAATGAAACCACTCGTGAGATATGGTTATTCAATGAAATGCACGTTTACCCCCCTTAACACCTATTTAGAACCTGAATATTCTAAACTCTTTCCTTAGTGGACGTTTTCGACATACAACGAACATATCCCCAAAATGTCATGTTTCTAACTTTAATAATTTTGGCTGGGCTATGATGAGTGAGTGAGTCAGTCAGGACATTTCCTTTCATTTATTTTTGATAATTTCACCCCTCCCCATGAACCCCTTAAATTGGATTTATGAAACAAACGGTCGAACACCTATTTACTTATTTAAAGCTGTTTTCCCCCTGAGTTTGATGAGTGAGTAAGTGAGTCAATCAGTTAGGACACTTTCTTTCCTGTTTTTTTTTTCCCCAGAATTTCACCTCTCACCAAGGGCCCCTTAAATTGGATTTATGAAAAAAACAGTCGAACACCTATTTACTTGTATTTTAAGCTGTTCTTTTCCCGCCGAATTTCAAACTTCTCGCCTATGTCCTTTAAGAGATACACGCTCCGTCAAGAATCCCTCAACCCCCAATTTTCACCCCTATCACCTCATAATATACACCACATCGATAAAACCTTAGACATATGTCTGATTATTTTTAATGATTAGTTTATATACCGAATATCACATCCCCTAAGAAACAACTCATGATATATCGTCATTCAATGAAATGCACGTTTACCCCCTTAACATCTCTTTAAAACCCGAATAAACAAAAATCATTCCTTAGTTGACGTTTTCGACATACAGCGAACATATTCCCAAAATTTCATTTTTCCAACTTTAATAGTTTTCGCTGGGGGTGATGAGTGAGTGAGTCAGACAGGACATTTTCTTTCAATTATTTTTACCAGAATTTCACCCCTCCCCATGGGCCCCTTAAATTGGATTGATGAAAAAACGCATGAACAACTATTAAGTTATTTTTAAAGCTGTCTTTTTCCCCTGAGTTTGGTGAGTGAGTTAGTCAGTTAGGACACTTTCTCTCCTTTATTCCCCCAGAATTTCACCCCACTCTATTGGCCCCTTAAATTAATTTATGAAAAAACGGTCGAACAACGATTTACTTATCTTTTTAGCTGATGATTTTTCGCTGCGTTTCAAATTTCTCGCCTATGTCGTTTAAGAGATAGGCCTACACGCTCCGTTAGGAATCCTTCAACCCCCACTTTTCACCCCTTTCACCTCATAATAATACACCACATCGAAAGACCCTTAGACACATGTCTGCGTTTTTTTAATGATTAGTTTATATGCCGAGTATCACATCCACAAATGAAACGACTCGTGAGATATTGTTATTCAATGAAATTCAGGTTTAACCCCCTTAAGACCCCTTTAGAGCCTGAATATCCAAAAATCCTCCCTTAGTGTACGGTTTTGACATACAACGAACATATCCCCAAAATGCCATGTTTCCAACTTCAATATTTTTGGCTGGGCGATGATGAGTGAGTGAATGAGTCAGGACATTTTCTTTCATTTTTTTCCCTTCAGAATTTCACCCCTCCCGATGAACCCCTTCAATTTGATTGATAAAAAAACTGTCGAACAGCTATTTACTTACTTTAAAGCAGTTTTTCCCCCTGAGTTTGATGAGTGAGTCAGTCAGTCAATCAGTTAGGACATTTTCTTTCCTGTCCCCCCCCCCCCCCACAGAATTTCACCCCTCCCCATGGGCCTCTTAAATTGGATTTATAAAAAAAAAACGGTCAAACACATATTTACTTATTTTTATGCTGATTTTTTCCCGCTGAGTTTCAAACTCCTCGCCTATGTCGTTTAAGAGATACACGCTCCGTTAGGAATCTTTCAATCCCCACTTTTCACCCCTTTCATCTCATAATATACACCACATCGAAAAACCCTCAGACTCGTGTCTTCTTATTTTTAATGATGAGTTTATGTGCCGAGTATCACATCCCCCAATGAAACCAATCGGGAGATATTGCTGTTCAATGAAATGCCGGTCTACCCCCTTAACACCCCTTTAGAACCAGAATATCCAAAAATCCTCTCTTAGTGGGCATTTGCGGCCCTTGGGGAAGCTGCATACCACATTTCATTCCAATCCGTTTGATGGTTTCTGAGATTTCGTGATGAATGAATGAGTGAGTGAGTGGTATTTGACAAATATATAGTAGAAGATAGTGTCAAGTCTTTGTTATGCTAAACTCGGTTGACAGTGCTGTGTGAGAAGTTGAGTAACTAACGTGATTTCAAGTAAAGATCCTCATTTTCTATACCGGTAGTGCAGAGCGCAAATGGCATCCAGTCGGCCGTGTCTCGACTTGAGCTATGTTGCCATGGAAACTATCCGCCTTGCCATTCCTTCATGAGTATATTTTATGATTTGATTAGCATGTGCTGGAGTGCAAAAGGGTCGAAATCAGAAGAATGAGAAAGACTATCGTAAATTCATGTAGCCAGCGGTTCCTTCTGGGTCCTAAACTATGTGTATGCAAAATTTGGTTGAGATTGGTGGAACGGTGTAGATTTGTATACGGAACAGATCCACATACCCACATACATACAGACTTTCACTTTTATATATTAGATATATGTACATAAATTATTTATAATCTTTTGAACTGACGGTGATTTTGGGGTCTAGGGGATGTGAAACGCGAAGATATGTCGAAATTTTACGGAAGTCCAAACTTGGTACCCATTGCAATAGTTAGCTTTCCAACGAAATCCAACTCAGTATGCCTTCCTTCGGAGAGGAAGTAAAGCCGGCGGTCCCTTGTCATAGATTTATGGCATGTTAAAGAACCTTCCATTAATTACACCTGTGTGAAGCTAAATTGGATAGGTTAAGAATGTAAACAACGCTCTTAGGTTTCTACGTTCGATGCCAAGAGCTGACTGTGGTGGCGTCTAGTAGCTAAGTTCTGAACTTGGCCTAGTAGTCGTTGACGGTGGCGCTTGGTGGCAAAAGTAGGAACTATTTGAAAAATTCTAAGTTGCAGTATGTACTTAAATTAAAAAAACAGATACCACACACTAATACAGTCATCACAATTAACACCGGTTATCAGACAGGTTCTACACACACCAAAAGTACAAGGGGTTACATGGCCGCGTTATCGCAGCCCCTAAACTTAAGAACCAACCAACCACCTAAAAACCAACACGGCGACCATCTGAAATATCTAGACGGTTCTCAATATCTACGAATCAATTACAACAATCAAACTGAAATTTGGTATGTTGATAGAGGCAATTAACATAAGTAGGATATATGAAAATAGGCTGTATTGTTCTTCACGGAACTACTTGTTATTTCACCGCTTTATCGTTTTATTTCACCGTTTTGAATCCTTTAATACACTATTAGCATAAATCAGGGTCCATAAGCATGATCTAGCGTACATGATTGATAATTTGACACATTATCGTGTCAACCGACTGAAAACCAGTTTCTAAAATGTCTACACACTAAGTGAATTCAATGCAGTGCTCAACTAGTGTCTCGTGAACATCAACTCGCGTCCTACTTACTGTGAGCCGTTTAGGGAGAGGTTTTTGAATTAATTCAGTTTATGTCGGTGCAGGGTGTTTAAAATGTGCTTCAACACGTTTGAGGGTATAAGTTTGAAGAGGAATCCCATCTGGAACAGGTGCAGAAAACCAGTTGAATATGTCTGGGATTTACCACGCTGGCGCTGCTGAGAGCAGAGATGTGTGCTAGAGCCTTTTCTCAGAAGCCCTAGCAGGCCCGGCTATATCAGCTAAATCCAGCAAGGATTTGATCGATACACAAAACCGTTCTTCGTATTCTTGTAAACACGATACCGCACCACGGAGCAACATTCTTTCCTGTAAGCTCGGATTACGTTGTGAAATACAACTACACCCGTCCGCTTATTAAGCGCTCCTGAGCTCCTTGTGTGAGACTTCTTTTTACTCTCGTCATACAGGGTGTAATAATATAATAATAATAATAATAATAATAATAATAATAATAATAATAATAATAATAATAATAATAATAATAATAATATCGTATGGCTACGGGTGCCGGGTGCAAGCTTTGTTAATAAAGGCGGCTTCGGTGGCGTAGTCGGTAGCATGCTGAGGTTCTATGCCCAAGATAGCGGGTTCAAAGCCGGCCGAAGCCGTCGGATTTTTAAGAGCGTTAAAAATCCCTCAGTATGCCTTCCTTCGGAGGGGAAGTAAAGCGGTGGTCCCATGTCATAGATTTATGGCATGTTAAAGAACCTTCCACTAATTGCACCTGTGTGAAACTAAATTGAATAGGTTAAGAATGTAAACAACGCCTTTAGGTTTCTAAGTTCGTTGCCAAGAGCCGACTGCGGTGGCACTGCCTTCGTAATGTACAGGCCATCAGGCAGCGGCCATTACCATGTGATCAGCTGATCGCTAAGGGTGGATGGGTAACGACCATTATGCTTAACTGTGAGTGGTTTGTGCTGTGTTGTTTATACAATTTAGTTAGTGTCCGAGTTAAAAGCAATACGTAAGAACGCTACTACTTACGTCATCCAGAATGAGGATTACGGTACTCCGTTTGTTTTCTGAGGCAAATGTTCATTTTGTAGGTAGGTAATTAGCCTATATCTACAAAATGTTTGAGTTGCATGTTTGCCACCACACTTATTAAGGTTATGGTTCAGTTAGGAGCTTTATATCGCTTATTTTCGACTAATGCAGGTTTTTTGGTAGTTACGGTACCGGTACCGTTAATACAATTATATTTATTCATTGAAACAATTATTCCTTCCATGGTCCCTGGAATGCCAAAACGTAGTTGTGTTACCGGGTGGAAAAACAACTATTATGATGGAGATGATTAGGTTATATGCCTTGTTTTTCCATCCCCACCGACGATAATTTAAGAAAGCAATGAATGCGGTACTTAAAAGTCCTAGAAAAGGAAGACGAGTGTGTGTGTTAAACATTTCCCTGAAAGTAAGATACTTCGGGAGATAAGAGCTACCTTTAGGCCTACTCGTCTTGATGGTAATTTATAAGTTAATAATATGGTTTCAATATTATAGTATGAAGTTCTAAATGTCAGCCTATGCTAGGTCTGGAAAGATTTCTAACATGTAAATGCGGAGGTTAAATTACATGTAAGGGCCTACTTATGTAAATCAGACAAGTTATTATTAGTACGGTATAGTTTGAAGTCTATCCAAGATGTGTCCCGTTCAACCTCAAGTGAACATAATTTTCATGTGGTAGCATTTATGTAGGCTGCTGTATTTACATTAATGGGATTGTTAGCAACCTATCTACCTGATTTCTAGATTACAATCCATGGTAAATTCCTGATGCAATAGCCAAGTTAGATTGAGTAATTGAAAATGTGTGCTGTTAGGTTAGGCTCTGTTTAGGTCACACAAGAGGTGTTCTGTGCATTGATTACAGTTAGAGATTGGTTACGTTGTGCATCATATCATGAGCCATAAGTAGTTTAGAATGTGATTTGTTGAATAGCCTAGAGTGATGTTGGGTTTTCTCAGGCATTTAACCTTAAAGTGGTGAATAGTGACGATTAGTATTGATCAGATAAAGAATGATAAACTTGTGATCTACAAATTAAGAGTAGTTTCCCTTGAGATCATATATACATAGGTCTACATTTTAGGACAGAGATTTTTTGGTGTGATTACCTGTAAATAATATTGTAAGTTGAATCTCATTATATTATCGTTCACACCTAACTTGGTACGAGGCTGCATTAGTTATTAACTTTCTGTACTGTAGCTTACACCATAAGAGGTTAACATCTAGTGCTGATATCACAACAGTAGCTTACTACTGACTGAAATTATGACACATAGATTAGGATATTCTAAATGGTTCCACACTTTATACATGTGTTAAGATATTCATTCGAGAAAGTGCTATAGAGACAGTAGCTTACTACTGACTGAAATTATGATACTTAGATTAGGATACTCTAAATGGTTCCACACGTTATACATGTGTTAAGATATTCATTCGAGAAAGTGCTATAGAGACAGTAGCTTACTACTGACTGAAATTATGATACTTAGATTAGGATACTCTAAATGGTTCCACACGTTATACATGTGTTAAGATATTCATTCGAGAAAGTGCTATAGAGACAGTAGCTTACTACTGACTGAAATTATGATACTTAGATTAGGATACTCTAAATGGTTCCACACGTTATACATGTGTTAAGATATTCATTCGAGAAAGTGCTATAGAGACAGTAGCTTACTACTGACTGAAATTATGATACTTAGATTAGGATACTCTAAATGGTTCCACACGTTATACATGTGTTAAGATATTCATTCGAGAAAGTGCTATAGAGACAGTAGCTTACTACTGACTGAAATTATGATACTTAGATTAGGATACTCTAAATGGTTCCACACGTTATACATGTGTTAAGATATTCATTCGAGAAAGTGCTATAGAGACAGTAGCTTACTACTGACTGAAATTATGATACTTAGATTAGGATACTCTAAATGGTTCCACACGTTATACATGTGTTAAGATATTCATTCGAGAAAGTGCTATAGAGACAGTAGCTTACTACTGACTGAAATTATGATACTTAGATTAGGATACTCTAAATGGTTCCACACGTTATACATGTGTTAAGATATTCATTCGAGAAAGTGCTATAGAGACAGTAGCTTACTACTGACTGAAATTATGATACTTAGATTAGGATACTCTAAATGGTTCCACACGTTATACATGTGTTAAGATATTCATTCGAGAAAGTGCTATAGAGACAGTAGCTTACTACTGACTGAAATTATGATACTTAGATTAGGATACTCTAAATGGTTCCACACGTTATACATGTGTTAAGATATTCATTCGAGAAAGTGCTATAGAGACAGTAGCTTACTACTGACTGAAATTATGACACATAGAATAGGATACTCTAAATGGTTCCACACGTTATACATGTGTTAAGATATTCATTCGAGAAAGTGCTATAGAGACAGTAGCTTACTACTGACTGAAATTATGATACTTAGATTAGGATACTCTAAATGGTTCCACACGTTATACATGTGTTAAGATATTCATTCGAGAAAGTGCTATAGAGACAGTAGCTTACTACTGACTGAAATTATGATACTTAGATTAGGATACTCTAAATGGTTCCACACGTTATACATGTGTTAAGATATTCATTCGAGAAAGTGCTATAGAGACAGTAGCTTACTACTGACTGAAATTATGATACTTAGATTAGGATACTCTAAATGGTTCCACACGTTATACATGTGTTAAGATATTCATTCGAGAAAGTGCTATAGAGACAGTAGCTTACTACTGACTGAAATTATGATACTTAGATTAGGATACTCTAAATGGTTCCACACGTTATACATGTGTTAAGATATTCATTCGAGAAAGTGCTATAGAGACAGTAGCTTACTACTGACTGAAATTATGATACTTAGATTAGGATACTCTAAATGGTTCCACACGTTATACATGTGTTAAGATATTCATTCGAGAAAGTGCTATAGAGACAGTAGCTTACTACTGACTGAAATTATGATACTTAGATTAGGATACTCTAAATGGTTCCACACGTTATACATGTGTTAAGATATTCATTCGAGAAAGTGCTATAGAGACAGTAGCTTACTACTGACTGAAATTATGATACTTAGATTAGGATACTCTAAATGGTTCCACACGTTATACATGTGTTAAGATATTCATTCGAGAAAGTGCTATAGAGACAGTAGCTTACTACTGACTGAAATTATGATACTTAGATTAGGATACTCTAAATGGTTCCACACGTTATACATGTGTTAAGATATTCATTCGAGAAAGTGCTATAGAGACAGTAGCTTACTACTGACTGAAATTATGATACTTAGATTAGGATACTCTAAATGGTTCCACACGTTATACATGTGTTAAGATATTCATTCGAGAAAGTGCTATAGAGACAGTAGCTTACTACTGACTGAAATTATGATACTTAGATTAGGATACTCTAAATGGTTCCACACGTTATACATGTGTTAAGATATTCATTCGAGAAAGTGCTATAGAGACAGTAGCTCACTACTGACTGAAATTATGATACTTAGATTAGGATACTCTAAATGGTTCCACACGTTATACATGTGTTAAGATATTCATTCGAGAAAGTGCTATAGAGACAGTAGCTTACTACTGACTGAAATTATGATACTTAGATTAGGATACTCTAAATGGTTCCACACGTTATACATGTGTTAAGATATTCATTCGAGAAAGTGCTATAGAGACAGTAGCTTACTACTGACTGAAATTATGATACTTAGATTAGGATACTCTAAATGGTTCCACACGTTATACATGTGTTAAGATATTCATTCGAGAAAGTGCTATAGAGACAGTAGCTTACTACTGACTGAAATTATGACACATAGAATAGGATACTCTAAATGGTTCCACACGTTATACATGTGTTAAGATATTCATTCGAGAAAGTGCTATAGAGACAGTAGCTTACTACTGACTGAAATTATGATACTTAGATTAGGATACTCTAAATGGTTCCACACGTTATACATGTGTTAAGATATTCATTCGAGAAAGTGCTATAGAGACAGTAGCTTACTACTGACTGAAATTATGACACATAGAATAGGATACTCTAAATGGTTCCACACGTTATACATGTGTTAAGATATTCATTCGAGAAAGTGCTATAGAGACAGTAGCTTACTACTGACTGAAATTATGATACTTAGATTAGGATACTCTAAATGGTTCCACACGTTATACATGTGTTAAGATATTCATTCGAGAAAGTGCTATAGAGACAGTAGCTTACTACTGACTGAAATTATGATACTTAGATTAGGATACTCTAAATGGTTCCACACGTTATACATGTGTTAAGATATTCATTCGAGAAAGTGCTATAGAGACAGTAGCTTACTACTGACTGAAATTATGATACTTAGATTAGGATACTCTAAATGGTTCCACACGTTATACATGTGTTAAGATATTCATTCGAGAAAGTGCTATAGAGACAGTAGCTTACTACTGACTGAAATTATGATACTTAGATTAGGATACTCTAAATGGTTCCACACGTTATACATGTGTTAAGATATTCATTCGAGAAAGTGCTATAGAGACAGTAGCTTACTACTGACTGAAATTATGATACTTAGATTAGGATACTCTAAATGGTTCCACACGTTATACATGTGTTAAGATATTCATTCGAGAAAGTGCTATAGAGACAGTAGCTTACTACTGACTGAAATTATGACACATAGAATAGGATACTCTAAATGGTTCCACACGTTATACATGTGTTAAGATATTCATTCGAGAAAGTGCTATAGAGACAGTAGCTTACTACTGACTGAAATTATGATACTTAGATTAGGATACTCTAAATGGTTCCACACGTTATACATGTGTTAAGATATTCATTCGAGAAAGTGCTATAGAGACAGTAGCTTACTACTGACTGAAATTATGATACTTAGATTAGGATACTCTAAATGGTTCCACACGTTATACATGTGTTAAGATATCCATTCGAGAAAGTGCTATAGAGACAGTAGCTTACTACTGACTGAAATTATGATACTTAGATTAGGATACTCTAAATGGTTCCACACGTTATACATGTGTTAAGATATTCATTCGAGAAAGTGCTATAGAGACAGTAGCTTACTACTGACTGAAATTATGATACTTAGATTAGGATACTCTAAATGGTTCCACACGTTATACATGTGTTAAGATATTCATTCGAGAAAGTGCTATAGAGACAGTAGCTTACTACTGACTGAAATTATGATACTTAGATTAGGATACTCTAAATGGTTCCACACGTTATACATGTGTTAAGATATTCATTCGAGAAAGTGCTATAGAGACAGTAGCTTACTACTGACTGAAATTATGATACTTAGATTAGGATACTCTAAATGGCTCCACACGTTATACATGTGTTAAGATATTCATTCGAGAAAGTGCTATAGAGACAGTAGCTTACTACTGACTGAAATTATGACACATAGAATAGGATACTCTAAATGGTTCCACACGTTATACATGTGTTAAGATATTCATTCGAGAAAGTGCTATAGAGACAGTAGCTTACTACTGACTGAAATTATGATACTTAGATTAGGATACTCTAAATGGTTCCACACGTTATACATGTGTTAAGATATTCATTCGAGAAAGTGCTATAGAGACAGTAGCTTACTACTGACTGAAATTATGATACTTAGATTAGGATACTCTAAATGGTTCCACACGTTATACATGTGTTAAGATATTCATTCGAGAAAGTGCTATAGAGACAGTAGCTTACTACTGACTGAAATTATGATACTTAGATTAGGATACTCTAAATGGTTCCACACGTTATACATGTGTTAAGATATTCATTCGAGAAAGTGCTATAGAGACAGTAGCTTACTACTGACTGAAATTATGACACATAGATTAGGATACTCTAAATGGTTCCACACGTTATACATGTGTTAAGATATTCATTCGAGAAAGTGCTATAGAGACAGTAGCTTACTACTGACTGAAATTATGACACATAGATTAGGATACTCTAAATGGTTCCACACGTTATACATGTGTTAAGATATTCATTCGAGAAAGTGCTATAGAGACAGTAGCTTACTACTGACTGAAATTATGATACTTAGATTAGGATACTCTAAATGGTTCCACACGTTATACATGTGTTAAGATATTCATTCGAGAAAGTGCTATAGAGACAGTAGCTTACTACTGACTGAAATTATGATACTTAGATTAGGATACTCTAAATGGTTCCACACGTTATACATGTGTTAAGATAATCATTCGAGAAAGTGCTATAGAGACAGTAGCTTACTACTGACTGAAATTATGACACTTAGATTAGGATACTCTAAATGGTTCCACACGTTATACATGTGTTAAGATATTCATTCGAGAAAGTGCTATAGAGACAGTAGCTTACTACTGACTGAAATTATGATACTTAGATTAGGATACTCTAAATGGTTCCACACGTTATACATGTGTTAAGATATTCATTCGAGAAAGTGCTATAGAGACAGTAGCTTACTACTGACTGAAATTATGATACTTAGATTAGGATACTCTAAATGGTTCCACACGTTATACATGTGTTAAGATATTCATTCGAGAAAGTGCTATAGAGACAGTAGCTTACTACTGACTGAAATTATGATACTTAGATTAGGATACTCTAAATGGTTCCACACGTTATACATGTGTTAAGATATTCATTCGAGAAAGTGCTATAGAGACAGTAGCTTACTACTGACTGAAATTATGATACTTAGATTAGGATACTCTAAATGGTTCCACACGTTATACATGTGTTAAGATATTCATTCGAGAAAGTGCTATAGAGACAGTAGCTTACTACTGACTGAAATTATGATACTTAGATTAGGATACTCTAAATGGTTCCACACGTTATACATGTGTTAAGATATTCATTCGAGAAAGTGCTATAGAGACAGTAGCTTACTACTGACTGAAATTATGATACTTAGATTAGGATACTCTAAATGGTTCCACACGTTATACATGTGTTAAGATATTCATTCGAGAAAGTGCTATAGAGACAGTAGCTTACTACTGACTGAAATTATGATACTTAGATTAGGATACTCTAAATGGTTCCACACGTTATACATGTGTTAAGATATTCATTCGAGAAAGTGCTATAGAGACAGTAGCTTACTACTGACTGAAATTATGATACTTAGATTAGGATACTCTAAATGGTTCCACACGTTATACATGTGTTAAGATATTCATTCGAGAAAGTGCTATAGAGACAGTAGCTTACTACTGACTGAAATTATGATACTTAGATTAGGATACTCTAAATGGTTCCACACGTTATACATGTGTTAAGATATTCATTCGAGAAAGTGCTATAGAGACAGTAGCTTACTACTGACTGAAATTATGATACTTAGATTAGGATACTCTAAATGGCTCCACACGTTATACATGTGTTAAGATATTCATTCGAGAAAGTGCTATAGAGACAGTAGCTTACTACTGACTGAAATTATGACACATAGAATAGGATACTCTAAATGGTTCCACACGTTATACATGTGTTAAGATATTCATTCGAGAAAGTGCTATAGAGACAGTAGCTTACTACTGACTGAAATTATGATACTTAGATTAGGATACTCTAAATGGTTCCACACGTTATACATGTGTTAAGATATTCATTCGAGAAAGTGCTATAGAGACAGTAGCTTACTACTGACTGAAATTATGATACTTAGATTAGGATACTCTAAATGGTTCCACACGTTATACATGTGTTAAGATATTCATTCGAGAAAGTGCTATAGAGACAGTAGCTTACTACTGACTGAAATTATGATACTTAGATTAGGATACTCTAAATGGTTCCACACGTTATACATGTGTTAAGATATTCATTCGAGAAAGTGCTATAGAGACAGTAGCTTACTACTGACTGAAATTATGACACATAGATTAGGATACTCTAAATGGTTCCACACGTTATACATGTGTTAAGATATTCATTCGAGAAAGTGCTATAGAGACAGTAGCTTACTACTGACTGAAATTATGACACATAGATTAGGATACTCTAAATGGTTCCACACGTTATACATGTGTTAAGATATTCATTCGAGAAAGTGCTATAGAGACAGTAGCTTACTACTGACTGAAATTATGATACTTAGATTAGGATACTCTAAATGGTTCCACACGTTATACATGTGTTAAGATATTCATTCGAGAAAGTGCTATAGAGACAGTAGCTTACTACTGACTGAAATTATGATACTTAGATTAGGATACTCTAAATGGTTCCACACGTTATACATGTGTTAAGATATTCATTCGAGAAAGTGCTATAGAGACAGTAGCTTACTACTGACTGAAATTATGACACTTAGATTAGGATACTCTAAATGGTTCCACACGTTATACATGTGTTAAGATATTCATTCGAGAAAGTGCTATAGAGACAGTAGCTTACTACTGACTGAAATTATGATACTTAGATTAGGATACTCTAAATGGTTCCACACGTTATACATGTGTTAAGATATTCATTCGAGAAAGTGCTATAGAGACAGTAGCTTACTACTGACTGAAATTATGATACTTAGATTAGGATACTCTAAATGGTTCCACACGTTATACATGTGTTAAGATATTCATTCGAGAAAGTGCTATAGAGACAGTAGCTTACTACTGACTGAAATTATGATACTTAGATTAGGATACTCTAAATGGTTCCACACGTTATACATGTGTTAAGATATTCATTCGAGAAAGTGCTATAGAGACAGTAGCTTACTACTGACTGAAATTATGATACTTAGATTAGGATACTCTAAATGGTTCCACACGTTATACATGTGTTAAGATATTCATTCGAGAAAGTGCTATAGAGACAGTAGCTTACTACTGACTGAAATTATGATACTTAGATTAGGATACTCTAAATGGTTCCACACGTTATACATGTGTTAAGATATTCATTCGAGAAAGTGCTATAGAGACAGTAGCTTACTACTGACTGAAATTATGATACTTAGATTAGGATACTCTAAATGGTTCCACACGTTATACATGTGTTAAGATATTCATTCGAGAAAGTGCTATAGAGACAGTAGCTTACTACTGACTGAAATTATGACACTTAGATTAGGATACTCTAAATGGTTCCACACGTTATACATGTGTTAAGATATTCATTCGAGAAAGTGCTATAGAGACAGTAGCTTACTACTGACTGAAATTATGATACTTAGATTAGGATACTCTAAATGGTTCCACACGTTATACATGTGTTAAGATATTCATTCGAGAAAGTGCTATAGAGACAGTAGCTTACTACTGACTGAAATTATGATACTTAGATTAGGATACTCTAAATGGTTCCACACGTTATACATGTGTTAAGATATTCATTCGAGAAAGTGCTATAGAGACAGTAGCTTACTACTGACTGAAATTATGATACTTAGATTAGGATACTCTAAATGGTTCCACACGTTATACATGTGTTAAGATATTCATTCGAGAAAGTGCTATAGAGACAGTAGCTTACTACTGACTGAAATTATGATACTTAGATTAGGATACTCTAAATGGTTCCACACGTTATACATGTGTTAAGATATTCATTCGAGAAAGTGCTATAGAGACAGTAGCTTACTACTGACTGAAATTATGATACTTAGATTAGGATACTCTAAATGGTTCCACACGTTATACATGTGTTAAGATATTCATTCGAGAAAGTGCTATAGAGACAGTAGCTTACTACTGACTGAAATTATGATACTTAGATTAGGATACTCTAAATGGTTCCACACGTTATACATGTGTTAAGATATTCATTCGAGAAAGTGCTATAGAGACAGTAGCTTACTACTGACTGAAATTATGATACTTAGATTAGGATACTCTAAATGGTTCCACACGTTATACATGTGTTAAGATATTCATTAGAGAAAGTGCTATAGAGACAGTAGCTTACTACTGACTGAAATTATGATACTTAGATTAGGATACTCTAAATGGTTCCACACGTTATACATGTGTTAAGATATTCATTCGAGAAAGTGCTATAGAGACAGTAGCTTACTACTGACTGAAATTATGATACTTAGATTAGGATACTCTAAATGGTTCCACACGTTATACATGTGTTAAGATATTCATTCGAGAAAGTGCTATAGAGACAGTAGCTTACTACTGACTGAAATTATGATACTTAGATTAGGATATTCTAAATGGTTCCACACGTTATACATGTGTTAAGATACTCATTCGAGAAAGTGCTATAGAGACAGTAGCTTACTACTGACTGAAATTATGATACTTAGATTAGGATACTCTAAATGGTTCCACACGTTATACATGTGTTAAGATACTCATTCGAGAAAGTGCTATAGAGACAGTAGCTTACTACTGACTGAAATTATGATACTTAGATTAGGATACTCTAAATGGTTCCACACGTTATACATGTGTTAAGATATTCATTCGAGAAAGTGCTATAGAGACAGTAGCTTACTACTGACTGAAATTATGACACATAGAATAGGATACTCTAAATGGTTCCACACGTTATACATGTGTTAAGATATTCATTCGAGAAAGTGCTATAGAGACAGTAGCTTACTACTGACTGAAATTATGATACTTAGATTAGGATATTCTAAATGGTTCCACACGTTATACATGTGTTAAGATATTCATTCGAGAAAGTGCTATAGAGACAGTAGCTTACTACTGACTGAAATTATGATACTTAGATTAGGATATTCTAAATGGTTCCACACGTTATACATGTGTTAAGATATTCATTCGAGAAAGTGCTATAGAGACAGTAGCTTACTACTGACTGAAATTATGATACTTAGATTAGGATATTCTAAATGGTTCCACACGTTATACATGTGTTAAGATATTCATTCGAGAAAGTGCTATAGAGACAGTAGCTTTTCAGGTTTTTTTTAGTTGTGTATAACAAAAATGTTCTGAGCTGCGCAGATTAGTTTTTTGAGCTGCGCATTGACATTTTGAGCTTCACAGATTAGTTTTTTGAGGTGCGCATTGACTTTTTGAGCTGCGGAGATTAGTTTTTGAGGTGTGCATTTACTTTTTGAGCTGCTCTGATTAGTTATTGAAAAGACAAGATCCTTTGTTATGTAGCCTTGATTTTTCGTCCTTATACCACACATTTTTCTGGTTGTCAAGTAGGACCGCAGTGAATTGGTACGGTACATACAATTTTATGTGAAGAACTGGTTCTTGAACCTTATTTTTCTGACAGGATGCCAAGGGGAACATAGTGTTTTTATACATAATTATGTTTATTCGAAGCAGGGTCAGCAAGGTATATCTGTTATTTTGTACAAAAGATAATCATTCGAGAAAGAGCTATGGAGACAGTAGGTTTTCATTTCTTTTCTAGTAGTGTGTAACAAAAATGTTCTGCTATGTTTTTTCACTTCTTTTATCTGGAATAGGGTGGGATTTGTTTTGTTTTCTTACTGAAGTAATGGTTTTATTCAGAGAAGATACTCAGTTAAGTTGCCTTGATTTTTGGACCTTATACCATACATTTTTCTGGTGGTCAAGTAGTACCGCAGTAAGTGACATTGACCTATCGAAATTTAACCATTTTTCTGACATGTCAAGGGGGATAACGGCTATATTGTACAAGAAGATCCTTTTGGCCCCAATTACTTTGTTTAGTGCAAAAATATACAAAAATTCAAAAGTATATTTTTAGCCTACTTTCGATTTTTGCAAAAAATGAAAGTAGACTTATGCGATCAACACAGGGCGAAAAAAGTGTGTCTGTCTGTGTGTGTATGTGTGTGTGTGAGTCTGTGTGTGTGTGTGTGTGTGTGTGTGTGTCTGTGTGTGTGTGAGTGTGTGTACTCTGAATGTCTGTCCCCCCCTATCAATTCGAACACGGTGAATGCGAATTGAACGAAATTTGGTACAAAGGTAGCACTAGCAAAGGACACCTCAATGTCATGTTTTATATCGCCGCCATCTTGACGGAAACGTAATGGCGGCCACACAAATGTTCAAAGCTTAAATCAAATTACGACTAACCTAATCATCCGATCACTACCAAATTTTGCAGCAACATACCTTTATGGGGGGAGCATCCTCTGACCAAACCAACAGGCCATCAGCGTAATAATTTGCGGATGGCGGCCATCTTTGTGTGAAAATCGATTCCCCCTATTAATTCGAACACGGTGCAACCGAATGGTACGACATTTGGTACAGAGGTAGTACTAACAAAAGGCACCTCAGTGTCATGTTTTATATCGCCGCCATATTGACAGAATCGTAATGGCGGCCACACAAATGTTCAAAGCTTAAGTTAAATTACGACTAACATAACCATCCGATCTCTACCAAACTTTGCAACAACATTCCTTTATGGAGGGAGCATCCTTTGACCAATCTAATAGGTTATTAGCCTAATAGTTTGCGGATGGCGGCCATCTTTATGTCAAAATTGATTCCCCATATTAATTCGAACACGGTGGAACCGAATGAACAAAATTTGGTACAGAGGTAGCACTAGCAAAGGGCACTTCAGTGTAATGTTTTATATCGCCGCCATCTTGACGGAAACGTAATGGCGGCCACACGAATTTTCAAAGCTTAAGTTAAATTACGATTAACCTAATCATCCGATCTCTACCAAATTTTGCAACTACATACCTTTATGGAGGGAGCATCCTTTGACCAATCTAATAGGTCATTCGCCTAATAGTTTGCGGATGGTGGCCATCTTTGTGACAAAACAGATTCCCCCTATTAATTCAAACACGGTGAAACCGAATGGAACGAAATTTGGTACAGAGATAGCACTAGCAAAGGACATCTCAGTGTCATGATTTATATCGCCGCCATAATGACAGAAACGTAATGGCGGCCACACAAATGTTTAAAGCTTAAATCAAATTACGACTAACATAACCATCCGATCTCTACCAAACTTTGCAACAACATACCATTATGGAGGGAGCATCCTTTGACCAATCTAATAGGCCATTAGCCTAATAGGTTGCGGATGGCGGCCATCTTTATGTCAAAATTGATTCCCCCTATTAAGTCGAACATGGTGGAACCGAATGAACGAAATTTGGTACGGAGGTAGCACTAGCAAAGGGCACCTCAGTGTCATGTTTTATATCGCCGCCATCTTGACGGAAACGTAATGGCGGCCACACAAATGTTCAAAGCTTAAATCAAATTACGACTAACCTAATCATCCGATCACTACCAAATTTTGCAGCAACATACCTTTATGGGGGGAGCATCCTCTGACCAAACCAACAGGCCATCAGCGTAATAATTTGCGGATGGCGGCCATCTTTGTGTGAAAATCGATTCCCCCTATTAATTCGAACACGGTGCAACCGAATGGAACGAAATTTGGTACAGAGGTAGTACTAAAAAAGGCACCTCAGTGTCATGCTTTATATCGCCGCCATCTTGACTGAAACGTAATGGCGGCCACACAAATGTTCAAAGCTTAAATCAAATTACGACTAACCTAATCATCCGATCTCTACCAAATTTTGCAACAACATACCTTTAAGGGGGAGCATCCTTTGACCAAACTAATAGGTCATCAGAGTAATAGCTTGCGGATGGCGGCCATCTTTGTGTGAAAATCGATTCCCCCTATTAATTCGAACACGGTGCAACCGAATGGAACGACATTTGGTACAGAGGTAGTACTAACAAAAGGCACCTCAGTGTCATGTATTATATCGCCGCCATATTGACAGAATCGTAATGGCGGCCACACAAATGTTCAAAGCTTAAGTTAAATTACGACTAACATAACCATCCGATCTCTACCAAACTTTGCAACAACATTCCTTTATGGAGGGAGCATCCTTTGACCAATCTAATAGGTTATTAGCCTAATAGTTTGCGGATGGCGGCCATCTTTATGTCAAAATTGATTCCCCATATTAATTCGAACACGGTGGAACCGAATGAACAAAATTTGGTACAGAGGTAGCACTAGCAAAGGGCACTTCAGGGTAATGTTTTATATCGCCGCCATCTTGACGGAAACGTAATGGCGGCCACACGAATTTTCAAAGCTTAAGTTAAATTACGATTAACCTAATCATCCGATCTCTACCAAATTTTGCAACTACATACCTTTATGGAGGGAGCATCCTTTGACCAATCTAATAGGTCATTCGCCTAATAGTTTGCGGATGGTGGCCATCTTTGTGACAAAACAGATTCCCCCTATTAATTCAAACACGGTGAAACCGAATGGAACGAAATTTGGTACAGAGATAGCACTAGCAAAGGACATCTCAGTGTCATGATTTATATCGCCGCCATAATGACAGAAACGTAATGGCGGCCACACAAATGTTTAAAGCTTAAATCAAATTACGACTAACATAACCATCCGATCTCTACCAAACTTTGCAACAACATACCATTATGGAGGGAGCATCCTTTGACCAATCTAATAGGCCATTAGCCTAATAGGTTGCGGATGGCGGCCATCTTTATGTCAAAATTGATTCCCCCTATTAAGTCGAACATGGTGGAACCGAATGAACGAAATTTGGTACGGAGGTAGCACTAGCAAAGGGCACCTCAGTGTCATGTTTTATATCGCCGCCATCTTGACGGAAACGTAATGGCGACCACACAAATGTTCAAAGCTTAAATCAAATTACGATTAGCCTAATCATCCGATCTCTAGCAAATTTAGCAACAACATACCTTTATGGAGGCAGCATCCTTTGACCAAACTAATAGATCATCAGTCTAATATTTTGCGGATGGCGGCCATCTTTGTTTGAAAATCGATTCCCCTTATCAATTCGAACACGGTGAAACCGAATGGAACGAAATTTGGTACAGAGGTAGCACTAGCAAAGGGCACCTCAGTGTCATGTTTTATATCACCGCTATCTTGACGGAAACGTAATCGCGGCCACCCAAATGTTAAAAGCTAAAATGTAATTACGACCAACCTAATAATCTAGTCTCTACCAAATTTTGCAACACCATATCTTTATGTGGGAAACATATTCAGACCAAACTGCAAGAACATCAGCCCAATAGTTTGCAGATGGTGGCCAAGTATGTGTGCAAATCGATTCCCCCTATCAATTCAAACACGGTGAAACCGAATTGAACGAAATTTGGTACAGAGGTAGCACTAGCAAAGGGCACCTCATATTCATGTTTAATATCCCTATAGCACGTTGTATTTCAACAAGCTACTACAACCTACATTCAATCATACTCCTTGAAAAGGACAAAGAGTTATAACAATACCCATGCATTTAGGAGAAAGTAGGCTATATGTTCTTTACTGAACATCTTGTTATATCTGGATTTTGCTGGTGTTATTTAGAGAGGAGGCGTAATTTTCGTAACTTTGTTTTACTGAATGTCAAGAATGGCAGATTTCTTACTTGGCCTTCTTTCTCATGCAAGTCCAGAAGTGAATGGCTAGAATTTTTGTAGTATTTTTGTATTGTATTTGTTTTGTATTTTCTGATAAACAAGGTCTAGAAATGAATATTTCTGTTGCTACCATATATAATGAATTTTGGGGGCAGAGTGTTCAAGAAGGCAGTAAGGGGTAGGGGGCTGGTTATCTAAAAGAAAGGAAAATAAAATACAGAATTAGAGATGCACATAATTTGGTATATTGCCCTTGAAAGAGAGATTCTGTAGTTTTCTCAAATGTTAGCCTATAACTTAAGCTCAGTTTGAGGGTTTATCTGGCAGTAGGCACAGAAAAGTGTACCTGTCTATGTATTGTTTCTGTGGGTACATAGATTTATTTTATTAACAAACTGTTCCTGCAAATTGTTTTGTGTATTGAAATATTCGAATATTTCCTTCCTTCAATGCCGAGTTTAGCCATATGCGATTTATCGACGTTGTGGTACATCTTGAGTAACTGTTTCAATGCCTCTTTTTAGTGATATAACATTTACAGGACGTCAAAAAGCTGCAATGTTTGCCCTGTCTGTGTGCGTCAACGTCCTAGTAAGTTCACAGACGATGTACCATTTTGTTCACTCGTAAAATGTCCGCTACAACGGCAGGATTCGAACTAGCGGAGCGATAATTAGGCCTATTTAGTGGTTACTTATCTAACTGCCAGTGAACTCCAAATAGTATTAACATTTTCCTATAAATATGAATTTATATTCGCTTTGGAGTGACTGCGTGTGAAAGGAGCCGCTGGCTTGCTACGGCGGCTGTACCGACCCTACGCGTGACGTCACTAGAGGAACCTTGCGGCCTGGACATAACGATGGCAGTGGCGGTGGTGTCTAGTAGTTAAGTTCTGATCTTGGCCTAGTAGTCGTTGACGGTGGCGCTTGGCGGCAAAAGTAGGAATTATTTGAAAAATTTTAAGTTGCAGTAGGCTACTTAAAAAATAAAAATCCTCTCGGCACGCCGGAAGGCGGAGGTAGATTTCACCGGGCAAACTAGGGGATAGGCTATAATAGGCAAAATATGCAGGTTTTCGTAGGAGGATCAGACCTCATTTATTGCGAGAAAGTATTTTACAATTGGAGGTTAATTAAATTTTTTCCCGTCTTTCTATGCATTTTTAGCCTACTTTTAACATTTTGCAAAAATGAGGAAAAAGTCGACTTATGAGATCGGGCAAATGTGTGTCTGTCTGTCTGTCTGTCTGTCCTTCTGTCTGTCTGTCTGTCTGTCTGTCTGTCTGTCTGGCTGTGTGTGTGTGTCCCCCTATCAACTCCTAAACGGCTGGAGCAATCGAAACAAAATTTGGTAGGATTAAAGATCTATACCTGAATATCTCACGGCCATATTTGAAAATGATGTCAGTGCTACCAACTGCTAAAAAATCGCAATTGAAATTTGAGATCCATGATGTATATCTTGGAAGGTATGAATGGGAGCTATTTCAAAATTGGCACACGTATAGATAATAATATTGCAGTTTAATTTCCAGGAGTCCATACATGGCAGTGTTGCCAAAATGATTATAAGCCTGCTGATAGGTCCAATTTTTAAATGCATATAACATCTACACTATCAATTGGAATTCAACCAAATTTCGTATGTTGTATGTGTACATAACCAGATATGACTGAGCGTATTCTTACGACCCAACAGGGCTGCCAACTGTTAATAAATGCTCCTAATTTATTTTATCCAAATACCAATATATCAGAAATTATGCAAGCCGACAGCTTTAAACTATGCACACGTATAGTACCTGACATTCCATATAAATTTGGAGTAACTTATATACGTCAGTGCTACCAACATGATTCTAAGCCTGCTGACAGGTCCAACTTTAAATACATGCAACTTCCATACTATCATTTGGATTTGAACCAAATTTCGTATGTGCTATGTGTACCATAACAGATATGACTATGCGTATTCTTAAGAGCAACCAGGGCTGCCAACTGTTAATATGTACTGTCCCTATTTTTGTTACCCTAATATCAATATATCAGAAAGTATGCAAGCCAATTGCTCTAAACTTTGCACACGTATAGTACCTGGCATTCTAGATGAATTTGGAGTAACTAATATACGTCAGTGCTGCCAACATGATTCTAAGCCTGCTGATAGGTCCAATTTTAAAATGCATGTATCTTCTATACTAACTAATGGATTTCATTCAAAATTGGCACAACAATAGATCATATTATTTCAGATTATTGCTGACCAATACATGCATGACATTGCTGCCAACATGATTTTACGCGCGCTGTTAGATCCAATGTTTAACTGCATGTAACGTCCATGCTATTCATTGGACTTCGACCAAATTTTGTATTCTGAACCTTAAGAGATGGAACTAAGAATATATTCAGTCATCAGGGCTGCCAACTGTGGTGCCCTATTAGGCTACATTATGCCAGGTATACAGTATTTCGAACTAATTAGAAATTTCGATATTAGCAACTTAATTTCGTCATTATTCTAGATAGGTTCATATACTGTAGAATTCTAATGAAAATTAGAATGAAGATGAAGAATGACGTGATGGACTCCATACAAGTGTATGCACCACAGACTGGAAACAGAGAAGAAGATATTGCAGTATTCCTGGAGGACGTAGAAAGAGTAATCTCAGATGTAGAAGTGGTGATCATGGGAGACATGAATGCACAAGTCGGAATAGAGAGACAAGGATAGGAAGAAGTCGTTGGACCATATGGATATGGGAAAAAGAACCGGGAAGGAGAGGAACTTGTAAACTTTTGTGAAAGGAATGGACTGATAGTGGGTAATTCATGGTTTCGGAAGAAAAACAGCAGGAAAATAACGAGATATGGGTGGGGTGATAGAAGAACAAAATCAGTAATTGACTACTTCCTGGTGGAAAGGACAAATCGCAGAAAGCTGATGGATGTGACAGCTTTACCAGGAGAAGCATTTGATGGGAACCATAGAGCTGTGGTGGCAAAATTTAGATGGGGAAAATTGGAAAACCTAAAGGAGATCAGAGAAAGTAAAATAAAAGTATGGAAATTGAAAGACAAAGCTGTACAGGAAGATTTTCAGGAGAGATTGAAGCAACAAATCCCAGTTACTGAAGTGGAAAATGTAGAAAAGGAATGGTCCCACTTTAAAAAGGCATTTACTGGTGCAGAAGAGAGTGCTTGTGGTAGGACGTCAACAAGAGTGAAAGAGAAGGTGACACCGTGGTGGAATGAGGAAGTGAGGAAAGCAGTGAAAGAAAAGAAGTCTGCATGGAAATAATGGAACCGAGATCAAACAGAAGAAAGCAAAAGGAAGTATCACGACAGCAAACGGAGGTGTAAGAAAGTGGTAGGAGAAGAAAAGAAGAAAAGTTGGGAAGAATTTACACGAAGAATGGAAACAGATGTAAGTGGCAGTAAAAGGATGCTGTATGGGCTTCTAAGAAGTAAGAGGAAAGAAAGAGTTACTACAAAGCTGGTGAAAAAGGAAGATGGAGAGTTGTTAACACACCCAGAAGAGATAAAGGGACGATGGAAGGAGTATTTCGATAAGCTATTGAATGTGAGCAATTGTACTGGTGAGATCGAAGTGACACTGCCTGACGACTCTATAACAGAAGATGATATAACAATGCTGGAGGTGGAATTAGCAGTACAGAAAATGAAGATGGGAAAAGCAACAGGGGTGGATGAAATCAGTGTAGAAATGATAAAGGCTGCTGGACCTGTTGGTATGCAATGGCTGTATCGACTGCTAAAGTGTGTGTGGAAACGGAAATGTGTACCAGAAGACTGGGAGAAAGGGCTAATAACACCAGTGTTTAAGAAAGGGGACAAGAAAGTGTGTGATAACTATAGAGGGATCACCCTCATATCACAGATAGTAAAAATATTGGAAAGGATATTAGAAAGAAGAATGAGAAGAAAGGTGGAAGGAGAGTTGCAAGAGGAACAGTATGGCTTCAGGAGTGGAAGATCCACAGTGGACCCAATCTTTAGCTTGAGGCAGGTGATGGAAAAGAAGTGGGAATATGGAGAGGATTTGATCATGACTTTCATAGATCTGGAAAAGGCATATGATAGTGTCCCCAGAGAGAAGGTATGGGAAACCATGGTTAAGAAGAGACTGGGAAGAGAAATGTTGGAAATGGTGCAAGCAATGTACAACAACTGTGTTAGCAGGGTACTGACCCCAGTTGGAAAGACAGACTGGTTTAGGAACAAGACTGGACTAAGACAGGGGAGTGTGCTGTCACCTCTTTTATTCATAATGGTAATGGATGAAATTGTAAAGGAAACAAAGGAAGCATATGGACATAAAGAAATGAAGTTACTATTATTTGCAGATGATATTGTGGTCTGGGGAAGGAACACCGAAGAAGTGCAAAAACAACTAGATGCACTAAACGAAAATATTCAGAAGTATGGCCTGAAAATCAGTATAGAGAAAAGCAAGACCATGGTAATGACAAGAGGGGAAAGACAAGGAAAGGGCACTGTGAAAATTGGAAGTCAGAGTTTGGAAATTGTGGACACGTTCAAATACCTAGGAAGTGAATTGATGCAAACTGGTAGGTTGGACATGGAGATTGGCAGGAGGGTACAGCAGAGCAATGCATTCTATCAAAGTGTAAGAAAACGTGTTTGGGATAAGGAAGTACCAAGGAAAATCAAGGAGGTAATGTATAAAATGTACTATGTACCCATATTAACTTATGCAGCTGAGACTTGGAACCTGACGAGCAGGCAAGAGAGTAGAATCCAAGCCAGTGAAATGAAATTCCTACGAAGTATGATAGGAAAGACAAGGAAAGACAGAGTGAGGAATGAAGATGTTAGGAAGGAAGTTGGGATGGGAAAACTAAATGAGAAAATTGAGAAGAATAAACTAAGGTGGTTTGGACATGTAAAGAAGATGGAGGAAAATAGAATACCAAGACAGATGCTGGAGGCGAAGTGCAAGGGCAAGAGAGCAAGGGGAAGACCTAGAACAAGGTGGATCGATTCAGTGAAGAACAGCGTGAGAAAAAGGAATCTGGACTGGGACAAGATCGTGGAAGAAGAATTGTGGAAGGAAAGAGGAAAGTGGAGAAGTGCCATAAATACCCCGACCCGGCAGGAGCTGGATAAGGGGAAATGATGATGATGATGATGATGATGATGATGATGATGATGATGATGATGACTGTAGAATAATCATTGGCATGAAAGGTAGGCTCTTTAGTTCGTCACGGAACTTCTTGATTAACATTTTATTGTCTTATGGGGATGGTAACCTTCTTGTCATTTGGGGTTCATTTTTTATACTTGTGATCACACTGTCCTTATGCAAGGTTTGGAACTGATGTGTAACTATCTAACAGTCTGTTACTTCTTCACGCAAAATTTTATCTCCCGCAGAGATGTTGGTTGGTTCCTCAGTTTAGGGGCTGCGACAACGTGGTCATGTAACCCCGTGTACATTGGGTGTGTGTAGAATCTGTCTGATAAACGGTGTTAATTGTGATGACAGTATTAGTCTGTAATTCAGGTAAGGTCTGCAGACAGTCAATTTTAAGTAGTAGTTCCTAATTTTATACCAAATACTACCGTCAACGACACCTAGCTGTGAACTTGGCTGCTAGATGCCACCGCAACCAGCAACGAACGATGTAACTTCCCCTCCGAAGGAAAGCATGCTGTGGGATTTTTAGCGCTCTTAGAAAATCCGGCGACTTTGGCCGGCCTTGAACCAGCGACCTTGGGCATAGAAGTTCAGCATGCTAACAGTTAGCCGCTTCCCTCATAGTCAGATGGAACAAGAAGTTCCGTGACGAACTAAAGAGCCTACTTTTCTTAAAATTAAGATTCATGCCAATGATTAATCTACAGTATATGTACCTATCTAGAATAATAAAATAAAATTAAATAAAAAACAAAATAAAACAAAATAAAATAAAATAAAGTAAATTAAAATAAAATAATAAAATAAATAATTCTACGACATGATCCTTATTCAAAAGTGGATTAAACGAGTTTTGTAACTGGACGGCTCATATCTTGTATCACGCTCATGCCTTAAACTGCAGAGGAATAAATAAAAATGATAGTTTTCAGAAATCCATATCTATAAATGCCAAGTTAAGACACCACCAAAACAGTCAGCCGTCCAGAGGCTATGTATGCTGCAGAGTGCCTTGCAATGCATCGCAAGTGACTAACATTTTAAAACATCTGAGTCATTACAAAACAATAAACATATAAAATTTCAAGCAAAAAAAACAGCTCTGATCGGGTTTGAACCATAGGCATTTGAGCGATAGGCTAATGCTCTACCACTGAGCTAATTGTGTCAACGAATATCGTTCTATATAAAATGACTTACATAGAACTTGTTAGCAAATAGTGATTTATACTAAACGATTTCATCACTGGAGTATATTATTTATATATAAAGCATTTCATACAAAGTTTATTTATTTTATATCAGTACGCTATATTGCATGCAATACTCAAATTAGTGAAATATAAGTCAGGCACAAGATATCCGCTGCCATCTTGACTTATTACTAAATCAGCTCAGCTTTTTAAAATCACGTCTGCACTATAGTATTACAAAATAAACTTTTAATTTCGAACGTGCCTCTTCCTTTAGAACAGTTAAAACGATTCTCGGCTCGATAATCGGAACTGGTGGGTCCCATGATATGGATTATAAAGTTTGCATAATTCGCACGGCCGCCATCCTGAAATGGTATGGCGGACGACCTTGTAGTTTGGTCACAAGACGCATCCTATACGAAGGTATGTTGTTACCAAATTTGGTAGAGATCGGATGATTTGGTTAGTCGTTATTTGATTTTACGTTTTGAACGTTTGAGTGGCCGCCATTCAGTTTTAGTAAAGATGGCGGCGATATAAAACATGACACTGAGGTGTCCTTTGCTAGTGCTACATTTGTACCAAATTTCGTTCAATTCGCATTCACCGTGTTCGAATTGATAGGGGGGGGGACAGACATTCAGAGTACACACACCCACACACACACACACACACAGACACACAGACACACACACACACAGACTCACACACACACATACACACACACAGACAGACAGACACACTTTTTTTCGCCCTGTGTTGATCTCATAAGTCTACTTTCATTTTTTGCAAAAATCGAAAGTAGGCTAAAAATGGGGAATATAACTCCGCCATAGCCGGTCCCAAGCCCGGTTGAGAAAGGAGGAGGGAGCAGCGTCTGACTCGAATCGAGCGGCTGCAAACAGCGTCTGTTCTGCATGTTATGAGCGGCTGATATTATAAACCTCAGGGCTAACAACCTTGATGGTAAACAACCCGTCGCCCTTTAGGGTGGCCTACTTACTTACTCGTTGAACTCAACATGAAGAGAAACATTAACATAGAGAATACCCCAGGTGGTAACCAATCCACCCCCACTCATGGGGCATGCAGGCCATCGGACTCTGGGGAGCCTGCACTTTCATGTGCTCCGCCGTATACGCAACAGCCAAGAAATAAGATAAATATCACCTACCTAGCTACAATTAACATCAACTCCATGTTAAAGGTAGGTAAAATGAAACATACCCTGGATGTGCTGGACAAGCATAACATCAAGATAGCAGCACTGCAAGAGACTAGATTCACGGACGAAGATGCAATAGAATCTCAAGGATACATGATTTACAAAGGGAAACCAGGCATCAGAGTGATGAAGAACGTCCCTCACCTTGGCACTGGCTTTGCTGTACATCATAGTGTCGTTGATAACATAATAGGGTTCATTTCGCCTAATGGTAGGACTTCTTCAATATCTTTAAGGTTCCGCAATAGGGCATATACCATAATGAACTTTCATGCACCCACAAACGACACAAACAGAAAAGACCTAGAGTCAGTTGAGCAATATTGGAGTGTTCTAGAAGAAACCCTTGACAAGATTCCACAACATCATACCACCATACTCATGGGTGATTTTAACGCACAAATTGGCAAGGAGAAAAATATCGTCGGATAGTGGGCCTCTATCCAGCCCATAAGAGGACCAATAAAAATGGAGAACGCCTCATAGATCTTTGCGATAAGTATGACCTGGTCCTGAAATCAACAGCCTTCAAACGCCTGCCTCGGAAGGCCAAGACTTGGAAGAACCCAAATCCAATGCTAGGAGAGTTCCAGTTGGATCATGTGGCTATGGACAGAAAGTATCACAAAGAGATACAAAATGTCAAAGTGCTAAGGGCAGCTAACTTAGACTCAGACCATTACTTATCTCTGGTGAAAACCAACCTGCAGCCAATTAGGAGACCACCAAATACCTCCAAAGTTGGTAAAATACCAAAGTTCAACGTCCTCAAACTGAGTGATGAAGACTGTGGTTTCCAAGCCACCCTGAAGGAAAACACAGAGAAGCAAGGTTGGTCCAACCTTCAAAAGGCTCTACTGGATGCCGCTCAAAAAACCATGCCTGCCTCATCCAACAAAGCCAAGCATCCCTGGTGGACGACTACATGTGACAAGGCTATAGAAGAAAGGCGTAGAGCCTGGGTCACTTGGAACCAGTGCAAGAATGAAGCTAACTACCAGGCCTTTCTTACGCAAAGAAAAATAACTTCCAATATAGTGCGACAAACCAAGAGGAACCATAATAAGGCTCTAATAAAACAGGCAGAAGAGGATTCAAAAGACATAACTCGAGGGATTTCTACAGAGAACTCAGACAACAGTCGACACAATACAAAGCTCCTACCCTTCATCTTCGTGGACCTGGTGGAAAACTTCAGTACAACAACAAGGATTGCACCAGTACCCTTGCAGGGTATTTCAAGAAGCTCCTCAATGCAGAGGAACCTGAAGAGAGACTCACCTTCCATGACCCTCCTTCCAGAAATCCAGACTCCTTACCGCCAACCATAGAAGAAATAAGGGAGATTATCAAGAGCCTAAAGAACAACAAGGCCTCAGGTGAAGACGGTATAGTTGCAGAAATGTGGAAGCATGCTGATGAACAATCAATACAAAACCTCCATCAAATCATACAGGACATTTGGGCAACGGAGACCTTACCTGAGGAATGGACCTCAGCTGTGATCCATCCTCTACACAAGAAAGGTAGTAGGATTGCCCT
Source organism: Meconema thalassinum (assembly GCA_946902985.2). Classification (NCBI taxonomy): domain Eukaryota; kingdom Metazoa; phylum Arthropoda; class Insecta; order Orthoptera; family Tettigoniidae; genus Meconema; species Meconema thalassinum. The sequence goes on along the minus strand of OX336388.2, from coordinate 975,392,446 downwards.
TGATAACTACAGAGGCATATCTCTAATATCTGTCACATACAAGATAATATCTAAAGCCTTGCTATCCAGAGTTACTAGTCAACTAGATTCCCAACTAGGTGAATATCAGGCCGGTTTTCGTGCAAATAGATCATGCATAGAGCAAATACAGAACCTCAAGACAATCTTAAGGTGCAAGAATTGCGGCGGACATCGATGGGTAGTCATACTAGTGGATTTCCAGAAGGCGTATGATTCAATAGACAGACAGACCCTCTTCTCCACTCTATGGGAATTAGGACTGGATGCGAAGACCACCAGACTAATCCAGGCTACACTGAAGACTACGACCTCCAAAGTCAAGTTCAGAGGTGAACTCTCAGACAGCTTCCCTATCCAAACAGGAGTTAGACAAGGTGATGGCATTTCTTGTATTCTCTTCAATTGTGTACTTGAGAAGATCATCAGGGAATGGACTACCACGTTACCATCAGGAACAGGACTGCAAAATGGGCACAAGAAAGACAATCTCAATGTACCTTGCCTGGCCTTTGCCGACGACCTTACCTTGTTAGCGAACAACATAGAAGAAGCTACTCACCAACTACAGAGCCTCTATAACATAGCAGCTAAAACTGGCTTGAAGGTCAATATACAAAAAACAGTGTTCATGACAAATATAAAGGGAGCCCCATCTACTATTCTTGTGAAAGACACCGCAATTCAAAAAGTTCCTGCAGTGAAGTACCTAGGGGAGTGGATTCCAGCAAACGAGAGTGAGACCTTAGCAATAGACACTAGATGCACGAAACTGGAAAGGGTCTACCACTCCTGTAAGAGCATCTACACATCCAAGTGCCTCTCTAAGAACCTTAAACTTCTACATTACAAATCAGTAGTAAGACCTTCCGTTCTATATGCCTCTGAGTGTCTCCTGATGAACCGAAAAGGCCCACTGAGGAAACTAGAGCTCAAGGAACGGAAAATACTTAGAAGGATTTTAGGACCAATAAGGGAAGAGGGTGGTACTTACAGGATCAGGCACAACAATGAGCTCTATGATCATCAAGAAGATATCGTCACATCCATGAGGAAGAGACGATTAGTTTTCTACGGACATCTGACACGTATGGGTCCAGATAGACTTACCAGCCAGATCTTCACCACGACAGGAAAAGGGAAAGCGTCTAAAAACAAATGGATCACCACAGTGAAGTCAGACCTACAGCAACTTGGAATTTCATTAAAAAAAACATACAGGATCGATCACAATTCCGACAGATGATTCAACATGGTGTCTTTCCAGTGTCTCTCACCAGCAGGAAGAGTACAGGGACTACCAGACCGAAGTGGACACAGGAAATAAAGCAGACACACAGCCAGAAGATGAAAGCTGCCTGGGCTAAGAAGAAACATAAATTCCTTACAAGAAGTCAAAACGAGCCCCGGGGGGGGGGGGGTTCAGTAGGCCCAAACGAAAAGAAGAAGAAGAAGAAAATGGGGAATATAGGAGACGGCACTACCACGGACTTTACACCCATGGGGAAAAATAACTGACACCATGAGGAAACGGAGAATTGCCTTTTACGGTCATATAAGAAGAATGAACTCACCGCGAATGACAGAATTTTCACCTACTTCCTCAAAAAGAAAACCATGGGAGCTTGGTTCACTGAGGTGGACAAAGATTTGCAATAAGTGGGAATTACAAGCAAAGATATATGGGAACGTGCCCCTTTAAGCAAAAACTAGCAGCACACCGATGTTACCAAGAAAAGCCTAAGCATCCAACTGGCAAGAAGTGGACTGAGGAAAGGAAGCAACAGCATCGAGGACTAATACGAAAGTACTGGGAGGATGTTAAGGCTCGATGCAGCAAGAAGCAGTTGAAGTGACGTTGTCCTTTGATGGCCGAATCGGAAGAAGAAGAATGAGAATATTGTTTCCTGATAGTTAGTTTGTCTGTTTGTCTCGTATGTGTTCAAATACCATTCATCTGATTACGATGAAACTTTGTTGAGTTGTTACGAACACTCCGGCGAATGTTTCACAATTAGTAAATCCGTATTACAATAGGTGGCGTGCGAGTAGATTCAACAAATGAGTGTTGGCGCGCGAATCGTTTCGACAAAGTTCCGTACATGTTCATATACCATTCATCCGATTGCGATGAAACTTTGGTGAGTCGTGCACACTCTCGCGAAGATTTCTGAATTATCCTATGCGTTCTTTTGGACCACTGCTCAACAGCCAGATATCCAGGAAGCCTTTGTAAAAATTCAAGAACAAAAGTAAAACCAGAAAACAAAGAAAAAAAGTCCTCTCGGCACGCCGGAAGGCGGAGGTAGATTTCACCGGGCAGACTAGAGGATAGGCTAAAATAGGCGAAATACGCAGGTTTTCGTAGGTGGATCAGACCTCATTTATTGCGAGAATGTATTTTACAATCGGAGGTTAATTAACCTTTTTTTTCGTCTTTCTATGCATATTTTTAACATTTTATTGTCTTATGGGGATGGTAACTTTCTTGTCATATTTGGGGTTCATTTTAATACTTTTGATCACAATGTCCTTATGCAAGGTTTGGAACTGATGTGTAACTATCTAACAGTCTGTTACTTCTTCGCGCAAAATTTTATCTCCCGCAGAGATGTTGGTTGGTTCCTCAGTTTAGGGGCTGCGACAACGTGGTCATGTAACCCCGTGTACATTGGGTGTGTGTATAGTCTGTCTGATAAACGGTGTTAATTGTGATGACTGTATTAGTCTCTAATTCAGTTAAGGTCTGCAGAAGGTCATTTTTAAGTAGTAGTACCTAATTTTGTACCAAATACTAACGTCAACGACACCTACTGTGAACTTGGCTGCTAGATTCCACCGCAACCAGCAACTTGCAATGTACGTTGGAACTTCCCCTCCGAAGGAAAGCATGCTGAGGGATTTTTAGCGCTCTTAGAAAATCCGACGACTTTGGCCGGTTTTGAACCAGCGACCTTGGGCATAGAAGTTCAGCATGCTACCAGTTAGCCGCTTCCCACATAGTCAGATGGAATAAGAAGTTCCGTGCGGAACTAAAGAGCCTACTTTTCTTAAAATTAAGATTCATGCCAATGATTAATCTACAGTATATGAACCTATCTAGAATAATGACAAAATTAAGTTGGTAATATCGGAATGTCTTAATTAGTTCGAAATACTGTATACTAGGCATAATGTAGCCTAATACAGCAATACAGTTGGCAGCCCTGGTGACTGAATATATTCTTAATTCCATCTCTTAAGGTACAGAATACAAAATGTGGTTGAAGTCCAAAGGATGTTACATGGAGTTATACATTGGATCTATCAGCACACGTAAAAGCACGTTGGCAACAATGTCATGCGTATGCTGGTCTGAAATAATCGGAAATATTATGATATATTTTTGTGCCAATTTTGGATGAAATCCACTTTTTAGTATAGAAGTTATATGTATTTTAAAATTGGAGCTATCATCAGGCATAGAATCATGTTGGCATCACTGACTTATATTAATTACTCCAAATTAATCTAGAATGTCAGGTGCTATACGTATGCAAAGTATAGACCTGTTGGCTTGCATACTTTCTGATATATTGATATTAGGGTAAAAAATATAGACACCATTTATTAACAGTTGGCAGCCCTAATTGCTCATAAGAATACTTATAGTCATATCTGTTATATTACACATAGCACATATGAAATTTGGTTGAAATCCAACTGACAGAATCATGTTGGTAGGACTGACGTATATAAGATACTCCAAATTAATGTAAAATGTCAGGTACTATACGCGTGCATAGTTTGAAGCTGTCGGCTTGCATACTTTCTGATATATTGGTATTTGGATAAAGAGTAGAGAGAACAATTATTAACATTTGGTAGCCCTGGTGGCTCTTAATAATACGCTCAGTCATACCTGCTTATGTGCTTATATTACATACATAATTTGGTTGAAATCCAATTGATAGTGTAGAAGTTATGTGCATTTAAAAATTGGACCTATCAGAAGGCTTAAAATTATTTTGGCAACACTGTCATGTATGGCCTCCTGGAAATTAAACTGAAATAGTATTATCTACATGTGTGCCAATTTTGGAATTGCTCCCATGTATGCCTTCCATGATATCCAACATGGAGCTCAAATTTCTAATGCGTTTTTTTAGCAGTTGGTAGCACTGACATCTTTTTCAAATATGGGCTTGAGATATTCCGGTATTCATCTTTACTCATACTAAATTTGGTTTCGATTGCTGCAGCCGTTTAGGAGTTGATAAGGGGGGGGGGGGGGACACACACACACACAGCCAGCCAGACAGAAGGACAGACAGACAGACAGACAGACACATTTTCCCGGATCGATCTCATAAGTCTACTTTTTCCTCATTTTTAGCCTATTTTCAATTTTGAAAAAATAGGCTTATGAGATCACCTTTTGTGTGTGTGTGTGTGTGTGTGTGTGTGTGTGTGTGTGTGTGTGTGTGAGGTGTGTGTGTGTCCCCCCCTAATAAAATCTAAACGGCTGGAGCGATTTCAATGAAACTCGGTAAGTTTATAGCACTATTCCCGGTGACCTCGACCGTGTCCTTCAAATTTTGTTACGTCTTACCAATCCAACATGGAGGCTGTGCGAAATATTTCACTAGCATTCAATATCTCCGAAACTATTACCGATATCGCCCTGAAATTGTGTACGGTGATAAAGGGCACTACTAGAAGTTCACCTATGAGACTTTCAAAAACCTGGTGACTACAAAGCCAACATGGCGGCCAAGCGAAGTTGAGACTTTTAAATAGACTTTTCTCGCGATTTAACTATCCAAACGTAATGAAACTTGGTACAGCAAATATTTATACACATTGTAATGCACTGGAGTCTAATTTAGTTCAATTGTTTACATAACCTCAAAATGGTGGCTGTGCGAAATATTTAAACTGACATTCTATATCTCCGAAACTATTACAGATATCACCCTGCAATTTTGTACGGTGATAAAGGGTACTGATACAAGTTTACCTATGTATATTTCATAAACCTGTAAAGTACAAAACGAACATGGCGACCAAACGAATTTGAAATATTTTAATAGACTTTTCTCGTGATTTAACTCTCTGAGCGCAGTGAAATGTGGTACAGGAAATGATTTTGCACATTGTAATGCACTGCCATCTAATTTAATTCAATTGTTTACATAACCTCAAGATGGCGGCTGTGCGAAATTTTAAAATTAAGTTTCTATTTCTTGTGTCGTAATCATGCGATCCTAGTGAAAGTTTGAATAATGAACCTAGGCAATAATTGTCCTTGAATGGTTCATAACTCTATAGCCTATACATATAACAATCCTAAATGGCGAGCTTCCGAAATATTTAAACGGTTCTCATTATCTATGAATCATTTACAGCAACCAAACTGAATTCTTTTATGTTCATAGAGACTATGAACATATGTTCACCTATAGGACTTTCAGTAACCTGGTGAGCACAAATCCAACATGGCGGCGACGCGAAGTATAAATATTTAAATGGACGTATCTCGCGAATTAACTATCCGAGTGCCGTGAAACGTTGCACGTTAAATGCTTATACAAATGTTGATCCACTGGCATCTAATTTATTTCAATTGTTTGCATAATCACAAGATGGCTGCTGTGCGTAATTTTAAAATCTCGTTTTTACTTCTTGTCTTCTAATCATGCAATTGAAGTATGAATACCACACGTACACAATAATCTTAATGTAATAGTACAAAAATAAAAATCCAACCTGGCGACCATCTGAAATATTTAGACGGTCCTCAATATCTACGAATCTGTTGCAGCAATTAAACTGACATTTTGTATGTTGATAGAGACAATTAACATGAGCAGGATATATGAAAATAGGCTGTATAGTTCTTCACGGAACTACTTGTTGCAAAGTGTGAAAAGTAGGCTAAAAATGAATGTGATCTCGTCAATGGCGTTGTCTTGGCAACCTCTGATAGCTCATCCCTGATCAATTTAGAAGCGTTGTCATGGTAACCTCTGATGGCACTTGGCATTTTCTTTAATTCCGAAATCGTTTTTCTCATCCCTTGGCGTAATGGTGGGTCATATCAAAATTTCTTTCAGACAAAAGTTTTAGGTAATTATTAGGGGAATATTTTCCATTTTGTACGGTTTTGATATTGTGCCTATTAAGAGAGATATGATTAATGTTTCCAGAAAAACCCACTTTTTTCCACCCCTTTGGTCAATGGTTGGTGCTATCAAAAAACTTATTGGATATAAATTTTTGGCACTTATCCGACACATATTATGAACTTTGAATGGATTCGATATTTCATGTATTAAGAGAGTTATAGTGATATTTCACTTTTTCGAAAAAAAGCCCCCCATTTTCACCCCCTTTGACCGATTTTGCCCATTAACGAACTCGACCAAGAATTTAACGGGATACTTACTATGTAAAAAATTCAAAGTGATTGGTGCAAAATTACGGCAGTTATCGTGTCCACAAGAAACTGATATATATATATATATATATAGATAGATAGATAGATAGATAGATAGATAGATAGATAGATACATACATATATACATAAATTATATATAAACTTTTGAACTGACGGTGGTTTTGGGTTCTGGGGGATGTGAAACGCGAAGATACGTCGAAATTTTCCGGAAGTCGAAACATGGTACCCATTGCAATAGTTAGCTTTCTAATGAAATCTACTTAAAAACAAAAAACACAAAGCAAAGAGCAAATTTCTAAAACAAAAGCAAAAGCAGAAAACAAACACAAAACCAAAAGCACAAAGCAAAATTCAAAAACAAAATCAAAAGCAGAAAACAAACACAAACCCAAAAGCACAAAGCAAAATTCAAAAACAAAATCAAAAGCAGCAAACAAACACAAAACCAAAAAGCACAAAGCAAAATTCAAAAACAAAATCAAAAGCAGAAAACAATCACAAAACCAAAAAGCACAAAGCAAAATTCAAAAACAAAATCTAAAGCAGAAAACAAACACAAAACCAAAAAGCCAAAAAAGCAAACGTACAAAACAAACAAAAAACGCAATTACTTCATATTTGACTTTGCTCATCCCCCTCCAGAACCAAATCTTAGTTACGCCACTGCTTACAACTAAAACTAACTGCTGACTTACATACAGTACTAGAAGAAGAAATGGAAAACAAAAAGAAAAGCAAATAAAAAACAGGAGGAACGGAAATGGCCTCAAAACTTGAAGAATGAGAATTCAGGGAGACTGGGAAAGAAGTATAGCCGGGCCCTCTCCTCCTTCCCTTTCCCATCTGCCTTTCATGGCTCTCCTTCCTTCCAAGTCCCTCAATCCTCATTCTTCGAGGGTTGAGGGCATTTCTTTCCCCCTGTTCATTGTTAGCCTTATTCTTTATTTGTTTACCATTTCTTCTTCTAGTTTGTAAGACTGTAGTTAATATTAGTTATAGTTTTCGTTTGGGGAGCGTGGTGGCGCAGCGGTCAAGCTGTTGGCCTCTCACCACGGCCAACCGGGTTCGATTCCCGGTCAGTGCATGTGAGATTTTCAAAGTGAAATGCCATGTCCTGTGGTTCGGATTCCACGTAAAAAGGAGGTCCCGTGGCTTATGATCTCGCTATTAACGGTCACGTAAAACCACAATCTTTCTTCCTTCCTTCATAGTTTTCGTTACATTCTTATCTCATCTTTCACTGTCACCCAAACCATTAGGGGCTGATAACCTAGATGTTAGGCCCCGTAAGGGGGGGTGTAATGCAATTTGGGTCATAAATCGATTTTTTGGAAACGTGTTATTTGTAATCTACATAGTGTAATTTACACTGTGTATACATTTTATAGTTATCGGAGGCATGGAAGTTCATTAAAACCATATACCATATACACCTATACTTGGTGTGAATCCAGGAGTGTTCACCATAAAGGCGTTCAACACCATTGACAAGAATAGACTCATGAAAGCTGAGAAAGTGATGTCTGAAAGCTAGACAGAAAATAAGGGGCAGAAAAGAATGTTGGAGGATGAAGAGTATGAATATTAAGGATTTAAAAAATCAAATAAGCATTTTTCATATTTGAATAAGGTAACCAAATGTTTAAATGTATTTTTCTCTAATATACATTTTCTGTAGAATCTGAAACCTTTTCTCAAAAACTATAAATCGCAGAGCTATGATTTTTTCGGGAGTTGTTCATTGCACATTGTAGAATATATGGAACTATAATAATTATAATCATTACTTATAAAAACAAGATGTTCAGTAAAGAACATATAGCCTACTTTCTCCTAAATGTATGAGTATAGTTATAACTCGTTGTTATTATCAAAGAGTATAATAGAACTATTCTTTGTTGAAGACCTTAGAAACGATTTACCTCTACCAAACGCCACAACCTAGATAAAAACTGCTACCATCATTGAAGAAAGAAAGAAAGAAAGAAAGAAAGAAAGAAAGAAAGAAAGAAAGAAAGAAAGATAAGAAGTATATCAAGAATGTTATGGATCTGGAGACATAATCGACCGGACTGGCTGCGTGGCTCAGCGGTAACGTTCTCGCTTGCTGGGCCCTAGGTTGCAGGTTCGTATCCTGGCGCAGTCAGCTGGCATTTGAGGGTGCACAAATGCGAGGGAGCCGTGTCAGTACATTTACTGGCACGTTAAAGATCCCCTTCGGGCCAAAATTCCGGCACCTCGGTGTCCCTAAAAGCAGCAGTAGTTAAAAGGGATGTAAAACCAATAACATTATTATTATTATTATTATTATTATTATTATTATTATTACATATACGACCTGCCGTGGGCAACATCCAACTTTGAGTTGAGGCATGTCTTTACACGTCTGGTTGTGCATGGCTTTCACAACCCTAATTGAATTAACAAATCTTTCCATGACCCTACAGAGACGTGTGTATACAAACTATGTGGATATTTTCGATTGCTATTTGCCTGAAATAAAAGTAGTAATTAATTACCTGAACTAACACCAACGGCTTGAATTCAGTTACTATGAGAAATCGTTTTGTTCTTTACTTCAAATAACATTTTCAAGTAACGCAAAATAGGCTGTTACAAACCCTTTAAAATAAAAAGTAAAAATGTATCGTAGTATCATCTTGTCATTCTTCAAATTCGATGCGCATAGAATGCCAATGGTATAGTAATCAATGGAGCCCCACGTAGACTAGTCGTGACATCTAGTGGTGAAATATCGAACAATATAATCCTAACAGAGCGAGTGCATTCTAGCGGCCAGAAGAAGAAACTTTTCAATAAAATCTGGAAGTTAATAAGTAGGTCGGCGGGCAGCATTTTTTTTTTCAGCCCGAGCCTAGCCACAGTATGTAATTCTGAGCCTCTTATTGGCTGTTATGTCATGCCATTCTCCTGGTTCCGAATAGAGACGGTAGGTAGTAGCAGGGGTCACATCCGATCAAACATGGAGGAAAGTTATCGAGTGAGATGTGGATAATATTCGATGTTGAATTGCATTATTAGCGTGAAACAGGCATGAAACGTGCTTTAGATCAAGTTTAAAACAACCCACGCAGCAAATGAATGCGTTCCAATCAACATTTAAGGTCCAGGTGAAATCATTCGACATTTATCCACATGTATTAACACCTATGATAATATACTTCCTTTAAGAGCGGAAATGTGCACGAGTGGTAACGTGCGAGCTTGGAAACTTTTTGTCACGGGTTCAAGACTGCCCGAGAGCAGAAATTTTTACTTCTTTTGAATTATTTTATTATATCCTCCCTCCTTTTTACAGCATGTTTTATGCCTTGCTTTATTGAAATTATCTGTATGGGTGATTGAAATAATAAACATTGTTAGGCGGAATTCTTCCATGTTCTCACTTCAATTTATAATCCTCTGCTTACTGTTCAACGCGGCTAGCGTTCTTGGCTGTCTCCCCAGAGGTCCGGGTTCGATTCCCAGCTCTGCCGATGTATTTATTTATTTATTTACAAGTAGGTGGGCTCAATGACCACCATGTCCAATTTGCTCAAATGAACAAGAGCAACATCAGCGTCGACTTCTACAGTGGTCAAGCTGCTTTTCTCACCAAGGTGGACCGGGTTCGATTCCCAGCTCTGCCGATAAATTTCAATTCTGGTGTGAGGATTGCAACGAGGTACTGCCCCCGGAAATTGAATTATATTGAGACCACGATGGCTGTATTGGCAAATATCAGTAAAGTTAAGAATGTCATAGTTATGACGTGGATATTCATGACGTAGGCACGGATGACGTAGGATTCATGCCAGTAGGCTGATTGAGCTGAGATTCTTGGTGACGTCATGATTTTATTCGAGAAAGATCTTGGATTTACGACGCAGTCGCAGGAAACAAGGTATTGTGCTAAGGAAGAAGCTACGCTATTGGAGGAGAGACGCGAACCAATGAACGATAGTTTGGAAGGAAGACGGAGATTGCTGAAACTACGATATTCGATTACTTTTGGCATGCAGATTTGTGGAAATCTATTTTCAGTTATGGCATTGATTTGGAATTTTGAAGAAATTAATTTTGAGTTTTTGAATTTTGAAAATCCGTCAAGTATAGCCAAAGTTAAAACTTCCAGCAATGACGCAGCAACAGGCTATGGTAGGGATGGATACGCCCCTTAAGAAGTTGATAAAAGGTCGTGCACAGGAGAGAGGAGCTCTCATACTCAGATCTCATACGCTCAGATCTCATACTTGTGATCGCATATATATTTCTGGTGATATAGAGTTATTTTCAAGTGATTCAGTGAAGTAAGGTGTCTTTAGCGTGAGGTGAAAGCCTGGCGCATCAAACGAACTCGGAGCAGTTCCATTTCACGCTGCTCGAAACTAGGTGAAGTTGAAACGCGCACATTAACGTTTCCACCAGTCAAGATATCAAGCGCTAACTTCATCCTTTATGATAATTCTATTAGGCAGTATAACATTGAGGTGTATACAAGATTTGAACGATTTCACAGTGATACTTCGAAAGATATTGGAACTTTTAGGCTGCCAACAAAAGTGATTTTCTCGCCACAGGAGAAACACTTTTATATTCCACATTATACACTACGGCTGACACGTGGAGTGCAACAGTTTGGTATTACAACGATACATTCGACTATGGAACATTATAATATTGCAGTGCTTTTGATGATTGTAAGAGTCGTTGAGATGGAAGGCTAAGGCTTTGATGCAATTGGGACATATATTATTGGAGTAAAGGAACAGCATGGAACTTCGTTAATCGTCTTTCTACAAAAGCGAGCATGTAGTGAACATCCAACTACACTCATGCATCGTTAATCCATCGCTGAATTATACCAGATAACAGTGGAAATATTTTCATACTCCACAACTATGAATATTTCTGTGGAAATAACTACATTAAACTTCATGACGAATTCCTGCAAGAACTTCAGAGAACTTTCAAGAGAGGCCAGGGTTATCCCGGCGCACAATGAAGAATTTTGCCGGAAGGATGTTTCTCGTATCCACGGAGCAGTGCAATTTCGGAGGAGGAAGCAGTTCGATTCTCCGAGGACGCTGATTCCTGTTTCGAGGATGGAGCTCATCTTTAAGTTGGTGAAATGGATCCATCAGCAGTCTTCTTTGGGGAATTTTCCTCTGGAACTTCAATCGGCAGATAAGGTAGTCGTGAACGTTTCTTGTATTATTTGAGTATTGTAGCGATATCTGAGCAACCCTTTTTCCCATATTTTCTGTCCTACCTTTTGCCCCATTTTATTGATTGATATTTTTGTACTCAGTACACTTCGTTGATTTATGCCTTTTTCTTCGATTTTTGAGACATTGCTATGTCATTGGCATACTTAAATAATTTTGGATCAGTTGAGACTGATGATTTAGATTCTTTCAGTAATTTGCATATTTTGTAGTCACTATTTAACTGTAAAGTTAACGATTTGCTATGGCAGATTTGAATTCAGACAGCGTGTCATTTTATTAAAGTAATTCTATTCAGTAAATTACTTTGACCAATTTTCTGTCATCCTCAAGAAAGAAGAATATTTAAAAGATTTTAGAACGTTAAAATATACTACGATATCGACGATCTTTGAAATACTAGTCGTCTTATGAACATGATTGCAACATAGACATTTATCATTGCATTATAGACAATTTTATGAAATATGAACGCTAATTACAATTTATTGAATACACTATAGTAATGAACATTTGATAGGAGTTTTTCTCAATTCTAGATCGGAATAATAATGTTTGCATTCCACAATCTAATTGTATTCTATTCGACTATTTTGCAGTTTAGTTGAACTTTGTTTGAAGATAGTATTTTTATACTGCGTTACTTTGAAGATGTTAATCTCAATTTTGATAGACCAGGCAGGAGTGTCTAACCGTATTTGCTATTAAATTTATTTGTGATTGGCAAATTTTTACTTCATATCGATTCATGAATGAAACCCACGAAGGTTAAATAATAACAGTCATTATTACAATTGATGAATATAAGAATTTTTAAAGAGGAACAATGGATGTATAATCTTTAGTTCAGTGGACGTGTAAAAGTCGCTGTTGAGTAATGCCCTTGAATAATGAAGGAGGTTCCCACAATAATTAATGAAGTTGATGAATTAATAAGTGGAAGTTTTTGTGTGTAGTTTGAAGGATTTTTATGCCATATATATAAAGATATATGATGAATTTTGGGCCAATTGTTGTGCCATTTTTGTGCGTTATGAGCGAAGTATTTTCCCGCTGAATGTTGTTCTTGTTCTTTGAAAGATTATTCATATGAAGATACTGTTAAAATTAACAAGAGTGTTAAATAATTTGAGATGAAGATTTTGAATGGAGGTTACAGTCACAAATATTAATAATTATTATTAAACATTATTAAACCTGAATTTGACAGTTTAATATAACTAACCTTCATTGGTCGATTATATCAACACGATGTGAGTAATTATCAACCGGATAGACGTGTGGTTCAATGTATTCCTTGTATAAATAATATAAACAATTTAATATTGTAAAATAATTTTGTAAATATCTTTGTTAAATAATTTGGAATGATAGTGATTAATAGAAGCGTGTATTAAATTTTCAATGGTCATTTGACATTGTTATAAACAATTTGTTATTGTTATAAATAATTAATGAACTTTTGTTATTAACATTTAGAGTTTTTATTTACACTCTAAACAATGCAAGTTAAGCAAGTGGTTTGAACAAATAATCATGATTTGGGATTGTTGGAGGAATCCACTGGTGTTTGAAGGAAGCATGTAAGACATTTGCGTGATAATATTTCAGTTGAGATGTGAACATTTACGTATTTGAAAAGAGAGAGCCGAGCTCTGAGGTAACACGCTTATGGTAGGGTTGAACGAACGGGTGTCCGCTTTGACGACACAGGTGCTTTGCAGCTGGTCCGGACAACTGTGTTACCGAGGCCAAGGGCGTTTCATAATAGCCTTGTGGCTATAAATAAATGTGCAGTATATAAACACGCAAAGCAATTGATATATGTGTCTCATCCCAAATCACGTTTCCATTCCCAGTGCATTGTTATATTTTTGTTACTATGAGCTTGAGAAAGCTAAAACATTATATGTAGAGAATACAGGTCCTACAGGAGGACATGACTATGTGGTCGATGGCTTCTGATTGCCACGTATATTTTGTTGTTTCATTTTTGTTAAAAATCATTTTTTTTTATGTGAAATAAATTATTGTGCAGTTTAAAGTTTCTCGTCTTCGTTTTTGGTTCATTTTAAATATCATGGTGGAGGTTATTGTGAGGACATACTTTTAAGTGATCCAGTTGACAACCCAGTCCCCGAGATATATTTAAGAGGTAAGTAAAGGTAAGCATGAAACCCCGTATATTTTGGTGTGTTCCACAATAATTTTCTTGTTAACTATTGTGCTCTAATCTCGATAGTGTCTGTCAGTGCCATTTTCATTGATGTAGCTATGCCGGCGCGTTTGATTATTGGCAATCCGATTGAGGGGGCGGATATCTGACAGCCTACTATCCGGGTTATCGGGTACAGTACATTCAGCCTCGTGAGCCAAAACTGAGTAGAGGTTGGTTCGATTCCCACCTCAGCGATCTTGGAAGTGATTTTCCATAGATTTCCACTTCTACTCCAGACAAATGCCGAAATTGTTCATAACAATGCCACGACCGCCTCCTTGCGAATCCTCACCTGAATATCAAATACTCACCATACTACAGACACCACAATAACACAGGTTATGAGAGAAATGTATTTATTTATTTATTTATTTACAAGTAGGAGGGCTCAATGACCACCATGTCCAATTTGATCAAATTAACAAGAGCAACATCAGCGTCAACTTCTGCTTGCCTCTCCCCAAGGTGGACAGGGTTCGATTCCCGGTCAATTCACGTGAGATTTACGAAGGGTATAATCACGTTCTGAGTTTTGGTTTCTAACTAAATTGGAGGTTCCATGTTTAACGATCGCGAGATTGTGTGTTTGAGTCTTCAGTCTTTTGACAAATTTGATGCAGCTGTCCATATCTCCCTGTTCTGAGTTAATCTTTTCATCTCTACATAGCTACCACACCCTACATTCGAGGCAATCTGTTTGACATATTCTAACCTTGGTCTACCCGTACAGTTCTCGACCCTTCCGTCTAACAATGTTTATTATTTCAATCACCCATACAGATAATTTCAATAAAGCAAGGCATAAAACATGCAGTAAAAAGGAGGGAGGATATAATAAGATAATTCGAAAGAAATAAAAATTTCCGCCCTCTAGCAGTCTTGAACCCGAGACACAGATTTACCAAGCTCGCACGTTACCACTCGTGCACATTTCCACTCGTAACGAAAGTATATTATCATAGGTCTTAATATAATGTGGTCAAATGTCGAATGATTTCACTTGGACTTTAAATGTTGATTGGAACGCATTCATTTGCTGCGTGGGTTGTTTTAAACTTGATCTAAAGCACGTTTCATGCCTGTTTCACGCTAATAATGCAATTCAACATCGAATATTATCCACATCTCACTCGATAACCTTCCTCCATGTTTGATCGGATGTGACCCCTGCTACTACCTACCGTCACTATTCGGAACCAGGAGAATTGCATGACATAACAGCCAATAAGAGGCTCGGAATTACATACTGCAGCTAGGCTCGGGCTGAAAAAAAAATTATGCCGGCGGGCAGTTACCTTTTTGGCAGCTAGATGTCTCGAGTAAATCTGCTGGCGAATTATGTTTTAATTAAATATATATTTTACACCATAATATGCACAATATAACGCTTAATTTTAAAACATCTGAGTCATTACAAAACAATAAACATATAACATTTCAAGCAAAAAACCTAGCTCTGATCGGGTTCGAACCATAGGCATTTGAGCGATAGGCTAACGCTCTACCACTGAGCTAATTGTGTCAACGAATATCGTTCTATATAAAATGACTTACATAGAACTTGTTAGCAAATAATGATTTATACTAAACGATTTCATCACTGGAGTATATTATTTATATATAAAGCATTTCATACAAAGTTTATTTATTTTGTATCAGTACGCTATATTGCATCCAATACTCAAATTAGTGAAATATAAGTCAGGCACAAGATATCCGCTGCCATCTTGTCTTATTACTGAATCAGCTCAGCTTTTTAATATCACGTCTGCACTATAGTATTACAAAATAAACTTTTAATTTCGAACGTGCCTCTTCCTTTAGAACAGTTAAAACGATTCTCGGCTCGATAATCGGAACTGGTGGGTCCCATGATATGGATTATAAAGTTTGCATAATTCGCACGGCCGCCATCCTGAAATGGTATGGCGGACGACCTTGTAGTTTGGTCACAAGACGCATCCTATACGAAGGTATGTTGTTGCCAAATTTGGTAGAGATCGGATGATTTGGTTAGTCGTTATTTGATTTTACGTTTTGAAAGTTTGAGTGGCCGCCTTCAGTTTTAGTAAAGATGGCGGCGAAATAAAACATGACACTGAGGTGTCCTTTGCTAGTGCTACCTTTGTACCAAATTTCGTTCAATTCGCATTCACCGTGTTCGAATTGATAGGGGGGACAGACATTCAGAGTACACACACTCACACACACACAGAGACACACACACACACACAGACTCACACACACACATACACACACACACACACACACACAGACTCACACACACACATACACACACACAGACAGACACACTTTTTTCGCCCTGTGTTGATCTCATAAGTCTACTTTCATTTTTTGCAAAAATCGAAAGTAGGCTAAAAAATATTTATAGGGTTTTATGTGATGAATAAGTGTCTTAATTCTGCAACAGTAAGTTCAAGATTTTTAAAGTAAAAAACTAATATGCATATGTAATTTACTTTAGTTCAGTATTCATATTATAGTGTTAGCTTCATACAGGAAAAATTTCAAAGTGATTGTATCATTAGAATTCCTGTTATGGCTTTCATGCCATAACTTTAAATGTCTTATAATATTAATGTATATGCCTTACATTAGGTCTATAAATATATTGTTTTCATTTATTACAGTTAGTTATATATCTACACACAACATTTCATGCCTTTAACTCACTAACTATGGTTGTAATGATTTTTTAAGAAAAAGACTGCATTTCCGATTTCCCTCCTTAAAACAACAATTATCATCATCATCTTCGTCTTGAGGGCCTTGAGCAGAAGACAGGAGATACCATGAAGAGCAAAAAAAGAGGCCAGACCTCTCGAATAATGCGGTTAATAAGAAATTTGAGACAGGGGCCAATTAAGGTGGGAAAATGAAAGACACTAATACCGTCGGGGTTGGAAGAGAACAAGAGTAGACCAAGGAAAATCGACAGGAAAGATGACAGAGACAATAAAATAATAATGTTAAGGGTCTTACGTCCCTTTTAACAACTGGGCTTTTAGAGACACCAGGGTGCCGGATTTTCCCCCCGAAGGGGATCTTAAACGTGCCAGTAAATCTACTGACACGCTCCCACACATTTGCGCACCCTCAAATGCCAACTGACTGCGCCGGGATTCAATCCCGCTATCTTGGGATCAGTAGGCAAGAACGCTACCGCTGAGCCATGCCACTCAGATGATAGAGAGGAACCGGGCACAAGAAAGTGGAAGCAATACAGGAATCAGCTGGGGTCCCGTGGTCGCCAACCCACAAATTGTGAGGCCCTGGAGGTTAAGGAGGAATTAATTACAGTATTGGAATATTGTATATTGAACATGTGAGGCACAGGTGGAACGATTAAAAGGTAGATATGAGATATAGCTGGCGCGTGTATGATTGAGGTATACTGAAGATAAGTGCAATCCCTGGGGTATTTGATGAGCTCTAAAAGGACAGTAACGGGCGGAAATGGGGATGACAGTAACGATCGTGACATTAAGAGCTTATCTCTTTCTTCTACGGCTGAGGGAGAAATTGTTTATTGGCTCTGTTATGATTATTATGGCCCGACTTCGGCTGCTCTTTATGGAGGGGCATAATTTTAAGTGTCTCCACCAGGGGACCTGAGGCGATCTTCAAATCGCGGCGAGACTGCTTGGACCGCCATGCTCTGATTGCAAGCCCTATCACAGATCTAATGTATGTGCCATTGTATAAGGTACGTTCAAAAAGTAACGAGCTGGAGGCATAATTACAGAAACCAGTACCTGTATGTTACAAGTATTGGCCCTGGCTGTTGAGGCACTTGCCCCATTGTGACACGAGGTGGTGAATGGCTGTCTCATAAAATTCCCTGGGCTGCGATTCGAACCAGTTCCACACGTACAGCTGGACGTCGCCATCCGAGGTGAATCTTTGGCCTCGCAGAGCCCTTTTCAGGGGACCAAACATGGCGTAATCACAGGGAGAGAGGTCTGGACTGTATGGAGGATGACCGAGAACCTCCCATTTGAATTTCTGCAGGAGTGCCGCGACTGTGTTGGCCGTATGAGGTCGTGCATTATCGTGGAGCGACCATGGCGGCTATGGCGTTCACTGTCACTCGGCGGTCCTGGGTAATGAGTGCATCAACTAGCTGGACGTTGTCATCGGTAATGCAGGGGGGTGCCCCAGACCGGGCATCATCGGCTAACGACACCCGTCCTTCCCTTAAGCGCTTGTGCCACGCCTTGACCTTTGAAAGGGACATGCAGTGTTCGCCGTACACTTGTGACATTCGGCGATGAATGTCCGTTCCTCCTACTCCTTCCGCTGTCAGAAACCGAACAACACCTCTTTGCTCTTCGGTTGACGCCTCCACGTCACTGTTTGCAATGTTATTATCCATTGAGAAAAATATGTATCTCTTATAGGGGCTTTATTAAGCTGCTAATGATCTAGTTAAACAAAACTAACTTCGTGGCAGCGTTGGACGATTGATGAATGCTGCTGCTCGCTTTGTATCGTCACGTGACGTGCACGCGTGCCCTCTAGCGACGGGCTGTGACCTTCCACGATCTGGTCGGAACCACACCTCGTTACACACGCCACGATTAACTGGTCTAGTCACCGGTATGCGCATTCCAGCCTCCGCCTCGTTACTTTTTGAACGCACCTTATATATAACTAGCAGTTATTCTCAATTTCACCCAGGCGAACGTGCCATTTTTGGAGTCATCCAGTATTGCCAACGTGAAACGCCCTAGGTAGCAGCCAAAGTCGCTAATTCCTATGTTATTATCCATTGAGAAAAATATGTATCTCTTAAAGGGGCTATATAAAGCTGCTAAATATCAAGTTAAACAAAGCTAAATTCGTAATAGTTTGGAGTGATGATTGCTGTTTTAACGAGTGTAACATGTAAGTCATATTCTTCTAATGGTAATGACACAACAACAATAAAAACAACTACTACTACTATTACTACTACCTTTAATCCTGTAAGATAAAATGTATTAAAACATAGTAAACAAGTAGTTCCAAGAAGAACTATATAGCCTATTTTCATATAACCTACTTATGTTAATTGCCTCTATCAACATACAAAATTTCAGTTTGATTGCTTTAATAGACTCGTAGATAATGATAACCGTCTAATTATTTCGGATGGTCAACATGTTGGATCTTTATACATGTAGACCTTAGAGTTATGTACAATTATATGAAGATTATTGTGTAGGTGTATTATTCAAACCTCGATCGCATGGTTAGGACACAAGAAATATGAAAAACGAGATTTTAAAATTTCGAACAGATGCCATGTTGTGGTTATGAAAACAATTGAAATAAATTAGAGGCCAGTGGATTAAAATTTGTATAAGCATATACCGTACTGAGTTTCACTGCGCTCGGATGGTTAAATCGCGAGAAATGTCCATTTAAATATTCAAATTTCGCGTCACCGCCATGCTGGATTTGTGCTCATCAGGTTATTGAAAGTTCCATAGGTGAACTTAATTATAGCCTGTGTCAACATACTAAATTTCAGTTTGATTGCTGTCATAGATTAACAGATATTGAGAACCATCTAAATATTTCGGATGGTCGCCATGTTGGATTTTTATATAATTATGTAGGCTCTAGAGTTATACACTATTATATGAGCATTATTGCGTAGGTTCATTATTCAAACGTTGAATTCGATCGCATGATTAGGGCATGAGAAATAAAAACTTAATTTCAAAATTTCGCACAGCCGCCATCCTGAAGTTATGTAAACAATTGAACTAAATTAGATGTCAGTGCATTACAATGTGTATAAACATTTGCTGTACCAATTATCACTGCGTTCGGATTGTTAAATCGCGAGAAAAGTCTATTTAAATGTTTCAGCTTTGCTTGGCCGCCATGTTCGTTTTGTAGTTAACAGGTTTCTGAAAGTTACATAGATGAACGTTCAGTAGTGCATTTTATCACTGTACAAAGTTTCAGGATGATATCAGTAATAGGTTCGGAGATATAGATGCCAGTGAAATATTTCGCACAGCCGCCATGTTGGATTGGTGAGACGCAATAAAATTTAAAGTGCACGGTCGGGGTCGGCCAAAATAGTACTATGACCTTACCGAGTTTCATTGAAATCGCTTCAGCCGTTTAGATTTTATAGGGGGGGGGGGGACACACACGGACACACACACACACACACACACACACACACACGGACAAAAGGTGATCTCATAAGCCTATTTTGTTCATCAATGATAATAGGTTAAAAATAGCGATGCACTTCTTATAAGTTTTTTGATGTTAATGTATTTGAGGGGCTTGGGACATCTTGGACATCAGTCCCGTGTAGTTAGGTGTATGTTGAATTTGTCTGATAACCCATATTCCTGTGATGACTGTACTAGTGTGTAGGCCTAATTGTATTAGGAATAGGAATATGTTAGGTTCCCCGAGACTTGAAGTAAGGTACTATCTCGGCATTTGCCTAAAGGAAGTGTGGTAATACCCGGGTAAAAGCCACACTCAGGATAACATAGTCAGCATCGGGTTTAGAACCTGCGATCTCCAGACTTGCTCCCACCGTCGCGACTGTAATGCAAGATTTAACGAGCAAGCTACGCCGCAGGATCCTCGTTTGGGTCATCTCCAACAGCGGCGGTTCAGACAAGATGCTTACTATATTCATAGAGACTAGTCTCCGTACCTGGCGGTAGAAGACACTCCAAACGTGTATCTTTCTACTAACTCCCACATCCAGCCTTTCTTTTTCTGTCACTTCACTTCCCAAGTATTTTTGAAGTGTACCACTTCTTCAAGTTCCTCGTCTCCAGTTTGAAAGGCTCATTTTCCATCTTTCCTTCCTCTAATCATGCCCATTGTCTTACTCGTCTTCAGGATGAACCTCAATCCCCATTGTTCAATCTTTGCATTCAATCTTTGCATTCACAGGCGACCAGAGTTTTTAAAAAAGCAATCTAGGACACCAATAAGAATTTTTAATCGAAAGAAATAGCATTACTGCACATATCAAATTTAATTACTCTTCGAATCATCAGACGTCACTTACACCTTGCATGAAAGTACGAGTATTTGTCACCTGAATATATTTTGCCTTACTATCATATGTCCCTGACGCCGTTTTGGAAAAGTTTACTCTCGTAGTTTAAGGACAGATCAGTTATTACTGATAGAACCATACCAGCAAACCGGCCAGATGTTCTTGTGGACAAAGCAGGGAAGACGACATTTCTCATTGATATCGCAATAACCAATTCCCATAATCTGCAACAAACCTGTTGTGAGAAGATCACCAAGTATCTGCCCTTGGCTGAAGAAATGCGGCAAATGAGGAGACAGGAAAGTGTGGTAGTTATCTCTTCTACCGGCATCATCCCTAAATCATTGGCTAGCAAACTGGAAACATTGGGAATACATTCTGGTCTACATATTATTATAAAGAAGGCGGTCATCTTGGAGACCTGTTCCATAGTTCACTCATTTCTCAATGCGACACCCTAAATGAAGTTGCCATACCGTCTTGCAGACAAGCCGACGATATGTTGATTTGTACCCACTGATATGGTTTGATAATAATAATAACATTAATAATAATCTATATATATAATACACTAAGGTGTATGTATCACAAAACTCAAGCTCCTAAACCAGAGGGAGTTAGAAGTTGTGGTTTGTACCAAAATCTTCCAAATGGTCTCAATAGTACAGGAAAAATCTTGCTTTTCTTTAAAAGTCAACGGAAATATATTTATTTGTTCAAGAAGTGGGTTTAAACAAATAAAGTTGAATCTAATAACTTCACGGACAGATTGTCGCTAGGCGACAACGACTAACTCTGTATCATGATAGTCAAAGCCGCACCAATACTGAACCTGACTTGATGGGCAGATTGACCGTCATAAAGATTGTCGCTAGGCGACAACGACTTACTCTGCATCATGATAGTCCGATAAAAATTGCTAAAGGACATTGCCTATCTTACAGAATATGGTTGACCTAGGCAACGCCGTAAATAGAAAGTAGAGTGCACATCTTCATCGTAGATTCAGCGACCCCTTCTAATCCATTTTAAATACGTATGCTGTTGGCAACTATTTTATCTACGTGCTCCCCTTCACAACCATCACAGTTGTAGGAGAAATGCAAAGACTAAAAACCTAACCCTGTGGCACCACAGCCCATGAAGGGCCTAGGCCTACAAAGACTACATGGCCGAAGATATTCTGCGCAGAAGGCGTCAAGAGACACAAAATCATGGCATGGATTTCACAGAAGAAATATACAATGAAGCTAGATAGCAAGCAGAATCGGTGTCGCCAGTTTCTCGTGGGAGTTTCTACTATTAGATCTTGATCTACGAGCTGTGATGGAAGAAGCGTCAGCGTGGTGGACAAGGTGTAATAGGGAGAATGCCAGTAGTTAGTATGCACGATAGAAAAAGATACTTCTTGCGAATGCTGTTAATAAGAGTAAAGGGTGCCAAATGTTTTGATAGTGTCAGGACAGTCAATGGAGTTCTATGCAAGACTTTCCAGGAAGCATGCAAAAACTTGGACTTCTTCAAGGAGATAAAATTTGGCATGATTCTATCCTTGAGGCAACTCACTCTCATATGGCAAATCGCTTACGAATGTTATTTGTCATTATCTGTGTTTTCGGAGAACCAGAAAATGTTCCCGAGCTTTGGGACCAACATAAAGAAGCAATGTCTGAAGATTTTGTACGCAGATACTCTGAAGAAAGTGGCCCACAATATGCACTCATTGAAATCAATGGCCTCCTTCACACCTACGGCTTAGATCTTAAGAAACTTAACTTGCCAGTTGTAAAACTACACGTCAACAGTCCAGGAATGCATTCGTTTGATGTTTTAGAAGAGCAAGCTAGGGCTATCAGCAACAGACAAAAGCTTAATAAGGCGCAACTAAGGGTTGTAGATTCGATAGCTAATGACATTTATGGAAACCCAGAAGAAACATGAAAACAGAACTGTTTCTTTTTATATGGACCGGCAGGAACTGGTGAAACATTTGTTTACTCTACATTGTTACATATAATCAGAGCAAAAGGAGATAAAGCTACTCCAGTAGCGTCTACAGGAATAGTAGCTACACTTCTACAAGGAGGACGAACTGCCCATTCTGTCTTCAAAATCCCTCTGATTCTCAATTCTAATTCTACGTGCAACGTTACGCCAAACACACCAGAAGCAACAGCCCTGTTGAATACAAAATTAATTATTTGGGATGAAGAACCAATGACGCATGTGTACGCAATTTTTTAGCTGTGGACAGACTTCTCCAATATCTGACCAACTGTACTGAAGCAATCGGTGGTAATGTCATCTTACTGGGTGGTAATTTTCGCCAAGTCCTTCCTGTCATAATGAGATGATTACGTTCGTTGACAGTTGCTAGCTGTTTGAAGCGGCATAGCCTCTGGAATAAATTCCATGTACTTAAACTCATCCAGAACATGCGCGCTTTAAATTCTGAAAAACAATTTTCAACATGGCTTTTAGAAATAGGAGAAGGCAAGACTGGGGCGGAAGTTACGGTACCATCTACATGCTATCCACAAATACAAGATCCAGTTGAACAGCTATACGGTGATTTTGATTTTTCTGCTGTCACCCCACAGGAGCTTAAAAGAAGAACTATTCTTTCGGTGGCCAATGGAGCATTGCTTGAACTGAACAATCGAGTTTACCTGGAGATGAGGTAGTCTACGAGAGTGTTGACTGTATTGTGAGTGAGCATGCGCAAGATCACTTGGCTTACCCTCAAGAATTGTTGAACAGTCTGACACCAACTGGCATGCCTCCACACAAACTTAGACTTAAGAAAGGTGCTATCATTATGTCATTAAGAAACATTCTACCCTCAAAAGGGGTCTGCAATGGCACAAGGCTGATAGTTAACGGGTTACAACGTAATATCATAGAGGCAACTATTATATATTCTGATAAGAGTGAAATCGTTTTCATACCCAGGATAACCCTTATCCCCTCTGATACGAACATGCCTTTTAAATTTAAAAGAATGCACTTCCCAGTACGTAACACGTTTGTGAATTTTTTTTTTCGTAAATAAATGTAATGTTTCTAATAGCTCGGGCCGTTCCTTACATTGCACTGTTATCGCGTAGATATTCTACGTGGGCTCTGCTAGTAATAATAATAATAATAATAATAATAATAATAATAATAATAATAATAATAATAATAATAATAACTTAGTACATTATGCAACGAGCCTATAATAGTAATAATTAAGACACGAGTATGTTTTATTATTTCCATACGAGTATCTTAATTACCATTATAGGAGAGTTGCATACGACGAAATCTAACCTAACAATTTAGCTTCTCACAAGTTTAGTCTGTGGACGGATCTTTTACATGCCATAAATCTATGACATGAGACCGCCAGCTTTACTTCCCCTCCGAAGGAAGGCATACTGAAGGATTGTTAACGCTCTTAAAAAATCCGACGACTTCGGCTGGGTTTGAACCCAAAATCTTGGGCTCAGCAGTTCAGCATGCTACCAACTACGCCACCGAAGCCGCTCTCAAATGTCTAAATACGTTGCTTTAGTAATGTATGCCTTATCTAATTA
This sequence comes from Meconema thalassinum, assembly GCA_946902985.2. Taxonomy (NCBI): domain Eukaryota; kingdom Metazoa; phylum Arthropoda; class Insecta; order Orthoptera; family Tettigoniidae; genus Meconema; species Meconema thalassinum. Next base: position 975,367,914 of record OX336388.2, on the reverse strand, counting down.
AACATATAGCCCGACCCAGTGGTTTCTGCCGCGATGTGACCGGACAGGCGTGGCTTCAGAACAGAACAGTGGGAGGGGAGTGGGACTGTCCTAACACGACTGACGGCTCGCGTCACCGAAACGAAATAACATGCGCACCGAGGGGTCAAGTTTGACAGGATACGGTTTCTACATAAAAGTAGGATGAAAGGCAGCATTTTACTGAGTATATAGAAACATGAATCACAATTCTACGCCCAGTAGTTTACTTTTTATGTTATTTTAAAAATAAAGAGCAAACTGCTTCGATACTAGCCGCTGCTTTGTTGGGGAGCCAATGTAATGTTGCCAAGTCGTTGGACAATGACGAGCGGGTGAGCGAAGCTCTCGTCTACATTGCGTAGCATTATGTTATCACGGCCAAGTCCAAGCAGAGAATGAACGATGTTGCTACATCGGGACTCGGGGAGTCAGGACGTGTCACGTGTGCCAGAGGAGGTGTGAACGAATTAAAGTGCGTAACTGCGTCGCGGCAGACATTCCTGTGTCGGGCTTTAATGCCAGTAGATCCGGATAACAATCGTGCGAATGCGTAAAAAAGTCGTGCGGATGCGGGGTGGATGCGAATAACAGTTGCGTAGATGACAGGTGGATGCGGATAACGTTTTGTTTATCCGCACAAAACTCTACCTATTGTACGATGCATTCGAACTTCATTGCACATGTAGTCGACTAAGGTCCCGCAGTGGAGCATTCGTTGTAACCCATTTTATGTCTCTTCATCTACAAATATAACTATTTATTTACACACAAACTCTCGAAGAATATATAAAAGTAAACATTAAACAATGATGATGATGATAATTGTTGTTTTAAGGGGCCTAACATCTAGGTTATCGGCCCCTAACGGTTTGGGTGATAGTGAAAGCTGAGATGAGAATGTAATGAAAACTAACTACTGTCTTACAAACTAGAAGAAAAAATGGTAGGAAACAAATAAAGAATAAGCAAAACAATGGACAGGAGGAAAAGAAATGCCCTCAACCCTCGAAGAATGAGGATTGAGGGACTTGGAAGGAAGGAGAACCAGAAGAGGCAGATAGGAAAGGGAAAGAGGAGTGGGTCCGGCCCAGAGGCACTGGAAAAGGGGGAAAACCCCGGACCTAGCTCAGGAATCCCTCGGGGTTGCCAACACCCGAACTCACCAGCCGTGAGTCCTTGAGGGTGTAGCACTATCCAGGGTGCACCAGAAGTGGTGGGGCTACACACACCCTGTCTCCGTCAGAGCCTTGAGTAGGAGGCAAGAGATAGGAAGAGAACAAAAGAGGCTTGACCCTTCGAAGAATGAGGGATCAGGCAAGATGAGAAAAGGGCCAATTAAGGCGGGAAAGTGAAAGACTCCCTAGGCCTTGGATACCCTAATACCGACGGGGTCGGAAAAGAACAAGAGTTGACCAAGGGAGGTCGACAGGAAACAAGACGGAGAGGAGCCCGGCACAAGCAAGTGAAAGCAATGCCAGACTCAGCCGAGGTCCCGTGGTCGACAACCCATGCCTTACTAGATGTGAGCCCCTAGGGGGGAAAATTAAACAATTCAGGAGAGATATTTTCATGCAGTGTTTGTACTTCTCCCAATTTGAACTTCGCAGTTGATTTAATTAAGACGCTTATTGCCTACAAAACCATATCATCGATATCTTACTGTACACAGAGAAGCATTAACTTAATTACAAACAGTAGCTTTGTCCCTCAAGCACAATTTAATTTCTCTTTTCTTTCTCTTCAATTAGCACTCATTTCTCTGGGGGCGATAAACGGAGGGAGATACTCGCTGCCTAAAACCTACTTAAAACATCAACTCACAACTGGCGATCAAACAAAATATTTCTAAATGAAATGCAGTTATTATTTTTCATCCATTAGAGACTTGTGAAATGTGGTCATGTAGCCTCGTGTACTTGGGTGTGTGCATAGCATATAAAGCATTTTTTGACTGATGTGCTGTGTTATTGTGGTATCTGTAGTAGTGTGTGTATTTGACATCGAGCCTAACATTGGGATGGAACCGACTGTCAAAATCCCGCGTTTGCTAGGAAAGCACGGAATACCACTTCTGGGATGACGTTGGTGGGAATCAAGCATGCCTTTTGTCAGTTTTGCCTCACGAGGCTAAGTGTAACCCGTTCCAGCCCTCAGATCTGAATTAAATTTCTAGGTAAAGTCAAGAATCGAACCTGAACCTCCAGAGTGGCAGCCAAGAATAGTAGTCAAGAACCACAAGATGGAAACCTTTTCCAGTATCATCTGTTCCTCATGTATTCAACACAACACCAAGGTCTTGATATTTCAGTGGCTCACGTATCCTTTCAGGAATAATACAGTGTTTCAACTTCAAGATGCTTGCCACGGTGGGTGAGTGCTTAACGTGTCGGACTAACAACCCCAAGCTTGCAGGTTCGCTCCTGGCCGTGGCAAGTGATTTTTTTTTGAAAGGCGACAAAAATCACGATATGCATGTCATACGTTGTTGGCATGTTAAAGAACCCATTTGAATCAATAGGCCGAGTTCATAAAGGCAAAATTCATCTCGGGATTTTCCGCCAACATAAAGTTCCTCCATTCTCTACTAGAAAGCGCCATAGTGTCAAGGAGCTTAGATTTTTAACCTCCTTGACTTTCATAGCGTTCCAAGGAACGGCGAAATTCGACATGCAAGCTGCCCTCTGGGTGTCGAATAACAAAGCTTGCACCCGGCACCCGAGTAGTGTGTGTGACTGTGTAAGGGACAGGAATGAGGTAGGCATCCCAGTCCTAACCTGTCATTCGCCTGGACGAAGTGTGGAAAATCCAGATAAATTCACACTGCAGCAGCCCTCGCGGCCCTGGTGCACGATTTAATGAGCACAGCTACGCGGAATATATGGAAGTACACACATTTTCCAGTTCTGGAGGTGTAATACGAGGTAATGTAAGGTTTTTTGACCTTTGGTGACGGGGCAAGTGCCTCGTAGTTTCACCCCTTAGAACAACAATAATAACACAGTAAGACCATTTTGCTACCTCACAATATTACGTTTATATTCATTGTCTGAAATGTCGGCTTCGGTGGCGTAGTCAGTAGTATGCTGAAGCCCCAGATCACGGGTTCAAACCCGGCCGAAGTCGTCGGATTTTTAAGAGCGTTAAAATTCTTCAGTAGCCTATGCCTTCCTTTGGAGGGGAAGTAAAGCCGGCGAACCCATGGCAGGATTTATTTATTTATTTATCGTATTGCATTTAGTGCCGGGAGTGTCCGAGGACATGTTTGGCTCGCCGGATTCTGTAGCTGCTTCCAGCGGACACCCTTAGGGTGAGCTACAAATGCCGTTCAGTTTCAAATAGTTCCAATTTTCGCTACCAGATATCTATGATACCTAGTGGAGAACGTTGGAACTTTGATAGAGCGTTCCGACGAAATCCAACCTAACAATTTAGCTTCACACAAGTTTAGACTGTGAATTGATCTTTTACATGCCATAAATCTTTGACATGGGACCGCCAGCATTACTTCCCCTCCGAAAGAAGGCATACTGAAGGATTTTTAACGCTCTTAAAAAATCCGACGATTTCGGCCCGGTTTGAACCCGTTATCTTGGGTACAGCAGTTCAGCATGCTACCGACTACGCCACCGTAGCCGCTATGCCATTGATTTATGGTAAGAAGAAGAACCTACCATTACAATTGGTAGTGTGTAGCTAAATTTTGTATAGGTTATTTGGTTTAGAAACGCTTCTGTCAAATTCCAACGTTCGCTGCTGGATGACAGAGGCGTCTGGTAGCCAAAGTTGGAACTACTTGAAATTGAACTTTCACTCATCTTCATTCATTTCATCCTCTCGTGAGGTTGGCGTCAGGAAGGGCATCCAGCCGTAGAAGCCATCAGCCACATGGAATTTCATCGCATCTCATCCCCAACACCGTTGGAAACGGAATAAATACGGCGTACACATAGATAGATTCATTGTGTAAAATAACTAGCAATCTGTTGACATAATATAGATTTACTCTAGGTACAGACAGGATACAGGCAAAGAGATTCAACGCACAGGTTCAGTAAGCAATAACAAGTAGTTCCGTGACGAACTAAAGACCCTACTTTTCTCAAAATTTATGAATTAATCCAAAATGTTATGATCTATAATTGTACCAATTTTGGATGAAATCCATTTGTTAGTATAGATGTTACATGCATTTAAAAATTGGACTTATCATAAGGATAAAATAATGTTGGCAGCACTGACGTATATTAGTTACCCCAAATTAATTTAGAATGTTAGGTACTATACGTATGCAAAGTTCAGAGCTGTTGGCTTGCATATATTCTGATTTATAGATATTGGGGTAAAAAGATAGAGAGAGAGCACTTATTTACAATTGGCGGCCCTGCTTGCTCTTAATAATATGCATATTCATATGAGTTATGGTAAAAAAAAGTCACATACGAAATTTGGTTGATATCCATTTGTCAGTATAGTAGTTACATGCATTTAAAATTTGGACCTATCAACAAGCTTAGAATCATGTTGGCAGTACTGACGTTTACTACTCCAAATTAATGTAGATGGTCATGTACTATACGTGTACAAACTTTCGAGCTCTTGGTTTGCATACTTTCTGATATATTGGTATTAGGATAAAATAATAGAGGGAGCATTTATTAACAGTTGGCAGCCCTGGTTGCTCTTAAGAATACGCATAGTCATATTTGTTATTATACACATAGTACATTCGAAATTTGGTTGAAATCCAATCGATAGTGTAGAAGTTACATGCATTTAAAAATTAGACCTACCAGCTAACTTAGAATCATGTTGGTAACACTGTCATGAGTATGGCCTCCTGGAAATTAACGCGCGTGTGGTAGCCGGCAACTGAGCCGTCACTGGCGGAGCGCGTGAGCGAGAATGTCCTTGCCAAGCAAATATGAGATCCCTGTATTAGGAAGTCATACCTTCATACCTTCCGAGATATCCAACATTGAGCTCAAATTTCAATTGCGATTTTTCAGCAGTTGGTAGCACTGACATCATTTTCAAATATGACCTTGAGATATTTCGGCATAGATCTTTACTCATACCAAATTTGGTTTCCATAGCAGCAGCCGTTTAGGAGTTGATAGCGGAGGACACACACACACACACACACACAGACAGACAGACAGACAGACAGAAGGACAGAGAGACACACATTTTCCCGGATCGATCTCATAAGTCTACTTTTTACCCATTTTTGCAAAATGAGAAAAGTAGGCTAAAAATAGACGTAAAGGTCGTCACTTCCTTACTGAAGCTAAATTAACCAGAGTAACCGTAAACTTCGTAAGGAGATGCCAATTATGTTTGGCAGCAGATGGGGTACTTTTTCAGCATCTACTGTAAACATGGTGAGTAAAAATCCATGATACTGCTATTAAGCACCGTACTCTGCCGTGCATACGCGCGTGCGGTAGCCGGCAACTGAGCCGTCACTGGCGGAGCGCGTGAGCGAGAATGTCCTTGCCAAGCAAATATGAGATCCCTGTATTAGGAAGTCATTTTTGAAAGCCGTTGACTGGAGCGTGGCGCACTATGGAAGTGAAACTTGGACTGTTGGAGCAGCAGAAAAGAGGGGAATTGAAGCGTTTGAAATGTGGGGTTACAGGGGAATTATGAAGTTCAGATAGGTAGATAGGGCTACAAATGAAGAACTATTAACACGAGTTGGAGAGGAGAGATGTTTCTGGCGACTGCTAATGAAGAGAAGAGAGGGGTTGGTAGGACACATACTAAGACACCCAGGAATAGCAAACTTAGTTTTACAAGGAAGGGTCGAGGATAAGAACTGTAGGGTTAGACCAAGGTTAGAATATGTTAAACAGATTGCCTCGGATGAAAGGTGTAGTAGCTATGTAGAGATGAAATGATTAGCTCAGGACAGAGAGGCGTGGAGAACTGCATCAAACCAGTCAAAAGACTGAAGACTCAAACAACAACAAAAATAAATACAAAATTTGGATATTGAGCTTTGAGTTTGAAATTGTTGCCTTATACATTATCACAATATAGGTCATGTGGCAAAAACTACTTAGTCCAACACATAGAAAGCTATTTAATGTACGAGATAGTTTTGGTATGGAAAGGAAAACCAGAATATATGAAACTATGTTAGGTAGTCAGTCAGATGGCTGGTCGGATCCTCAATAAGTACGACAATGGGTTATGTGAGTAGCTTCCCACAGACACCCAAGGCAGCATTATATTGAGGCGTACTGAATCCTTCACTCTATGAGAAGAACCTTTAACAGCATCCACAGGCACAAAATGTGCCCTAAATCCCATTACAGAAAACCATCCGTACCTCAGCAGCTTCCACATAATCACAGCCATGAATGGGACTAAGACATCTGTAAAGAGCCACTATTTTAATGCTTCACAAACCTATTTGTTCTAATTTATTTGCCATTGTAATTAATTATGGTTCATCAACTTTATTAATATTCGTCCAGGCTATAATTCATTTTTAATATGCGCACAGAAGAGATGTTTCGTTTACCAGACATAATGTCCACGATTAGAATGTCCAGGTACAAGGACGTCCACGCCTTTTGGTCCAGATCTTAAATGGCCAGGTTTTTTGGTCCATTGGGTTTGGTCCGCATGTCAAAATGTCCAGAGTATAAAACGGCCGAAGGTCAAAATGTCCAGGGTGCCAAACGTTCAAAGTGGGAAATGTCCAGAGTGCAAAACGTCTAAAGTGATCCATCAGAGGAACCAGCGTGAAGTGGAGCGCATGTTGGCAATTACCAAACATACAAAGATGGCGGGGACATCGCCGTCTACCTGAGGGCGATAGAGAAGCCCCCTGAGGAAGAACAGGAGTAAATTTTTCCTGCGAGGTAACATAGATGGACACCAAAATTCGAAAATATTTCATTTGGAATGAAAGTGGGTCCAAAAGTCCGTTCATGTTATTTCCCATAGGTACCAACAACCGGGCGTACCCAGCTCTTCTCGGCACCGACACAACAGCATGTGCATCTCCAGGAAGTAGTACCCACCTCTAGCTCGCTCCCAGCATTTCACTTTGCAGACTTATTGAATCTATAAATAAATGCTCAGTATGAACATTTTTCATTCCATTTCAAAAAAGAATAGTTAAGAAAGAGTTGAAAAAGATAAGAATCCTGCCTTAATGAACATCAATATTTGAGAACATTTTGAACGGGGTTTAAATATTCTTGGATATTTTGTTTCTCTGGACATCATTATTTGTGGTCATTTTGGACGAGGTGCAAACATTCCCTGTCATTTTTACACTCTGAACATCATCAATTGTGGTCATTTTGAACGGGGTGCATATATCCCTGGACATTTTGTCTCTCTGGACATTTTAGTTTGGTGGACATTATTGCTTGTGGTCTTTTTTTTTGTCATGGTCTTTTAGGCTGTGGACTTTATGAGGTGGAAGGAGATGTTTCTCCCACACATATATTTGACCTTGAGATAAACTTCAGTGGTCAAAAATCAAGGGATGAGGCTCTCCCACATTGAAGTCCTGGCGTAGTCTTCAAGTTGTGAAGACTCAGAGAGCAGCTTCGCCGTTCACCAACGTGATCATTCAACTTACCACTTTTGAAATTGTCGTGCTTATAAACCCACCAAATTCGTGACTTAAACACAAACAACCGCAAATAGGTCACAAAATTCAATTTCTCTCGTTACATAAATTTCTTACTAGTTACAAAATATTTTATTATTTGACATGCATGATGCAGTGCCTACATCTGCCACAATATATTCGCTTACTTCTAAGTGATATATGTGCATCATAATGTGGATTTCATTATTGTATAATATATAATATGGTGAATGTGCGTAACATTGAACAAGATATCCTAGTGATTTGGATATGATCCTTTTATATTAGACATATCGTGTACCAAACTTAATACTAATTTCTCATATTTTACCAAGTTTCATGGCGTTGCATAATTTACCTTGCAAGTATTACGGTTGCAATAATTATATACCATAAACTAAAGACTCAACAATTATTTATGAGCTGTGTATAACTACTTAAATAGTGATAATATAGATATGTTTCTGTTTAATATGGTAGCTATCTAAGTTCTACTGACCTGATATTGCATTAGCACCAAGAAGTACGTCAACAACACTCCACTGATTACACACAACAGATTCCTATCTAAGTTAAAGAACCCATAGGCAGTAAATTGTACCTCTGATTGTGATAGCTGATGTGAAAAGGACGACAATTCTTCCATCATGTGAGTACCTAAACGCTGCTGTAGAATTAACGTCGTTACAGTTTTTGACAAGCAATTTGCCTCTGAATTCGCCAGTTGTGAAACAGTTGCAATTACCACAAGATTGAACACATATGCCAACATCTGAGTAAACATGTGCATGGCATCAACAATATTTGTATGAGAGAAACCTACTAACCCCATGTCTATAAGACGATGAAGGATATAGAGTAAAGAAAAAAAGTGACTCATGATCCGTAATAATAATTCTAAACCAAAAATGGAATTGGCTAGCTCTGCTGTGGCAAAGAGATTATTGTACATTATCCTCAGGGATCGTATTGATGACGTGCTATGCATCATATCGAGGGGCATAACACTTACTGTCATAAATGAATGTGATGAATAACTGTTACCAACAAAGCCAGTAACTGAACTTGTGAAAGAAGTATGTTGCATAAGAAGATTGTTTAAAATCTTGATACGACTTGACATGAATAAGATTAAATTCACAAAGAATACATTAAGAAACACTGATTGAAAGTGGCATATGTTCCAACAAGCGTAAAGATAATAATTAAGACGTCTATGTGATAATATTTTGAAACTGAATGTAGCTGTAATCAAGCAAAGCATTGCTATCAGTTGTAATATCATATATCGTCGCATTCTCTTGTAGTCATTTTTAAATCTTCCTGTCAATGATTGTTCGATCAGTGAAATATGTCTAAAAATAATTTCCATCTTCTTGATATTTCCAGTACAATGAGTTAGTACTGAAACTAGTGTAACAGAATAACAGCTAATATTCAGTAGATTAACGCATATTATATTTACGATAAGATTTTCTTTGGAATGGTACATACGGTATATCTCGGTGTAAATATGATACGCCAATGCCAGGCAAAGACTGAAAAAGAAGATCATTGAATAAATTATTCCACTCTTTGTGACTTCCAATTTAACTCTGTCACTTCCAGTGTTGATACTGTACGGTGCTGTCCCAAATAATTTGGATGTATAGTGAAATGGTGAAATGCTAGTGAAGAAACTCTCCTTTACAGATCCAGGTTTGTTAAATGACTTCATTTTAATTCCGGTGTCTAAAAGAAATATTCGTTGAGTTTACAGTTAGATAATGTCTAGTTAAGCTACAAATACGCGAAGCGTTCTATAAACTGCACGCGTATATATTGACAGTGAAATGTATAGCCATTGGTTATGTAATACAGTGTTATTCATCTAATCTACGACAATGAAATTTAAGTTAAAATAACGCGAACAAAATAAGTTTTTGAATGAAACACGAAGAAATTAGTGTTTCATTTACGCAATACAATTCTGTTAATGCATAAAAGCTGGCCATTTGGATTTTCAGTCAATCCATACATTTGAAATTATTCTCCGTAGTTCATATCTGTTCTACGTAAACAAACTTGAAAGTATATGCATGTTAAAGGTTAAAAACTTCTAATGTGTTTACAATCAGTAATGATAAAAGCGAAACTGATATAGCATTTCATTTTCCCTGTTGCTGAGTAAATCACACCATGAATGTCCTCATGAAGTCTCTATATCCTGTCAGTTACATTTTCCTTGTTTAGTGTTATAAATTAATGTTCCTTGAGCTTAGAATTTGATTGTTCGCAAGCTGCCTCTGTTTATATCTCAGCACTGCAATCACGTTTCAGTAGATTCTACGTTTAAGAACATAACGTGTCAGCCTAAGGTATTCGTTTAGTTATCATAGCATGTTTCCCCTTTCTCGATATTAAACACAGTACCACAAATTCTACCACAAATCAATGATACAATCCTGTTCTAGAAAATAATAATAATGAAGTGTCCAAACCAATTCGAGTCCTTGTTGGCAACAGAGAATAGGAGAAACAGTTAACAGTGCACAACTGTTATTCTTCCTTCGTCTATAGAGAACGTGATATGCAGTTTCCAAAATGATTCCTTTGTTATAGGTTCCGAGGTTGTTTCCATCAAAATATATTTGTGTTAGCGAACTTCTCTTGAAATCATAACGATGGACCTGGTAATTTCCAAATTCATCAAACTTCTATTTCCTCTCCACACAACATAATAAGTAATGTACTGCGTCACTAGAAGCTTCTATATTGCATAGTAATGTATCTACACTATTCCCTCAAAGACATGCGAAGATAATCTAAGAAACGAGAGGGTCTATTGCTCTTCATGAAATGAACCTGAAACTTATAGCAAGATGTCCTCGATGATTCACCCGTTTAAAAAAACATGTCAATGTTTTAAAACAGTTGAGTTCACTTCAAAAATTACCGTACTTGTGTGAGAAGATTCCTATGTCAGGATAGATGAACAATTGTTGTATCCCATTTTATGTCCCTTCATCCACAAATATAACATCTTATTTGCACATAAGTATTCGAGAAATATATAAAAATTAAACAGTTCAGTAAAGTCAATTATCATGCAGTATTTGTGTTTCTTCCAGTTTCAACTACTCATCGGATAATACTAAGTCACTTATTGCAATACAAAACCATAGTATCGATATTTGACTGTACACAGAGAAGCATTAACTTAATTACGTTGGGACATACAGGGGCTTTGTCCCTCAAGTACTTTCAATTTCATTTGTTCTCATCAACTGCCTTCTTAAGACACCAAGTCACATCTAACGATCTTACACATTTTTTTTGCTAAATAAAATGTTATTAAAGAAAGCTTCCCAGTCGGTCAATACAAATTGTGCCCAATTACATTAGGCGGGAATTTTTTTATATGGCCTGTTTGCCATCTCTTGATGAATACTCTACATTTGCATTTGTCTGTTGGCACAGGCTAGAGTAAAATATGGCTTTTCACCGATGTCTCAGTCCCACTCATGGCTGTGATTATATGGAAGCTACCGAGGTATGGGTGGTGTTTAGAGATGACATTCAGGGCACAGTCAGTGCCTGTGGATGCTGTGAAAGGTTCTACTCATACGGTTAGTACTGCTGTTCTGACTCAGTGAGGAAAGCAATGGCAAACTACCTCACTCCTCTTCTTGCCTAGTACGCCTCAATATAGCACTGCTTTTGTTTTTTGTGGGTATCTACCCATATAACCTAACGGCGTTACTTTTTGAGGATCCAACCAGCCTTCGGGCTGACTACCTAACAGACAGAACCTGAGAGAAATATTGCACGAGATACTTATAAAAAATAACACTCTTTTATGTAGGCTACAAAAGACACCAACTAACAACTGACGATCATACAAAATGTATATAAATAAAATGTTGCTGTTGTTGTTTTTAATTATTTTATGTACTTAGCGACATCGTGAATATGAAGCCCCGTTTATTTGGGTGTGTGTATTACATATATGGGGGGCTGCGTAGCGCAGTCAGTAAAGGCACTGAGCTTCTAACTGAAAGGGAGTGGGTTCGATTCCCACCCAGGTATTGGATTTTAGAAACAAAACTATCACTTTTGGAAACTCAAATAGCCATGTGGTTCACTCAGTCTACACCAGAAATGAGTACCAGGGTAATTCATGGGAGCAAAGTCTTTTGGGCGTGGAGCTGACAACTCCATCCTATCTAGAGCCGATGTCATAAAGGGTGGAAGCCTCTTCCTTCCACTACACCCAGGGCCTCCATAGCCTGTATGGAGATGGCTTTGCTTTTTGCATTATATATATAGATGCGATTTGTCTGATAGCTTGTGTTATTGTGGTATCTGCAGTAGTGTATGTATGGTATATTCTTTAAATATACGTGCGAATGTTTTTCAGAAATGTGCACTCGCATTGGGTTTTCTTTGATGTTTTTGCCTTCTATTAATATTTCTCCCGTGCAAACCACCAACATAATTGTCAGTGTTTTTTCTTTCTCTGTGCAGTGTATTCACAGTTGTCTCTAGTGTGTTCTAGCGTTCGAGTCGCCGTTCAACCCGGTCACCATCAACGTCAAGTTTCTTCTTAGTGCGCCACCTTTCGGCCAGCACGTGAACTCTGCTAACGCCTGCTGAAGAATGCTTATAAGCTAAGCTCATCTCCATCAGAGGGTAACCTTCTCGCTTTATACTCCGTGATCTTCACTTTATGAAAGAATTTTTCAAGAGATGTATTTTTTCATATGTTGGTATCTGATACGTCATTCTTACTCGCCTCCCTTCCCCCTACCTCAGCCCGCATAGTCAGAAATTCGTTGCTCGCTCACTTCTTGTGTGAACTTTGGTAGGCTCACTCGGCCTCCCTGCTTAAGGCATCCGCCTCGCCCGACATTTTGTGAGGGTCATGTGCTGACAAGCCCCATTCACCACCTCGGATCGTCATGAAAAGATCATCATCTTGTACAGCTTCCAGCCCCAGGCTGGGTCTGTTTGGAACATAAGACTCGCCACTTAGCCCTTTCTTCCCACCGCCTGGCCGCTGTCACTCTGGTACAGTCCTCGCCTCTCTTCTTGACACATTCCTCCACTCCTTTCAGCCATCTATCTCTTGGTCTTCCCCTTGGTCGTTTCTTCTGCATCTGCAGCTCATGTATCCTCTTGGAAATCCATTCTCTTTAAGTGTCCATACCACCTTAGTCTTGATGTCTCAATCCTACATTGCAAGGGCTCCTCTTTCACTATTTCCCTGACCTTTTCATTCCTCACCCTGTCTCTTCTTGTTACTCCGATCCTAATTCGCAGGAACTTCATTTCACTTGCCTGTATTCTGCTTATGTCTCTTCTTCATTATCCATGCTCCTAAGAAATGCTTCTGCCTGTCTGCCACGTTTCGTATTCTCTTAGTCATTTCTCCCATTTTCATCCACTATACTTCCCAAGTACTTGAGACTTTCCACCTTCTTCAGCTGTCCACCTCCAAGTGTTATCCCAATCATTGGTCTGTCCTTTTTTCCTGGTCGTTAACAGGATCTCACATTTACTGAAGTTGAACTTCAATCCGTACTCTCCCATTGTTTATTCCCAAGCCTTCAGATGCTCCTGCATTTCCTCCTCCTTGTTTCCCCAGACCATGAGAGTAGTGGAGTAGTGGTGCTTCCAACGCACTCCAGAACCCTCCTTGACCCACTACTAAGCCTCAGCCATGTTAAATATCTCTCGAACGCATGGTCCGATTTTGACAAATGAGGTGTCGTTGGACTCGGGCTGACGTCCTCTTTGCTATGGACCACTCGTTATATATTTTATTTTTTTATTTTTTTCGTTTTCGAAAGTAGGCGATAGCTTGAACACTAAACATGATAGAACGTTATGCCATGGCTCAAACGAATGGTCTTTATGACCTTTATTTTTTATAATGACTTTTTTTTACTTTTTATGCTTTTTTGAAAACACTCGAATTTTGAAAATCCTATATTTTTGGAAACTAGGAAGTTTACAAAAAAGTTTGTTTCATGTAAATCAATGATCCCCACCCCCTCTACCCCCCAAATAAATGTCAAGTCTCTAGGATGAAAACCTGTAGTAGTGGGGTAACACGGGAGCTGTCCACTAACTTATTGAACCCTCCTCGTATTTGCCCCGAACCTGATATCTCGCTAACCAATCATGGGATTTGAACATACAGGGTGTCCTAGCACTCATAGTGATGCCCCCTACTTTCCTATAGGCTCTTTATTTAATTAAACGACCAAAACTAAAAGGTCATGTGCTTTTAATATCTCGCGAACCAATCATGCTAGATGTGTGTTCGACACGTCCAAAGACTCGGGCTGACGTTCTCTTTGCTATAGACCACTCGTTATAATTTTTAATAAAATTGGAAACTCGATTTTGGGGTAAACACGTGTTTTTGTGATTTTACCGATATCTCACGAACCAATAACGCTAGAGACATGTACGACGGGTCCAAGGACTTGGGGTGACGTCCTCTTTGCTATGGACGACTCGTTGTAATTTTAAAAAATTTGGGAAACGCGATTTTGGGGGTAAACATGTGTTTTTTGTGATTTTTGCCGATATGTCACGAACCAATAACGCTAGAGACATGTACGAGGTGTCCTAGGACTCGGGGTAACGCCCCTTTCAAATGTGGTAGATATTTTTTTTCCACAAAATAATTCACAAAGGGCCTAAGCCATACATGTTGAAAAAAACGTTTTCTTTTTCTTTACCTGTTTATAATGTCCATGAAGCGTGGTGGTTGAGAGAGACAATACGGCTGGGTGTGTGTGTGTTTCAACGAACCTGTCGCTGACCAAGGTGGCTGTGTTCAATAGATCAATCGATATTTCGACGGGTCGGTGTATGACAGAGCGAGGGTACGTTTTTTCACACCTTTTACCTTTAGCGTGTAAACGGTGATGAGAACTTGGTTCTATGTTGGTCGAAGCGAGTACAGAAAACAAACTTGCCGAGGAGCAGGAGGTGAATGTCATTTGAGCTTATTGGATGGCATTGATCTGACTTGACAACAGGTAACGCTTGAAGGTGAAATAATCTGACCATCGTGGTGGCAGGGGAGTGTGAAATGCATGCACACACATGTGTGAAACCACATGTACGCTAAACCAGTGACATCCTGTCTTGCTTCGTACGTGACAAAATGCAAGTCCATGTGAAATTTGATCTTCCACAGGTGTTCGCTTGGGACGTTAGCTGTCCACGTGCGCGATAACTGTTAACAAGTTACATCCTGTTTTGCTTCGTACGTGACAAAATGCAAGTTCATGTGAAATTTGATTCGCCGCAGGTGTTCACTTTGGGCGTTAGCTGTCCACGTGACCGATAACAAAATGTTCAAAGCGTGGGAAAAAATGATTATACATGCAACGTAGCATATATAAAGACATGTCGTTATCATTTCCACTCTCACTTGGGTGGACTACCTTTGAACACACTGCGTTGCATGAAACCCCTGGTCTTGTTTAACAGTTTTGGTGTTGGTGGAAAATACTTAACCTTGTTGTGGGGTAGGTATTTATTTATATATTTATTCATTTATACATTTATTGATTAATATATATATTTACAAGCAATTATTTATTGATTATGTAATTAATGATTTTATTTATTTGTTTGCAGATAACCGGCATACCTTACATGTCTGAGGGAGAAGAAACCATTGCACTTTTGAGCCCACTAGAAGGGAAGAGCAACAAGTCACTGCAAGTAAAGGTGAGATGTTTTTTTTAAACTAACTTGTTTCATTTTTTTGTTTTATGTTTTATTTTATGAAATGTATGTATTAACCTGAATTTAGGTATTTATAGCGGTTTATTTTATTTATTTTTAGAAACTTGGAAAGAATAGCCTTACCGCCGTAGCAGTCGCTGAAAAAAACCAGAAACGCACTAAAGCGAAACCACTGCCGAAGAGTGAACTGTTTAAAACTCAGGTAAGTCCAACTTAAAAATGCTATTCCATTTTACCACTACTGAAAACTCGTAGACAAAAAAAAATTCATTACCTGTACATGACTGGGACAATGATTGCTTTCTTGATTAATGGCTATGTTGTTGTTGTTGACTGGGAAAAGTACAAGGCCATGTTGGATTTTCTAAAAATAAAAATAATACATTTAATTTATGGGTGGTTCCCTATGGACTCAACGAATATCCACAGGTTTGAACATGATAATGTGAACAAAATGACATGACATTCATTTTTGTTTATATATTGGTTAAAGGGAGGGTGGGGGTATGTAAATGACTGTGGCTTTATAAAAAAGAAAATAAGTACATGGGTTACTGTTAGTGCCAACATACAGTTTATTTTTAATGGTGTTTTGATATATTAATGTCAATTAACGTTAACGTTTTATTTACAAGTATTGATTGATTGATTGATTGATTGAGTGATGGGTTATTTTGTTTGCTTTTAGGTATCGTCATGTGCCATTAACGTAATGAACAGACAGTGAACAAACATGCATTATGCTTTAAAGTACTCTGTGCTCTTGTGCAATGTTAATAACTTACAATAAGAAAAAGTTTTATTATAACACATGGCGTTAGTACCAAATACAACAAGTGAGCAAGTTGGTTTACCACGTGGGTTAAATTTAAAATCAGAACATGATCGATGGTTAACATTTGAATCCTGGCCTGTAGGCTTTTTGTCGACGCATGAATTTGCAAAAGCCGGTTTTTTTACTTGAACCGAGAAGATGTGGTGCGCTGTGTGTTTTGTCGTATTGAACTTTCACACTGGCAAGAAGGGGATGATCCCTTTAGAGACCATTTGCGATGGTCTCCTCACTGTCCTTACATGCTTGGAAAGCAAGTGGGTAACCTACCCGTGCATTCATTTTACCGAACCACAAGGCCGTTGGCCGCTACTTACGTTGCTCAATCACAAATAAATAATAATAATAATGATGTATTACCAGCCAACGGTAGTGTCGATATATGTGGTCCATATGCCATAGACAGTGTTGAATTGGCGTGTGCTTTTGAAAAATTGGGAGTTTGCAAGACTAAAGCACTAGCACACTCAGAGTACAGCTCTGTTGAAAAACGTTTCGAATCTTATAAAAATGTTTGGCCATTAATATTAAAACACCTTACCAAACAGCTAAGTGAAGCTGGATTTTTTTATACTGGTGAAGGGGATAAAACAATATGTTTTTATTGTGGATTTGCTTTAAAGGATTGGCAAATGACTGATGACCCTTTTGTGCAACACGCTCTTTGGTTACCAAACTGTAAATACATGGTGTTGCTTAAAGGTCAGGAATTTGTGAACACTATTCGTAAAGAAAAAGTGATTGCAGCTCAAGACATAAAAGTGCCTTTAGAGTTAGAGCACGCGGAGCAAATACATAAGGCTGAAAGAAAAGACTTGCCTCACGAACAGATACAAAAGTGTGACCAACAATTATGTAAAATTTGTTATCAAGATGAACTAGGTGTTGTATTTTTACCCTGTGGACACATGATAGCCTGTGCCAAGTGTGCATTAGAACTTAACACTTGTGCTATATGCAGAAAAGTAGTATCCGCTACAGTTAGGGCATTTCATGCATAACTAGTATAATTTATTCGCCATGCATAGTGCAAAATCCCTAATTGCACAATATTATTAAAGCTGTTTTAGAGTGTAATAGATATGCTTTTGTTTTGTTTATAGACTACTACAATGAATGATTTGAATGCTGTGGGACAATCATGTGGCTTAGAGACAAAGAAGCTCAGCGAATTGCCAACGCATATTCCATTCCGCATTATCAAGATTCGGAAATTGAAAACAGCATATGGTGATCGTGTACTTTGTGTATGTGAAAACGTTGAGACATTTCTGCCTATACGGTTTAATGATATGTCGGAAAGTGTTTTTGATGAAGTCAATAATGCTGTGCAACCTGTACACTTAATTTATGAAGGTTTTAAAAACAATAGGTGCATGGTTCGTTTTAATTAAATAAATTTTAAAAAAATGTGAAATAATAATGGAAAATATAAGTAATGACAATATACTGAAAAAGAAAGAAAATATGTGTATAGAATAGTAATGTTTTAGTGTTTAGTGTTGTCTTTAAAAATATTATGATGAAACAAAAAAAACAAGAAATGTATATAAAGTTTGTAAATAAATGCAAAATCATGTTACAATGTTGTTTTATTTTATACAAAGTTAGTATATTTAACATTGCAGAGTATACATGATTATGACAATAAATGCACACTGAATACAAGCCTTTCTCACTTTACAATAGTCTGTTATAGTTTTAAACACAAGGCTTGTTGTAGATTATTTTATAGCAATGTCCATTCAACGTTGTTTTCGAAAAGTGGAAAGCCGCAATGGTTGTATAGGCATAAAAACCTTATTGTTATTACTATTTAGTCACTTTGATCCCCTTGCATATCAAGAGCACATGACCTAGTTGTTCCACTCTTTAAAACGACAACAACAACACTACCTCTTGCATAGTTTGTGATGTTGATGGCTCTTGTGACGTGGAAGATGGATTAAAAATAACTTTTAGAACTGGGGTTAAACGTTGCTCATTAAACAATGCACTATTTTGAGTAGCAATATGGTTTTCTTGATTTTTTGTCGACGGCAACTGTGTTTCATGCAGTACACTACATTGATGATCACCGACACTTAAAACCTCACTATTTTTACTTTTTAGGTCACCACGACAATGTTTGGAACGTTGCTTTGAACAACGCCAAATAACAGTTCCATTTTTATTGGTTCGTTTCACAATATATGAATATCCTTTATAGTATGCGTAAGGCTTACCATACCTAGTCACTGATACTTCCATATCTACTGTCAAGCATAGACTAAGCTCTAGTAAAGTCAACTTGGTAATAAGAATACTAGTTTAGTGTGAGAGCAAATATGGATCCATAGAGTTCAGGTAAAAGTGAAAGCAAATAAGCAAATATAAGAAACAAGAGTGGGGGGTAAAAGTGGTCGCAAAGTGGCAGACTCATTACACAATAATTTCAGCACGACGAAGCTCTTGTTCAATTTCTTTGATTTCCCAATCGTGACCGATATGCCCAGCTTGTCGTAAAGCATGCAATTGTCGAAGCCGTTGAATTAGCTTACTGGGTTTGTTCCAGTATACAAATTTAACAAATGATTTTTAGGTGTAAACAAAGCATTACCATTATCATGATCATTATCATCATCATCATCATCATCATCATCATCATCATTATCATCATCATGATCACCATTATCATCATGACCATCATCACTGTTTCCTTTAAATACATTAATGGATATGTTGTTGGCTTTCTCAAATTGTTGTTGTTGTTTTCTGCCAACAGGTGCTTACTGCGTATGACAAGGCTGTACACTCGTGGGTTAGACAGCCTTTCTTGCTAAGGGTCTCCTATATACCCTAAACATGGCTATACATGTTAGTTCTGAACATTTAGTGGTTAATTGTATATTGAGTTTAAATAGAGAACTTATACAAGCACGTCTTGCATGTGGTTAAACTTCACAAGTGTCACATGCAACATGCAAAGTATGTTTCCGCTACCTAGCGGTAAATATGAGCACTACCTGTACTACTAGCATGCTACCTAGCAGAGGATATGAACACTTACTAGTAATATCCAAAGTGAGCTGAGGTTAGGTTAGGTTAGGTAAAGTTAGGTTAGCCATTAAAATAAGTTACCAAAATAAGTCGTCAAAAATAATTGTTTTTTTTTACCCCTGAGGTCTTGGGTTCCAACCCGACTATGCACAGAATTTAATTAACATCTGAGAGTTGAAAGGTTAGGTTAGGTTAGGTTAGGTTAGTGAGCTGAGGTTAAGTCTTTAAATATTCCCTCTCTTTCAACTACTTTCCAACACCAAGAAAAAAATCCACTAAATAAATTGACACAAATAACTTGTCAAATAAGCCAATACAAAAGCCAATACTAAAGCCAACACAAAAAGCCAACACGAAAAGCCAATACAAAAAGCCAACACGAAAGGCCAATACAAAAAAAGCCAACACGAAAAGCCAACACGAAATGCCAACATGAAAAGCCAACACAAAAAGCCAACACGAAAAGCCAACACAAAAGCCAACACGAAATGCCAACACGAAAAGCCAACACAAAAAGCCAACACGAAAAGCCAACACGAAAAGCCAACACAAAAAGCCAACACAAAAAGCCAACACATAAGCCAACACAAAAGCCAACACGAAAAGCCAACACAAAAAGCCAACACAAAAAGCCAACACAAAAAGCCAACACATAAGCCAATATATAAGCTTATGGTAGGTCACTCCATCAGCAAAACAGTTGTAAACTTTGTAGTGTGAACATCGTACTGACAGGTCAGTTACTACTATGGAACTTATTACAACCAACAAAGGTAGGCTACGTGCACTCTATCAAGGCTACTCCTATAACTATAATCGCCAGAATGTGAATGGAATAATATTCTGGCGATGCTCAAAAGAGAGGTCAACAAAATGTCGAGGCAATCTGAAAAGTAAAAATGGAAAGGTTTTAAGTGTGAGTGTTCATCAATGTAGTGCTCGAAACGAACCACGCTTACTGTTTACAAACAATTATCAAAATGCTAAAAAGCAAGTTCAAGAAAACGATATTGCGGCTAAAGATAAGGCAGTGTTTGTTCAAAAGGACTTATCATGTCCTCAAAACGTCATGTTAGGACAGTTGTCAACGTCCAAAAAACCTTCAACACTATCAAAATCAACTCAGACTATAAATAAAGTGGTATTGCAAGAGGATCAAAAAGGACTATATAGTAACAGTGATGATGGTCATGATGATAATGGTGATCATGATGATGATAATGATGATGATGATGATGATGATAATGATCATGATAATGGTAATGCTTTGTTTACACCTAAAAAATCATTTGTTAAATTTGTATACTGGAACAAACCCAGTAAGCTAATTCAACGGCTTCGACAATTGCATGCTTTACGACAAGCTGGGCATATCGGTCACGATTGGGAAATCAAGGAAATTGAACAAGAGCTTCGTCGTGCTGAAATTATTGTGTAATGAGTCTGCCACTTTGCGACCACTTTTACCCCCCACTCTTGTTTCTTATATTTGCTTATTTGCTTTCACTTTTACCTGAACTCTTTGGATCCATATTTGCTCTCACACTAAACTAGTATTCTTATTACCAAGTTGACTTTACTAGAGCTTAGTCTATGCTTGACAGTTGATATGGAAGTATCAGTGACTAGGTATGGCAAGCCTTACGCATACTATAAAGGATATTCATATATTGTGAAACGAACCAATAAAAATGGAACTGTTATTTGGCGTTGTTCAAAGCAACGTTCCAAACATTGTCGTGGTGACCTAAAAAGTAAAAATAGTGAGGTTTTAAGTGTCGGTGATCATCAATGTAGTGTACTGCATGAAACACAGTTGCCGTCGACAGAAAATCAAGAAAACCATATTGCTACTCAAAATAGTGCATTGTTTAATGAGCAACGTTTAACCCCAGTTCTAAAAGTTATTTTTAATCCATCTTCCACGTCGTAAGAGCCATCAACATCACAAACTATGCAAGAGGTAGTGTTGTTGTTGTCGTTTTAAAGAGTGGAACAACTAGGTCATGTGCTCTTGATATGCAAGGGGATCAAAGTGACTAAATAGTAATAACAATAAGGTTTTTATGCCTATACAACCATTGCGGCTTCCCACTTTTCGAAAACAACGTTGAATGGACATTGCTATAAAATAATCTACAACAAGCCTTGTGTTTAAAACTATAACAGACTATTGTAAAGTGAGAAAGGCTTGTATTCAGTGTGCATTTATTGTCATAATCATGTATACTCTGCAATGTTAAATATACTAACTTTGTATAAAATAAAACAACATTGTAACATGATTTTGCATTTATTTACAAACTTTATATACATTTCTTGTTTTTTTTTGTTTCATCATAATATTTTTAAAGACAACACTAAACACTAAAACATTACTATTCTATACACATATTTTCTTTCTTTTTCAGTATATTGTCATTACTTATATTTTCCATTATTATTTCACATTTTTTTAAAATTTATTTAATTAAAACGAACCATGCACCTATTGTTTTTAAAACCTTCATAAATTAAGTGTACAGGTTGCACAGCATTTATGACTTCATCAAAAACACTTTCCGACATATCATTAAACCGTATAGGCAGAAATGTCTCAAAGTTTTCACATACACAAAGTACACGATCACCATATGCTGTTTTCAATTTCCGAATCTTGATAATGCGGAATGGAATATGCGTTGGCAATTCGCTGAGCTTCTTTGTCTCTAAGCCACATGATTGTCCCACAGCATTCAAATCATTCATTGTAGTAGTCTATAAACAAAACAAAAGCATATCTATTACACTCTAAAACAGCTTTAATAATATTGTGCAATTAGGGATTTTGCACTATGCATGGCGAATAAATTATACTAGTTATGCATGAAATGCCCTAACTGTAGCGGATACTACTTTTCTGCATATAGCACAAGTGTTAAGTTCTAATTCACACTTGGCACAGGCTATCATGTGTCCACAGGGTAAAAATACAACACCTAGTTCATCTTGATAACAAATTTTACATAATTGTTGGTCACACTTTTGTATCTGTTCGTGAGGCAAGTCTTTTCTTTCAGCCTTATGTATTTGCTCCGCGTGCTCTAACTCTAAAGGCACTTTTATGTCTTGTGCTGCAATCACTTTTTCTTTACGAATAGTGTTCACAAATTCCTGACCTTTAAGCAACACCATGTATTTACAGTTTGGTAACCAAAGAGCGTGTTGCACAAAAGGGTCATCAGTCATTTGCCAATCCTTTAAAGCAAATCCACAATAAAAACATATTGTTTTATCCCCTTCACCAGTATAAAAAAATCCAGCTTCACTTAGCTGTTTGGTAAGGTGTTTTAATATTAATGGCCAAACATTTTTATAAGATTCGAAACGTTTTTCAACAGAGCTGTACTCTGAGTGTGCTAGTGCTTTAGTCTTGCAAACTCCCAATTTTTCAAAAGCACACGCCAATTCAACACTGTCTATGGCATATGGACCACATATATCGACACTACCGTTGGCTGGTAATACATCATTATTATTATTATTTATTTGTGATTGAGCAACGTAAGTAGCGGCCAACGGCCTTGTGGTTCGGTAAAATGAATGCACGGGTAGGTTACCCACTTGCTTTCCAAGCATGTAAGGACAGTGAGGAGACCATCGCAAATGGTCTCTAAAGGGATCATCCCCTTCTTCCCAGTGTGAAAGTTCAATACGACAAAACACACAGCGCACCACATCTTCTCGGTTCAAGTAAAAAAACCGGCTTTTGCAAATTCATGCGTCGACAAAAAGCCTACAGGCCAGGATTCAAATGTTAACCATCGATCATGTTCTGATTTTAAATTTAACCCACGTGGTAAACCAACTTGCTCACTTGTTGTATTTGGTACTAACGCCATGTGTTATAATAAAACTTTTTCTTATTGTAAGTTATTAACATTGCACAAGAGCACAGAGTACTTTAAAGCATAATGCATGTTTGTTCACTGTCTGTTCATTACGTTAATGGCACATGACGATACCTAAAAGCAAACAAAATAACCCATCACTCAATCAATCAATCAATCAATCAATACTTGTAAATAAAACGTTAACGTTAATTGACATTAATATATCAAAACACCATTAAAAATAAACTGTATGTTGGCACTAACAGTAACCCATGTACTTATTTTCTTTTTTATAAAGCTACAGTCATTTACATACCCCCACCCTCCCTTTAACCAATATATAAACAAAAATGAATGTCATGTCATTTTGTTCACATTATCATGTTCAAACCTGTGGATATTCGTTGAGTCCATAGGGAACCACCCATAAATTAAATTTATTATTTTTATTTTTAGAAAATCCAACATGGCCTTGTACTTTTCCCAGTCAACAACAACAACATAGCCATTAATCAAGAAAGCAATCATTGTCCCAGTCATGTACAGGTAATGAATTTTTTTTTGTCTACGAGTTTTCAGTAGTGGTAAAATGGAATAGCATTTTTAAGTTGGACTTACCTGAGTTTTAAACAGTTCACTCTTTGGCAGTGGTTTCGCTTTAGTGCGTTTCTGGTTTTTTTCAGCGACTGCTACGGCGGTAAGGCTATTCTTTCCAAGTTTCTAAAAATAAATAAAATAAACCGCTATAAATACCCAAATTCAGGTTAATACATACATTTCATAAAATAAAACATAAAACAAAAAAATGAAACAAGTTAGTTTAAAAAAATCATCTCACCTTTACTTGCAGTGACTTGTTGCTCTTCCCTTCTAGTGGGCTCAAAAGTGCAATGGTTTCTTCTCCCTCAGACATGTAAGGTATGCCGGTTATCTGCAAACAAATAAATAAAATCATTAATTACATAATCAATAAATAATTGCTTGTAAATATATATATTAATCAATAAATGTATAAATGAATAAATATATAAATAAATACCTACCCCACAACAAGGTTAAGTATTTTCCACCAACACCAAAACTGTTAAACAAGACCAGGGGTTTCATGCAACGCAGTGTGTTCAAAGGTAGTCCAACCAAGTGAGAGTGGAAATGATAACGACATGTCTTTATATATGCTACGTTGCATGTATAATCATTTTTTCCCACGCTTTGAACATTTTGTTATCGGTCACGTGGACAGCTAACGCCCAAAGTGAACACCTGCGGCGAATCAAATTTCACATGAACTTGCATTTTTTCACGTACGAAGCAAAACAGGATGTAACTTGTTAACAGTTATCGCGCACGTGGACAGCTAACGTCCCAAGCGAACACCTGTGGAAGATCAAATTTCACATGGACTTGCATTTTGTCACGTACGAAGCAAGACAGGATGTCACTGGTTTAGCGTACATGTGGTTTCACACATGTGTGTGCATGCATTTCACACTCCCCTGCCACCACGATGGTCTGATTATTTCACCTTCAAGCGTCACCTGTTGTCAAGTCAGATCAACGCCATCCAATAAGCTCAAATGACATTCACCTCCTGCTCCTCGGCAAGTTTGTTTTCTGTACTCGCTTCGACCAACATAGAACCAAGTTCTCATCACCGTTTACACGTTAAAGGTAAAAGGTGTGAAAAAACGTACCCTCGCTCTGTCATACACCGACCCGTCGAAATATCGATTGATCTATTGAACACAGCCACCTTGGTCAGCGACAGGTTCGTTGAAACACACACACACCCAGCCGTATTGTCTCTCTCAACCACCACGCTTCATGGACATTATAAACAGGTAAAGAAAAAGAAAACGTTTTTTCAACATGTATGGCGTTAGGCCCTTTGTGAATTATTTTGTGGAAAAAAATATCTACCACATTTGAAAGGGGGCGTTACCCCGAGTCCTAGGACACCTCGTACATGTCTCTAGCGTTATTGGTTCGTGACATATCGGCAAAAATCACAAAAAACACATGTTTACCCCCAAAATCGCGTTTCCCAATTTTTTTTTAAAATTACAACGAGTCGTCCATAGCAAAGAGGACGTCACCCCAAGTCCTTGGACCCGTCGTACATGCCTCTAGCGTTATTGGTTCGTGAGATATCGGCAAAATCACAAAAAACACGTGTTTACCCCAAAATCGAGTTTCCAATTTTATTAAAAATTATAACGAGTGGTCTATAGCAAAGAGAACGTCAGCTCGAGTCTTTGGACGTGTCGAACACACCTCTAGCATGATTGGTTCGCGAGATATTAAAAGCACATGACCTTTTAGTTTTGGTCGTTTAATTAAATAAAGAGCCTATAGGAAAGTAGGGGGCATCACTATGAGTGCTAGGACACCCTGTATGTTCAAATCCCATGATTGGTTAGCGAGATATCAGGTTCGGGGCAAATACGAGGAGGGTTCAATAAGTTAGTGGACAGCTCCCGTGTTACCCCACTACTACAGGTTTTCATCCTAGAGACTTGACATTTATTTGGGGGGTAGAGGGGGTGGGGATCATTGATTTACATGAAACAAACTTTTTTGTAAACTTCCTAGTTTCCAAAATATAGGATTTTCAAAATTCGAGTGTTCTCAAAAAAGCATAAAAAGTAAAAATAAGTCATTATAAAAAATAAAGGTCATAAAGACCATTCGTTTGAGCCATGGCATAACGTTCTATCATGTTTAGTGTTCAAGCTATCGCCTACTTTCGAAAACGAAAAAAATCAAAAAAAAATCAAAATTATAACGAGTGGTCCATAGCAAAGAGGACGTCAGCCCGAGTCCAACGACACCTAATTTGTCAAAATCGGACCATGCGTTCGAGAGATATTTAACATGGCTGAGGCTTAGTAGTGGGTCAAGGAGGGTTCTGGAGTGCGTTGGAAGCACCACTACTCCACTACTCATGAGATCATCTGCAAACACCATTGCTTTCATCTTATCTTCCCATATATTTCCTACTATCCGTGTTATTACCTCGTCCATAACCATATTATAGAGAATGGGTGACAGTGCACTACGCTGTTTCAGGCCAATCATTTGTCTGAACCAGTCTGTTCTTTCACCTCCAACTTTCACACAACTCACACTTCCACAATACATCTCCTTCACTCTGCCTACAGTCCCTTTTTCCACTCCCATGTTTTCCATTGCTTCCCAAACCTTCTCCCTACACACACTATCATAGGCCTTTTCGATGTCCAGGAAGGCCATCAACAGATCCCCTCCAAATTCGTAGTGGTGTTCCTTTGGCTTTCAAACTGAAAATATGAGATCCACTGTTGATCTCCCAGGTCTGAATCCATACTGCTCCTCTCTCAAATCTCCCTCCACTTTGGCTCGTATTCTACTTTCTAATATATTTTCGTATATCTTGGCACAGTGTGGTATGAGTGTGACTCCCGTGTAATTTCTGCACTCCTTTCTGCTTCTTTTCTTAAATATTGGGACAATTAATCCTTCCTTCCAATCTTCTGGGGTCTTTTTCTCCATCCATACCACCCTCATCACACGGGAAAGCCAGAGTGTCCTAACCTCCCCTGCTGCCTTCACCATTTCAACGCTCTCCTCGTCCACACCTGGTGCCATTCTTTCTTTCATCTTGTCTATAGCCATTTCCAGTTCTCTCAAAGTCAGGGCCATTTCCATTCCTGTGTTGTCTTCTCCATCTTCCAATACGTTGTCTTCCTCCCTAGGACCATTTGGATTCAGCAAATCCTCGAAGTACTCTTTCCAGTCTGTCTTGAGTGTCTCTTTGTTGTGTACCTCATTTCCGTATTGGTCCACCATTACCACATCCTCTCGCAGACCTCTTCTCTTACTTTTGACCATCCCATAAAGTACTTTCTTATTTCCTCTGCTGTCTTCCTCCATCATCTCTGTCCACTTTACCATCCACTTCTTCCTCTACTCTGCAACAATCTTGTTTGCTTCTTTCTTCTATATCTTATAATCTTCCCTTGCTAGATCAGTTCTTTCCTGGAACCACACTCTGACAGCCTTGTTCTTCCTTCCCACAGCTTCTTTTACTCTCTCATTCCACCATGGTGTCTCCTTACACCGCTTTCTCTTGCTTGTTCTTCCACATACTGCCACTGCATCTTCCACCATTGTATTTTTGAATTGCTTCCATTCCTCTTCCCCTGTTTTAGGATTGTCTGTTGGCATCCTTTCCCTTATTATCTTCTGGAATTCTTCCTTGACTTCCTTTTCCTTCAGTTTCCATACTTTGATTCTCCTTTCCTGGTACTCTATCCTCTCGCTATCCGTAACAACTCTCAGGTTCATTACTAGTATTCTGTGGTCGCTATCTAAGGCCTCTGATGGGATTACCTTTATATCTCTGACACTTTTCTTCTTTCCCAGTCGTACAGCATGTAATCTACCAAAGATTTCTTTGTTAAATCACTGCTGTACTACGTTATCTTGTGGCTTTATTTCGTCCGGAACCTAGAGTTGCCTACCAATAAGCAGTTTCTCTTGCAAAAATCAGCAACTTTCTCCCTTCTTCATTCCTGCTGCCCCATCCTTCTGCTCCCATTACATTTTCATATCCTTGCCATTCACTTCCAACATGTGCATTCAAATCTCCCATGCCAATGATGCTCTGACCATTCAACTGCTGTTGTAGCTCCTCCTCAAAGTATTCCTTCCCTTGAGCTGCACATCCAACTTGAGGGGCATATACCTGGGCTATCTCCAAGCTTCTTCCCTTTACAGTTACTCTGATATTCATGATCCTGTCACTTATTCCCTTTACCTCTTCCTTCATTCCATCTCTCACAACTACTCCTACTCCCCTGCTCCTTCATTCACTGTTCCCACTCCAGTACAACCGTTACCCTTTCCTCAGTTCTCTGCGACCTTCTCCTTTACATCTTGTTTCTGCCAAGCCCAGTACATCCAGCTTTCTTCTCTCCATCACATCTACAATCTCCTCCACCTTTCCTGTCAGTGTCTGAATGTTTAATGTGCCAATTCGTAGTTCATTAGCATATCCGGGTCGTCGTCGCTTGCATCCGTCCTTTCCGAGACTTGTTCCTGTTTTGAAAGCAAATATAAGATCCACTATTTGCTTGCTGTTTTAATTCAGCAATGAAGCTGTTTTAGCAATTTTATCGCAGTGTTATCTAGTCGCTAGTCTCCAGACATCAAGTACTATATTCTACTGGTAATGTCAATGCATCAACTCATGGTTTTAATTGTCACTTTCCTCCGATGGAGTTTCTGTCAATGAAATATCGCAATTTGTGTTTGGGAGCATCGAGGGAATATTTCACGCTGTCAAATGCAAGTAAATGGGGCCTCCGTGGCAATCACATTAAACGCCGTCAAATCCAAGAAAATTCATATGACAGTTCTAGAGCTCGTGTCAGCCCGGAAGGCGGCCGGCTCTGTGGGATTTGCACAGAGAGAGAAAGAGCTACATTTCCACTGTTGCAACAGGTCCACCATGTCTGAGTTCCCACACCGCAAGCTGCTGCCATGATTTCCTGCGGTATGACAACACTGTCGCTTACCTCAACGAGCCTGTCTCTTTCACGCTGCTTTACACTTAGCTTTCCTGACAACACACTAGCTCAGATTCTCAAGACAGACTGACTGTGGTTGGTGGGAAGGAAGTGAGGCATGACATAATGGTAGTGTTGTGTTCTGCGCACCGCCTTCCCGGCTGGCTCGAGCTCTAGAAGTATTCTCGTCAAATTCAAAGTATTTGACGTCACAGTGAAATACACTTGTTTCCGTTTCTAACGGTTTAACGGATTAACTCTGTTAGTAACACAAGACTTTTTAGAAACTACACTAATTCATAAACTGAAATAATTCATAATAGTAAACAGTGACTTTTCTCAATTTCGAAATTATGCTTCTTGCTAAAAACGTTTGAGTGCTTCGCGCAATAAACAGTTTGGTTCCCAAAAGGTCTGTTGCCGTGTTGCTAAAAACGTGCATGGACCATAGTGAAAACATCCTGCTTTCCTTTCCTACTCCACTTTTTCTGTGTGTGTGTGTGTGTGTGTGTGTGTGTGAGTGTGTGTACTCTGAATGTCTGTCCCCCGCCCCCCGCCCTATCAATTCGAACACGGTGAACGCGAATTGAACGAAATTTGGTACAAAGGTAGCACTAGCAAAGGACACCTCTGTGTCATGTTTTATATCGCCGCCATCTTGACGGAAACGTAATAGCGGCCACACAAATGTTCAAAGCTTAGATCAAATTACGAATAACCTAATCATCCGATCTCTACCAAATTTTGCAACAACATACCTTTATGGAGGAAGCATCCTTTGACCAAATTAGTAGGTCATTAGCCTAATAGTTTGCGGATGGCGGCCATCTTTGTGTCAAAATTGATTCCCCCTATTAATTCAAACACGGTGAAACCAAATGGAAAGAAATTTGGCACAGAGGTAGCACTAGCAAAGGACACCTCAGTGTCATGTTTTATATCGCCGCCATCTTGACAGAAACGTAATGGCGGCCACACAAATGTTCAAAGCTTAAATCAAATTACGACTAACATAATCATCCGATCTCTACCAAATTTTGCAACAACATACCTTTATGGAGGGAGCATCCTTTGACCAATCTAATAGGTCATTAGCCTAATAGTTTGCGGATGGCGGCCATATTTGTGTCAAAACCGATTCCCCCTATCAATTCGAACACGGTGAAACCGAATGGAACGAAATTTGGTACAGAGGTAGCACTAGCAAAGGGCACCTCAGTGTCAAGTTTTATATCACCGCCATCTGACGGAAACGTAATCGAGGCCACCCAAATGTTAAAAGCTAAAATGTCATTACGACCAACCTAATAATCTAGTCTCTACCAAATTTTGCAACAACATATCTTTATGTGGGAAGCATATTATGACCAAACAGCAATATCATCAGCCCAATAGTTAGTAGACGGTGGCCAAGTATGTGTGCAAATCGATTCCCCCTATCAATTCAAACACGGTGAAACCGAATTGAACGAAATTTGGTACAGAGGTAGCACTAGCAAAGGGCACCTCAGTGTCATGTTTTATATCGCCGCCATCTTGACGGAAACGGAATGACGGCCACCCAAATTTTAAAAGCTTAAATCAAATTACAACTATCCTAATAATTTGACCTCTACCAGATTTTTCAACAACATGCCTTTTTGTGGAAAGCATCTTATGAATGTCTACAAGGTCATCAGCCGAATAGTTTTCAAATAGTGGCCATGTATGTGTGGAAATCCATTCCCCTTATCAATTCAAACACGGTGAAACCGAATTGAATGAAATTTTTTACAGAGGTAGCACTAGCAAAGGGCACCTCATATTAATGTTTAATATCCCTATAGCACGTTGTATTGTATTTCAACAAGCTACTACAACCAACATTCAATTATACTCCTTGAAAAGGACAAAGAGTTAGCCTATAACAATACCCATGCATTTAGGAGAAAGTAGGCTATATGTTCTTTACTGAACATCTTGTTTTTATTGTGTAATTTTTGAGGCTACGTCTGTGACATCCCACTTATCGTTGAGCTTAAAATCAGCGTCATTCAGTTTAAATAATCCAAATGGTATATAAGCCACTCCTTTGATTCCAACATAGCGGTTGGATTTTTCCTGGTACCGTCGAGGTCCAGTTTCATCATTCTCTTGCCGTCAAGACTCTCTTGAACAAGAATTTCAATTTTCTCAGCAGCATCTATATTAGTCCCGTCAAATTAGACATAAAACGGACCCGTCCTTGCAAAAGGTCATGTAGTTCTAATTTTGTATATGTTGTTTGGAACTCTGCCAATAGTAAAAAACCAACTTTGCAACTTCGAAAGTCCTGTGCTAGCTGTGTAATAGCCAAAAAACAGCCAGATATTTGAACTTTTTTCAGTTTATGCTCAATATTGTCTAAACTATGCGTCTGAGAGAAAACATTGAGAATAACTGTTTACAATTATATTAAACTAGCTGAAGTACCCATTCTTCGAACGGTCTTCGGTATTAATAACCAGACGTTATCAATTGAGCTACTGTTACAATGGTTAGGGGCTTGGAACCTGTTTGTTAACAAAGAAAAATGATTAGTTAAAATGTGCTCTGAAACTAAATTTACCTAACATGTTCTTCCTGACGTGAAAATAAAATTGAAAACCTCGTACATGAATCGCAATACACGTCACATACAAATTGACCCTAACCGTTGTGTCAAGTGCCCAACGACAGGAAGACCCCATTTATAAATTATAAAGGCTTGTGGTGCATGAAAATTTAGGTTATTTAGCCTCCAATGACCCAAATTCCTAAAATCAGCAAAAAATAGTCTACTATTTCAAATCAGGAATTTTTGAAAATAATGTTGCTGTTTGGAGATATAATAGACCTTCTGTACGACATATCACACGTGTAAGTCGTGTGAAAAAAATATAGGGTACTCCTTGAAACCCTTAAGCGCATTGATGAATTTTACAGTGATAGTTGGTTCCGTGATAACCTTATAGCTATTTGCAAACTTTCACAGAAATGTAATAAATGGAGTGGCATTACTTCTTCCAGAAATAGAAGGAAAGTTAGATGTCACCTCTTGAGATACTGTTGTCATGGTTACTGGCTTGCATTCCTTCATTAGTTTAATAAATGAAATAAGTTTTCTGGGAATATCAAAGAAACTGTTGGTTTTGGAGCCTTAAAATATAGATTTCGGGGACCCTTTACGGCTCTTTAGGGGCCTCGAGTTTTGTTTCTGACACCAAGGGGTTGAAAATGAGCTTTGTCTCGTCGTTGTACGCCATAATAATGATAATAATTAAAAGAATAATAATATAACAATATAGGGATAGGAATATAATAGACCTTCCGTACCATACCTGCACGTGTAAATCGCGTGAAAATATTCTAGAGTACCCTTTGACCCCTTAAGCGCATTATATGTATTGATGAATATTTCAGTTTAATTTGGATCCGTTATAACCTTATAGCCGTTTGCAAACCTTCACAGCAGCGTAATAAATGGAATTGCATTGCGTCTTACAGAAATAGATGGACCTCTGAGATTATGTTGCCATTGTTACCGGCAAGCATTCTTTCATTAATTTATTAAGTGAAATTCGTTTTCCGGGAATATCTCAAAAACTGTTGGTTTTAGGGCCTTAAAATGTGGTTTTCGGGGTCCTTTTAGGGCCCCCGAGTTTTGTTTCTCACATTGAGGGGCTGAAAATGAGCTTTGTCTCACACTTCTACGCTTATTTCAGCTTGTATTTTAAGGGGGCAGGCCTCCCTGTTTTGAGAGGTACGGAGAAGAGTTACATCAATGATTAGTGTCGTGTCTCTGATGGTTATCTGTATCAAATTTTACGTTAATCCACCCAGCCGTTCTCGAGTTATAAGGACACAAAAAATTGTCCACAAACAGACAGACAAAAAAAATATTTTTGCGTGAATCCGTCACAAAACTATCTCAAACGGGCAAATATCGCAAATTTCCGTGGAAATTCAGGGGAAAAAACCAGACAATCTTTCATTTTTATATAATAGAGAAGGGATATAATAGACCTTCCGTAACATACCCGCACGTGTAAATCGCGTGAAAAAATTCTAGAGTACCCCTTGACCCTTTAAGGACATTGTAATATTGATGAATATTTCAGCTTAATTTGGATCCGTTATAACCTGATAGCCGTTTGCAAACCTTCACAGTAATGTAATAAATGGAATTGCCTTGCGTCTTACAGAAATAGATGGACCTCTGAGATTCAGTTGCCATGGTTACCGGCATGCATTCTTTCATTAATGTATTATTAGCCTATTTTCATTTTATGAAAAAAATAGGCTTATGAGATCACCTTTTGTCCGTGTGTGTATGTGTGTCCCCTCCTCCTAATAAATTCTAAACGGCTGAAGCGATTTCAATGAAACTCTGTAAGATCATAGCACCATTCTAGCTGACCCCGACCGTGCTCTTCAAATTTTATTGTGTTTCACCAATCCAAAATGGCGGCTGTGCGAATTATTTCACCAGGATTCAGTATCTCCGAAACTATTACCGACATCATCCTGAAATTTTGTACGGGGATAAAGGGGACTACTAGAAGTTCACATATGAGACTTTCAAAATCCTGGTAACTACAAAACCAACATGGCGGTCAAGCGAAGTTGAGACTTTTAAATAGACTTTTCTCGCGATTTAACCATCCAAACGTAATGACACATGGTACAGCAAATGTTTATACAACTTATAATACACTGGGGTCAAATTTAGTTCAATTGTTTACATAACCTCAAAATGGCGGCTGTGCGAAATATTTCACTGGCATTAAATATCTCCGAAACTATTTACGATCTCGCCCTGAAATTTAGTACGGTGATAAAGGGGTCTGCTACAAGTTTATCAATGTAACTTTCAGAAATCTGTAAAGTACAAAACGAACATAGCGGCCAAGCGAAGTTGAAATATTTTAATAGAC
The DNA here is from genome assembly GCA_946902985.2 of Meconema thalassinum. Lineage (NCBI taxonomy): Eukaryota > Metazoa > Arthropoda > Insecta > Orthoptera > Tettigoniidae > Meconema > Meconema thalassinum. Next base: position 975,334,300 of record OX336388.2, on the reverse strand, counting down.
TTGTCTCGTGATTTAACCGTCTGAGCGCAGTGAAATGTGGTACGGTAAGTGATTATTCATATTGTAATGCACTGGCATCTAATTTAGTTCAATTGTTTACATAACCTCAATATGGCAGCTGTGCCATATTTTAAAATTTAGTTTTTATTTCTTGTGTCATAATCATGCGATCGAAGTGAAAGTTTGAATAATGAAGCTACGCAATAATTTGTCCTTAACTCTATGGCCTATACATATAACAATCCAAAATGGAGAGCATCCAAAATATTTTGACGGTTCTCAATATCTACGAATATTTTACAGCAATCAAACTGAATTTTTTAATGTTCATAGAGGCTATGAACATAAGTTCGCCTATATGACTTTCAGTAACCTGGGAGCACAAATCCAACATGGCGGCGACGCGAAGTATAAATATTTAAATGGACGTTTCTCGTGATTTTACCGTCCGAGTGAAGTGAAACTTAGCACGTTAAATGCTTATACAAATGTTAATCCACTGGCATCAAATTTATTTGAATTGTTTCCATAACCACAAGATGGCAGATGTGCGAAATTTTAAAATCTCGTTTTTACTTCTTGTGTCCTAATCATGCGATTGAAGTCTGAATACCACACGTACACAATAATCTTCATGTAATAGTACATAAATAAAAATCCAACCTGGCGACCATCTGAAATATTTAGCGGTTCTCAATATCTACGAATCTATCACAACAATCAAACAGAAATTGTGTATGTTGATAGAGGCAATTAACATGAGTAGGATATATGAAAATAAGCTGTATAATTCTTCACGGAACTACTTGTTTATTAAGTGAAATTAGTTTTCTGGGAATATCTCAAATACTGTTGGTTTTAGGGCCTTAGAATGTGGTCTGAAAATGAGCTTTGTCTCACCCTTCTACGCCTATTTCAGCATGTATTTTAAGAGGGCTGGGCCCCTTTTATGAGAGGTACGGAGAAGAGTTACATCAATGATTTGTGTCGTGCCTCTGATGGATATCTGTATCAAATTTTACGTTGATCCACTCAGCCGTTCTCGAGTTATAAGGACACAAAAAATTGTCCACAGGCAGACAGACAGACAGACAAAAAATTAATTTTTGCGCGCATCCGTCATAAAACAGTCTGAAACGCGCAAATATCGCAAATTTCCGTGGAAATTCAGAAAAAAACAGACAAATTTTCATTAGAGAGAGATTGTCTACAATGTGAGTCCTAAGCGAGCTCTGTACGTTTCGTAGTTCCCGAGATAATTACAGTTATTCAAAGATTGGATGTTTTTACGAAAAAGGAAAAATTGTTGGTTTTGGTCTCCAAATTGGACAAATATTGTTAAAAATTCTCACCCTATGATAAATGTCATTGATAATGAACTTTACGTTTATTTGTTTACCTTTAATTTGAGCTGTGACGGGTACCTGTAGGCCTAGTGCTTCTCCCAATAGTGGCATGTAGACCTTACAGAAAACCTTTAAAAATAGAAATAGGGTGAAATCAAATAAAACAAGTTTTGAGCGTATCAGGTCCTGTACTGATTAAATCGGAGTTAATATTATAATAAGTATACGTAGCAATGGTTTCATAATTATGGTTTCCGTGTTAATTATTATTTATTTACTGAAACGATGTGTTAGATTCCGGTACGTATAATATTACTTATAATGGCTTGTAGTTATTTGCGATCATTTGCTGTGTTATTTTGGTTTGAATATTTTTGTGTGATCATAGCGTCGATATGCATCAACTCTACTAGTACTGGCTGGCATTATTATGGATGAGGTAGAAATGACTGAGGAGGAAAGAACTGCAAATGAAATGATGCTACTTGAAAGTGAGTGGTCTCTCATCATGTTTGTAAAGGAAAACGAGACTTACCAAACCCTAAGAGCCAAATTCAAAACTGCATTAGATAAGCTGTGGGTCCAACATTTTCGCATGTGTGCTGGTGATTGGAACCTTCACCTGAATTCTGTCCATTTTTCATTCCACTGGTCACCATTTCTACGCAAAGAGTGCTCACCTATATCTGCAAGATATGATGGCTGTAGACGATCGGATGGATCCTACTGAGTTTAAGATGTTTACAGAAGGAGGATTTACTATCCGCCGATCTGAAAAGTTTTGGTCTGGCCTATGGTCATACTAAACAATTGAGCAAAAATTGATGCGTCTATGAAAAGCTATGGTGGATTGACACAGGGGCGTGGAATCTCCAGCAGTGTGCTAGTCCGGTGGACCGTAGGAATGGTGTTCATGGTAAACGTATGCGAGGAACTGGAACGTTTCTGCCATATCTCCTATCCTACTGGTGAATATTATGTTGTTATGGGGCCTTCTCGAATCATTCGAGGTAATGGTGATGCAGAAAAACTAAAAAACTAGTTTGTTCTCCACCCTCCATTTCCCATCACTGATAAATTGGTATCCATCAGTAGTGGAATAGTTGGTGGCCCTAACATAAATTGCCACTTGGCCCAACAACTGGGAACTGAAGGTGTTAAGAAAGTCATTGGGAATACACGTTTGATAAAGTAATCTTTAAACTTCAGGACAAAGTAACCACAATGTCATCCATCACCACCTCTGTTCAAGTGGGGAACAAAAGTAGTTGTCGATCCACTTACTATTTTCCAACGGATATGCATAACCAAAAAATCGGATGAAGAACTGAAAGAACGTTTTAAACATGAATTAGCCCCATTCCCAATGTCTTTGTTTAATGAACAGGGGGTATACTACATTCGTGTTGACTGACTGAAAAGCACCAAACTTTTGTGAACAGGGGATGCGAAAGGGGACCAAGTCGAGTCTCTTCTCAGCTTTCACTCCACTATCCAGCCACACACCAGCTGACTTCAATACTTAGCCTACATTATTTTGGATGGGGGCTCTCTTTTACACAAGGTTGTATGGCAGCGCAAAACGTCTGTGACAACCATTGTTTCAGGTTATATCAGCTACATTAAAAACCACTTTGGTAGCAACGTCTCGGTTGTTTTTGACGGTTATTCTAAAGAGGCTGAAGTGCTGAATGACTCCAACGCTGTGCTACTCACTTCTGCAATGACATCATTTTTGAAAATTCCGCCATCAACCAACTACCTCAGAAAAAAGTATTGGCCAATGACAACAACAAGAGGTGCCTCATCCCACATCTTTGCGATTCATTTGAGCAGCATGGCATACGAGTAAAAGTAGCCGAAGAAGATGCGGATCGGGACTTCATTGCCATGGCACTATCCAAAAGTCCTACATTCGACCGTGTGATCGTAGTAGGAGAAGATGTTGACCTCCCCGTACTCATCAATGGTTTAGGTTCAGTTGCAACTAACATCTACCTTCAGAAGAGTAGCAACGGTGAAGCCGGCTGTGCCCATTACTCAAGATCCACTTTCAGACATCGACCTGATCAACACTCACCAGGTACAGTGGCCTATTATCCATGCATTCAGTGGGTGTGACACCACTTCAGCCCCTTTGTCGATTTTGTGGTGGCAAAATATGTCGAAATGTGCAATCGCTTCAGCTCGAGGATTCGGACGATGAGGAAGACATCCCCACCCCTACATTGCTAGAACTGCAAAACGAGCCTGCGCCTGCTGTTCATTCAAAAATTCCTCCAATAAACCTACACCATCGTCAGAGGAATATTTTTCGAGACCCAGGCCATCACAAGTGAAATTACAATGAGACCTGTTGCTCCATAATTGTAAAATAATTTTAGATGTAAAGTTTTTCTTTTGTAATAAAACAAAATAGTACCTATAAGAACTCTCTTCCTTCATTTCTTCCAAATTCAATTTCTCAGGGTTTTCAGTTACATGCCACATTTGAGAGAAGCACTAGGCCAACAGGTACCTGTTAAAGCTCAAATTAAATATAAACAAATAAACTTCAAGTTCATTTCAATGACATTTCTCATTGAATGAGTATTTTGGACAATATTTGTCAAATTAGGAGACCAAAACCAACAAGTTTTACTTTTTTGAAGAAACATCCAATCTTTGAAAACTGTATCTCGGGAACTACTAAATGTGCAGAGCTTGTTTAGGACTCAAATTGTAGACAATGTATTATAATTGTAAACAGTTATTCACAATGTTTTCTCTCAGACGCATAGTTCAGATGATATTGAGCAAAACCTGAAAAGGTGCAAATACCTGGCTATTTTTTTTTTGGGGGGGGGGGGGCTATTACACAGCTAGCACAGGACTTTCGAAGTTGCATTTTTTTACTATTGGCAGAGGTCCAAACAATATATAAAACAAGAAGTTCCGTGAAGAACTATACAGCCTATTTTCATGTTAATTGCCTCTATCAACATACAACATTTCAGTTTGATTGCTGTAAAGATTCGTAGATATTGAGAACCGACTAAATATTTCGGATGGTTGCCATGTTGGATTTTTATATATGAAGGTCTTAGAGTTATGTACTGTTACATGAAGTTTAGTGTGTACGTCTAGTATTCAAACTTCAATCGCATGATTAGGACACAAGAAGTAAAAATGAGATTTTAAAATTTCGCACAGCTGCCATATTGTGGTTATGAAAACAATTGAAAAAATTAGATGCCAGTGGATTAACATTTGTATAAGGATTTACTGTACCAAGTGTTACTGCACTCGGATGGTTAAATTACGAGAAACGATCATGTGAATATTTATATTTCGCGTCGCCGCCATATTGGATTTGTGATCACCAGGTTATTTAAAGTCCTATAGGTGAACTTATGCTTTTAGCCCCTATGAACATTAAAAAATTCAGTTTGATTGCTGTAATAGATTCGTAGATATTGAGATCCATTTAAATATTTCGGATGGTCGCCATGATGGATTGTTATATGTATAGGCCATACAGTCATGTACCATGAAAGGAAAATTATTGCGTAGGTTCATTATTCAAACTTTCACTTCGATCGCATGATTACGACACAAGAAATAAAAACTTAATTTTAAAATTAGCACTACCGCCATCTTGAGGTTATGTAAACAATTGAACTAAATTAGATACCAGTGCATTGCAATGTGTATAAACATTTGCTATACCAAGTTTCATTGCGTTTGGATCATTAAATCGCGAGAAAGATCTATTAAAATTTTTCAAATTCGCTTGGCCGCCATATTCGTTTTGTAGTTAACTGGTTTTGAAAGTCTTATAGATGAACTTGCAGTAGTGCCCTTTATCTCCGTACTAAATTTTAGGGTGATACCGCTAATAGTTTCAGAAATATAGAATACCGGTGAAATATTTCGCCAGCCGCCATCTTGAGGTTATGTAAACAATTGAACGAAGTTAGATGTCGGTGCATTACAATGTGTATAAACATATACTGTACCAAGTTTGATTGTGTTTGGTTGGTTAAATCGCGAGAAACGTCAAAATAAAAGTCGCAACTTCGCTGGGCCGCCATGTTGGTTTTGTAGTTACCAGGTTTTCAAAAGTCACATAGGTGAGCTTCTAATAGTTCCCTTTATCACCGTACAAAAATCCAGGGTGATATCGGTAATAGTCTCGGAGATATTGAATGCTGGTGAAATATTTCGCACAGCCGCCATGTTGTATTGGTGAGACGTAACAAAATTTGAAGGGCACGGTCGGAGTTGTCCAGAATAGTGCTATGAACTTACCGAGTTTCATTTAAATCGCTCTAGCCGTTTAGAAGTTATTAGTGGGGACACACAACATTACACACACAGACACACGGACAAAAGGTGATCTCATAAGCCTTTTTTTTTTTCATAAATGAAAATAGGCTAAAAATAGAACTTAATGGCCTTTTGCAAGGTCGGATGTATATTTTGACTGGACTATATTGCTTATGTACATTCAACCCTCATGTTAAATTCCAAGGATTTCATTGCTACTTTCGTGGTATTGCTCTCATGCATAGGCACCTGCTGTTCCCAAGATCTCAGTATCAATATATTTTTGGCTATCTCAGCTCTTTTCAAGCTTTATTGTGACTTTTGAGACACCTTAATATGTAAGATACTCGTTCATTTAATTTGTTTGAAAAAAAAAAAAATATTCAACCATTGTAGAGTGTCCCTGGTCTGAGACCAATAATCAAGCAATAGCTATGCTCTTTGTGTACTATAACCTTAAAGCGATTGAATTTCTTATTTTTATATGCGGGGCATAACTACGAAACACTGAGCCGCGGCCGCTCCCTTGTGGTATTTTACTGGTCCTGTTTATTATTCTTACTCGAAGAGTATTCTAGATTATCTGCAATGCTTATTACTATTTTCTCTTGTCTCCTTTTTCACTTACGGAAGCAACTATAGATACTCGACGTTAACCTGAGCAAGTATTTCTTTTCTTTGATGTGCTCAGAACAAAGCGTTATTAAATACAATTTTTATCATGTTTATTTGTTCCACTATCTCTTTAGATTGTCAAATGTTGGTATAGTTCGATCAGCTAACTTCCTACCTAGGATCATTGCAATCTATGCTTCTTGATTAATGTTCTTTCTCAATCAAGATTTGGTTGGTTCATTCTTTCGCTAAATTAGTTATTAATGACCTTCTGGTGAAAAATATAGTGTATTCCGAGCACAACTAACATTCTCCTTTTGAGATTACTCCTAGTTATACATTATATCTACCCATGGCCACGGCCACCTCCTGCTTTTCACCGCGTATTTGATGATTGCTCGGGTCGGGTTCTCAAAACCCACATTCAATAATTATTGAAGTTAATCACCCTTTTCACTATTGTCAAACTTCACTTGGCTGTAATTATTTTGTAGATGTGCCACGAGAACTTTGTTGGCTGTTTCCTTTTCGCCTTTTGTACTATTATCTATTTCTCTTTTTGGATATTTGGCATAATTTTCGAGTACAAAATTCCTATTTCTTCTCAAAACTTAAAGCTTGATCATAATTGTGATCATAATAATAATAACAAGCATTTGTAAATGGGCTATGAGCCCTCCCTTCCATCGCATCACTCTTTTTTGGCAGGTCCAGAGTACTTTAGATTTTCAGTCTTTTATATATTTGTTGATTTGTTTCTACTTTTGTCAATAAAATTGTTTGTTTGGGTTCGTCCCTTGTCCCAATCTTTTTCTTTCACTCCCAAACCTGTCCCTCATTCTACTACATCTTCCCTGTGGGGTTGATTGGAATTTCCCCCAATTGATTCAATGTATTTGTCATTGAGGCTAAGATTGGAATGGAGGCGAACGTAACCAACCCGGCATTTGCCTCGAGTAGAAATAGGAAACCACGGAAAACCACGGAAAACCACTTCTGGGAATCGAAGCCACCTCTTCTCAGATTTGCCTCACGAGGCTAAGTGTAACCCGTTTCAACTTGACCTGAAACTAATGTATTAGTCTACTAGAAACGGGAATCGAACCCGGACCTCCGGGGTGACAGCCAAGAATACAAAAATGACAAAAATATTTGAATATTGTGTTTTGAGTTTGAAATGTTTGCCCTACACTTAATTATAATCTAGGTAAATGGGTAAAAAAGAATTGAAAGATCACTCCTTGATTACCTTTCTCAAGTACATTGTCATTATCTTTGTGCACCCCGGTAATCGCGGCAAACTATGGCGTCATTTGGCTGGCCAGGTGCGGAGCGAGTGGACCTCGCAAAACCCCGCTACGCTGACTCATATCGTTAGTTCACTCGTGTTTTTCCATTCATATGGACGTGTATCTGCAAAGCTTAGACGTTGATGTTGTACGTTTAGTAAGTATTGTTATTGCTGTGATTGTTGGTCATGTCTAGACACCAATTCACATTGTATATATTTCGTATATGAAAAGCTGAATGTCGAAAATTTCGAATTAAGTTTCCAGGAAGACCTGTGCCAAATGCCAGTACAATTAGGAGGCTCGATAAACGATTCAACAAAACAGGCTCCGTAAATAATAAAGAAGTTAACAGACAACGTTGTGTTCTTACAGAATAAAAAATAGATGAGATTGTTGTCCATTCAGATGTCAGGTATGTGTTACAAGAGAGGGAGGAAATTTTCAGCACTGTACACATTATTGAACATGTTTGGTAAAAGTGTGCGCCAGCCACTGACTGAACCGTGTACGCGCAACCGCAATCAGCGCCAGTCAACGCCGGCTTAGCTCGCCGTCTTTACCGGGCCGCACAAAGATAATGACCTTGTACAAAAATTAGCCAAAATAAATCTGGAGATGATGTAGTAATAGACCTAGATGTTTACTCCTCCGCTACCGGGTGAGTTAGCCGTGGTCGTTACGGCGTGGCTGCAGGCAGTTGCTCACATACGGGAGGCGAGGAGCTTCAAATCCCCCGCCGGCAACCTTGAAGATGGTCTTCTGTGGTATCCCATCTTCCTTCCCTAACTATAGGCCACAGCCGCTACCTTCCAATTCCTTGTCCACATTCACACCTACATCCCCAGACAACACTCCACACGCGACGGTACTTGTATCTCAACCCATGGGTGTCTGCATAGAAGCAGCTAAAAACTCTGGCGAGCCGAATGTGTCCTCGGACACTCCCGGCAATAACAGCCTGACACTTTAAAAACAAGCTCGTCCGCTGACTGTAAACCACCCACCATCCCAATATGATCACGACTTAATATACTGTAGATGAAATTCCATCTGTGTCTGTCATTTTGCTCGTGGGTTACCGTCAATTGAAGTATTGCCAATCCCGCGCTTACGGTACTAATAGACTATATACAGTATGTATTTTGCACGTGGAGTGTTTCTTGATCTTTTTTTTTTCTCATCACAATCGAGGTGTGTTTATTTGTTGTTTTTTGCCATCGCTGTAATTAAGTGTTCTTTTAATAGTAAAATTTGTTCAATCTAGACCAATGGGTTTTGCCTAGCCCAATGTTTTAATCCAGACCAATGTTTTTTTTTTTTGTTTTCTTTCGTCAATCTTGCCCCGCTACCATGTCACGTTTGTCGTGTGGTGTATTTTGTATCGGACATGTTGGCAACTAGTGACGACAATTTGTGCGCTTCGTTGTGAGTGCTTTGGCGGCAGTGAAATGAGCAATAAATAAAAACACATATTAACGCGATTCAGCAGTCGTTGCAAAAGTGACCAAGGTTAGTTATTACAATTCATAATGTCCACCAGGAAGATGAAATAAGGTATGAAAATCATATATTGTATTGCACTGGGGGGTTGGTAGCTCGAGTTAGGGCGGTGTCGTCTGAAAGACGATGTAACTTGTGCGCGAGGCAATGACGTGAGTGTACTGGGTAGCGAAGCAAAGGTGCAAAGCCTGAATGAGACGGGGAAGGCTGAAAGATAAACTTGCTTACGAAGCAAGGATCTGGCGCTGACTCGGTGTTTACAAATGTTAGACACGAGACGAGCGAGACTGCGTGGCGCAGCTGAATACAAGCTTGCTGGCAGCGCACCTGGGTTTGATCGGAGGGTTCAATAAATACAAGGAGGCAGTTTAAGAGGGTGTGAATGATTTAATTATTATAAGTGTGAAGTATGCAAAGAGTCGATAGTTAGACTTAGCGACGTGAAGAGTACAAGAATGGATGAGATGATTACAAGTATTGGGTTTGGATTTAGAAAGGAGTTGCTTAGGAAAACCTAGAGTACACTTACCAGACTGCAGAGTGGTCGAACAGGCGTCGGACAGCAACTCAGCGGACGAAAGATGCTTAGTCCTTGGCGTGGGTCGTATTAAAGTGAATCGCCAATGTTTGTGTAATTTAGTCAGCGGATTCCTGCCCTACATAGCAGGAAGCTGTTTAGATTTGTGTGGTAAGAGTTACCACATGTATGGAGCTTGGCTGGCTAGGCACTGTGTAGCTATTGTTGTTGTTTGTTTGTTTATTTTAGGGACTGTAGCCTGAAATGGGGATGAAAGAGGACGAAAGGGAGCGATAGGGGGTGGCTACACCCTGTGGGAACCCCAGGGTATACCCCAGGGTATAACAGTATTATCGAAATTAAAGCGAAAGAAAAGAGTGACCGTTCATTCATATTTAATAGTAAATCTACCAAAAGCAATGAAGTCCATCATATGGAAAAGCAATTCAATTTACGGGAGAGTTTTGATATGGAAAGGATAAGCAGATTATATGAAAAAAAAAAGCTGCTTTACTTCTTCATGGAACTACAGGTTCCAATTTATTTGCCATGGTAATTAATTTTGGTTCCGAAACTTGATTTATATTCGCACAGGCCATAATATACGCACAAAAGTGCTGTTTTCCCTATACATAAATTTGAACTTGAGATAAATTCGGTGGTCGAAAATCAATGGATGACACTCGACTTCACGCTACTCTTTGAGACCCACAGAGAGCAGCATCGCCGTTCACGAACGTGACCATTCACCTCTCCACTAATCACTTCTGAAATTATCATGCTTATAAACACACTTCCATCGCTGGTCAGGACCTTCTCTAAGCTCTGCAAGGATATCGCCAACAGTGTCTTGGTCAAGAATCCTCTCCATCAACTGTATACCGCATGAAGGCCGTTTTTTGTAGTATTCCCTATTATTGCAATGCTCATTGTACACTAAAATGATATAGCTTACTAACAATGAGATATTTCATTTGCTTGTTTTGAAGTAATATTTATTATTATTCCATTGAGACATTATCAAGAATTTAAACTTGAAGGTCAGTACTGTTTTGATTGGCTGTCTTTTCTCTCTTTTAAAGGACAACTAATGTAAATGTATCAAATTATTATTTGTGAATAAATTTAATCTGAATTCTCCTGCTTCTAAGAGAAAAGAACACCGTAACTCAAATATAAACAAGTAGTTCCGCAAAGAACTGAAAAGATTTATTTTCTTTCCTTACATAAATTCCTTACTAGTTACAGAATATTTTATTATTTGGCATTCGTGATACAGTGTCAATATGTTGGCTTATTTCTAAGTGATATATGCATATAAATATGTGGATTTTAAAATAATATAGTATTCAATATGGTGAATGTGTGTAACATTGAGCAAGATACCATACCTAGTTACTTAAGATATAATCTTTTATATTGGACATATCATGCACCGAACGTAGTACTAATTTCTCATATTTTACCAAGATTCATAGCGTTGCATAATTGTACCTTGCAAGTATTATGGTTGCAATAATTATGTACCATATTGTAAGCTGCGAACGCTATAATTATTTATGAGCTGTGTTTAACTACTTCAAAATGATATTTTAGATATTGTATCTGTTTAATATGGTAGCTATCTGAGCTCTACACATCTTAATATTGCATTAGCACCAAGACGTAAGTCAACAACGCTCCACTGATCACACATAACAGATTCCTATCTAAGTTAAAGAACCCATAGGCAGTAAATTGTACTTCTGATTGTAATAACTGATGTGAAAAAGATGTCAATTCTTCCATCATGCGAGTACCTAAACGCTGCTGTAGAATTAACGTCGTTACAGTTTTTGACAAATGTTTCGCCTCTGAATTCGCCAGTTGTGAAACGGTTGCAATAACCACAAGATCGAACACAAATGTCAACATATGAATAAACATGTGCATTGCGTCCAAAATATTGCCAGCAGAGAAACCTCGTTTCTCCATAGTTATCAGACAGTAAAGGATAAACAGTAAACCAAAGAAGTGACTAATGATCCGAAATAGCAATTCTAAACTAAAAATGGAATTGGTGAGCTCTGCCGTGGTGAAGAGATTATTGTATATTATCCTCAAGGATCTTATTGACGACGTGCTATGCATCATATCGAGGGGCACAACTCTTGCTGCCATAAATAAATGTGATGAATCACTGTTAATTTCAAATCCAATAACTGAACTTGTGAAAGTAGTATGTGCCATAAGGAGATTGTTTATAATCTTGAAACGGCTTGACAGGAATGAAACCAAATTCACAAAGTACAAATTAAGATACACAGATTGAAAGTGGCATACGTTCAAACAAGCATAAATATAATAATTGTAAATTTGATCAGATAATATTCCAAAACTGGTAGTAGCTATAATCAAGCAAATCAATGCTATCAGTTGAATTATCATACATCGTCGCGTTCTCTTGTAGTCGTTTTTAAAACTTCCTAACAGTGATTCTTCAATCAGTGAAATATTTCTAAAAATAATTTCCATCTTCTTGATGTTTCCAGTACAGTGAGTTAGTACTGAAACTAGTGTAACAGAATAAACGCTAACAAACAGTAGATTATTGCTTATTATAAGTACGATATTTGGATTTTCTTGTTTACGGTATAATTCTATCGCGATGTAAATATGATACACCAATGCCAGGCAAAGACATAAAAATAAAATCATGGAATAAATGATTCCACTCTTAGTGACAATCACTTTAACTTGGTCACTTCCAGTGTTGATACTGTACGGTGCTGTCCCAAATAATTTGGATGTATAGTGAAATGGTAAAATGCTAATGAATAAACTCTCCTTTGCAGATCTAGGTTTGATAAATGGCTTCATTTTAAATTCAGTGTATTTCAGAAATATTCGTTGAACTTGTAGTTAGTCAATGTCTAGTTCAACTACAAATGCTCAAAAAATTCGTTAAACATCCACGCGTATCCCTTTGCAGTGAAATGTATATGCATTGGCTATTTAATACACAGTGTTATTCATCTGTTCTACGACAATTAAATATTTAAGTGAATAAATCGTGCGCAAAATAAGAGTCTCAATAAAATGCGTAGAAATTAATGCTTCTTTTACACAGCGCAATTCTGCTAATGTTAAAAGCTGGACAGGTGCATTTGAATTTTTGGATAATCCATGAATTTCGAAATATTCTCCAGAGTTCATATCTGTTTCGAAAAACATTTGTTCTACATAAAGATACTTAAAAGTATACACACTTTACCTAGGTATAGTGTTTACAAAACTTCATGAGAAAAGTCAACCTTAAATAGCATTGCATTATCCTTGTAGCCTAAGCGTTTAAAGGTAATGTTCCTTGAGCTTAGATTTTGATTGTTCGCAATCTGCCTCTTGATATCTCAACAGTGCAATCACTTTTCGGTAGATACCACGTTTAAGGAAATAAAGTATCAGCCTAAGGTATTAGTTTAGTGTTCACAGGAGGATATTAAAGACAATAACACAAATTCTACGACAAATCAATGACACAATCCTGTTCTAGAAAATAATAGTAATAAAGCGTCCAAACCAATTCAAGTTCTTATCGACAACTAAGGAGAAACAGTTAACAATGCACAAGTGTTTTTCTTCTATCCTCTATAGAGAATGTACCTATGCTGTTTCCAAAATGATTTATTTGTTATAGGCTGTGATGTGAAAATGTTAGCTATAGGTTGCTTCCATCAGCATATGTTTGAGCTAGCGAAGTTCTCTTGAAATCACAACGATGGACCTGGTATTTCCAAATTCATCAGCACCCTATTTCCCTGCCATAGAACATCATAAGTAATGTACTGCGTCACTAGAAGCCTTAATAATTCATAAGATAATCATGAAACGAGACGGTCGATTTCTCTACACGAAATGAACCTGAAACTATAAGATATCACTCCTAAATTCGGCATTGAGTAAATTACGTGCCACAAACGCTAAATGTTGTAAAACACTCGAGAATCACACACTTGAGTTCACTTTAAAATTGCATGTATTTGTGTGAGAAGATTTCGTTGTGAGCCATTTTATGTCTCTTCATCCACAAATATAACATCTTATTCACGCACAAGTCATCGAAGATAAAAATAAAATCATTCAGAAAAGTATATTATCAAACAGTGTTTGTGCTTCTTCCAATTTGAACTAAGCGGCTTATATTACTAAGACGCTTAGTGCATTATTAAAAAATATACTATAGATATTTTACCTTACACAGAGAAGCATTAACTTAATTACGTTGGAACATACAGTAGCTTTGTCCCTCAAGTACAATTTCATTACATTCTTTTCTCATTATTTGCAGCACTCATTTCTCTGGGGGGGATAAACAGAGGGAGATACTCGCTGCCTATAACTTACTTTAAACTCGAACTTACAACTGACGATGATACAAAATGTTTCTAAATAAAATGTTGTTTTTATTTATAGTTCTTTTATGGGATTTGCGACATCGTAGTAATGAGTTTGTGTATATTATACAGGGTGTTTCAGGAGGAATAGTAAATATTTTAGGAGGTGGTAGTATAGATGAATTGCAATAAAATATTCCATATAACACGTGTCCCGTTTGTATTGCGTACAGCGATACAGCTGGTAGTATTTAACCCAAACAAATGTAAAGCCAAGGCAAATGAGGACGTTCAAAGTTGATTTTCAAAAATGCCACCATTTTGCACATCTCTTGATAACACCCCGTGCAGCTCTTCGGAGGGCGTCTTGGCGTTCTTTGGGGAGGGCTGCACTATGCATAATCCGAACGACCAACTCAACTCTTGTGTTAACTTTTTCCTTTTAGACTTCGCTTTTGAACTTTCCACACATGCAAAAATCCAAAGGGGTAAGGTCCGGGGACCTTGATGGACAAGGAACGCGCCCATATCTCCTGATCCATCCTCCGGGGAATGTTAGGTTTAGATTTTGTATCACCAGACGACTAGAATATGCAGGAGCCCCATCATGCTGGAAGAACATACGCATTCTTGTAGCCAAAGTGATCTCTTCCAATAATGCTGGAAGTTCATTTTCAAGAAAGTGTAGATAATGCGGTCCTGTTACACGAAGCGGCAACACAACAGGCCCAATCTACTGATTGCCAATCAACCCACTCCACACATTTACAGAGAAGCGTTCCTGAAAATGTGTGTCCATACGTAATGTCCGCCATACTCTTGTACATGGAACACCGATACGTGCAGAAAGTCTACGTGTACCAACACACGAAACAACAACTGCTCTGGTTACATACCAACGTCTGTATCTCGGTACGCAATAAAAACGGGACACATGTTATATGGATTTTTTATTGCAATTCATCTATACTACCACCTCCTAAAATATTTACTGTTCCTCCTGAAACACCCTGTATATAGGTAGGATTTGTATGATAATCTGTGTTATCTGTAGTAGAGTATCTGTGTATTTGCCATTGAGATGGAGGCGAATGTGACCATCCCGGCATTTGCCTGGAGTAGAAATAGGAAGGCACGGGAGACTACTTCTGAGATGAACTAGGTGAGAATCGAACCCACATCTTCTCAGTTTTGCCTCATGAGACTAATTGCACCGCGTTCCAGCCCTCAGACCTGAATTATATTTCTTGGCAGTGCTGGGAAATCGAACCTTGACCTCCGGGGTGACAGCAAAGAATGCTAGCCGCTACACCACGAAGTGGTCTCTAAAGAAAATGTGAGTACGAATTATAACCTTTTTTCTCTTTTTCTTTGTAATTTTACTACACAGTAGTCGATTAGGTCTATAAACCTTTCCTCGACGTCCTACGACACCGTCTTTACGAGCTCGAATAGGGTTGCCAGACGTTCCATAATACCCGGAACAGTTCCGTTTCTTCTTGTTTTGTTCCGCGTTCCGTTTCAATCTTTAACGGAAAGCCAAATATTCCGTTATTTTTTTGTGGCTAATTTGATAATATATTCAATTTTGAACCAATTTTCAAATGTCCCGCTTCAGAATCGATTGTATCTAGCTTGTTTTCAGGTGATAAAGGTACAAGTTTTAAAGAGAAAATGATTTTTATGTCTGTGTCAGATAGCTGGGTACATGTTATAGATTTATTAGGGGCAACAAAATTAAGGAATATCTTAGTCCTTGTGAAGTTAATACTCAGCATTTTACCCTCTAATGCTTTTACGGAGAGAGTTTTTTCTATCATGAATATCAAATGGAGAGTTGTTAGAAACAGAAGCTCCATTAGTTTGATAATACAAGAATTGTTCACATATTGCAATTATGACGAAAATTGTAGTGAAATTTATCAGATGGTACTTACAAATAAAAATTTCTTGAAAAAGGTCATTCAAATGAAAAGCATTTGTAAGTTGCTGGTGTCATAGTCCTATATGATATATCTGCAATGTCTAGTTTTTATTTTGTGTCTTTGATTATGTAATGCTTATTTAATACATATGTGTATTATTTAGTATAACATTTAACAACCTTGATTTTTAAAAAAACTACAACAATGATTTGGGAGGTGTGTTCCGTTTTTTTCATTCTTAAAATATGGCAATCCTAAGCTCGAATGAGATGAACGGCGCCGAATGACTTTACAAATTCTTTCTAAAGTTAGTTTTAGTTAATAATAATCGTCCAGGTTTTTATGTTTTCACGGAAAATTACTGGTAAGATATTTCTAATGATAACTCCCACGACGTACGACAACCAAGTTCAAAATGTAGAGAATATTATTTCTAACGTAACGTGGCACGCTTTGAAGATTTTTCCAACGTAAACAGAATATCACTTTTT
Source organism: Meconema thalassinum (assembly GCA_946902985.2). Lineage (NCBI taxonomy): Eukaryota > Metazoa > Arthropoda > Insecta > Orthoptera > Tettigoniidae > Meconema > Meconema thalassinum. The sequence goes on along the minus strand of OX336388.2, from coordinate 975,317,933 downwards.
ATTTTAGTATTTGAAAGATTCATGCTGGTTCCGTATTGATGAACTAATTAGTCTTAGTTGTGGAAAAAGTTCCGCCTAATCAATACCTTTATTTTGATAAATGATCACTTGGGGGTCATTGGGTACATGTTTCAAGGCCTAATTGTTTTGGCCCCTCCATCAGCCGATATAGATTTAAATATCAAGGAAATCAGGTGGTTGGAAAGCTTAACACTGAACTTTTGCCACAACTATTACGAATATCACTTTAGTACGACGGCCGCCTCTTTCCCAATCCTATATCCAATCTACAAATACACACTAGTACAGACTCAGTAGCGTAGCCAAACCGGGTGAGTTAGCTGTGGTCGTTACGGCGTGGCTGCAGGCAGTCACTCACATCCGGGAGACGAGGAGGTTCGAATCCCCCGCCGGTAACCTTGAAGATGGTTTTCTGTGGTTTCCCATCTTCCTTCACGGCAAATACTGGGGTTGGTCCCCAACTATAGGCCACAGCCGCAACCATCCAATTCCTTGTCCTTACATTCACACTTTCCTCCCCACGCGACGGTACTTGTAGCTCATCCCATGGATAGAATCAGCTACAAATTCTGGCGAGCTAAACATGTCCTCGGACACTCCCGGCACTAAAGGCCATACATTAAAAAACATAGTAGCGAAGATCGACCAATGGCGGGTTATAGTGACTGGCGAATAACCGTAATTCGTGGAATTGCTGAACATATATTTATATAATATGAACCAACTCTGCAATCTCACATTCAAGAAGCTAACAACGATCTGTAAATTAGTGTTAATGGACCCATAGAATTTTCTAGGTCCTTATTAAAACATTTTTCTTTAATTTTATTTTTATTGGCGAATAGACTAATGAGGATCACGCTACAATTCCATTTCTTCTTCGTCCTAAGCCTCCTCTTTCTCCAGTATTCCTTCATATGGACGCTGTGCTGCTGCTTCTCTCCACCCGCCCAGGTTCTTCCAGTCTTCGCAGTTCTTTCGTCTTCGAGCCCTTCCAAATTTTGAATAATGGACCGAAATGTATCCCTATCTTACTTCTGAACTTCCTGAATGTTGGTAGGCTTGCCATACGTTCCGTTTTACCCGGAACAATTCCGTTTTATCTTGTTTTGTTCCGCGTTCCGTTTTAATCTTTAACGGAACGCAAAATATTCCGTTTTTGGTTAATTTGATAATATATTCAATTTCGCACCAATTTTCAAATGTCTCGTTTCAGAATTGATTGTAATATCTAGCTTGTTTTCTGGTGATACAGGTGCAAGTTTGAAAGAGAAAATGGTTTCTATGTCTGTGTCAGATAGATGGGTACATGTTATAGATTTATTAGGGGCAACAAAATTAAGGAATATCTTAGCCCTTGTGAAGTTAATACTCGGCATTTTCCCCTCCAATGCTTTTACGGAGAGAGTTTTTTCTGTCATGAATATTAAATGGAGAGATGATAGAAACAGAAGCTCCATTACTGTAGTTTGATAAAACAAGAATTGTTCACATATTACAAGTATAACGAAAATTGCAGTGAATTTTATCAGAAAGTACTTACAAATAAAATATCCTTGCAAAGGGTCGTTCAAATGAAAAGCATTTGTAAGTTGCTGGTGTCAGAGACCTATATGATATGTCAGCAATATCTAATTTTATCCAGTTTTAATTTGATTATGTAATGGTTATCGAATAGAATCTTGTGTGTATTATTTATTACAACATTTAACAACCTTAATTTAAAAAAAACATGTTTTGGGACGTGTGTTCCGTTTTTCGATTCTTGAAATCTGGCAACACTAAATGTTGGACTTTTCTAGATCTTTACGAACTTCCTTAATCCATGTCGCAGTTGTCTTCTTGATCCATAGGTAGTCGAATATCCTTTTGGTTGTTCTGGTTTTGTCCATTCTGTACAAGTGCCCGAGAAATGGCAACCTCCTCCTTTTCATGGTTTCTGATATTTTCTCTACCTTTTTGTAGATTATTATTGTTCGGAAGTTTTCTGCCGGTTTCAGTCAGGTCTGGACCCATGATTTACCGGAGTATTCTTCTTTCTGGGAACTCCAGCTTCTCCAACTTGTAGGTCATTGAGAGGCATACGCTGGCATATAAACACTCTATTTTAACCACAGTGTTCTAGTGCTTTATCTTGGCGTCCCAAGAGAAGCACTTTTAATTATAACTGCATTCATTTAAAACAATATCCCTCCCTATAAGCAAAGAAAACAATATAATTGATCCGCTAAGCGGGATTTCAATTTAATTGACGCTAAGTTCAGTTTGAAATAAGCTATATTTAATGCGGGAAAAGCTAGATTGATAAACCTGGGAGGACGGAGTAATACGTTGTCTTGAAGACGTGTGTAGCCCCAAATGAGGAACTGAGCCGAAAGACTACAACAGTAAATTGTGTGAGTTATACACTCATCAGCAAGTGTCATTATTTAATTTAATTTAATTTAGCTTATTGTTTATTAAGTTTATTAGTTTCTATTTTATTTTTATTTTATTTTGGGGGGTTGGGGAGGGGGTTACCACACAAATTACATACACAAAATACACAGGGTTATATGAGGGCGATGTCGCAACAGATCTTCACACTGTAGTTTCTGAATATTCTGTGTAGGCTATTCCTTCCTATTGTTAGCTGGCTGGCTGCATGGCTCAGCGGTAACGTTCTCGTTTGCTGTGCCCAAGGTTGCAGGATCAAATCCTGGTGCAGTCAGCTGGCATTATTGAGGATGCGCAAATGCGAGGGAGCCGTGTCAGTAGATTTACTGGCACGTTAGCGGCTTCGGTGGCGTAGTTGGTAGCATGCTGAACTGCTGTTCCCAAGATAGCGGGTTCAGACCCGGCCGAAGTCGTCGGATTTTCTAAGAGCGTTAAAAATCCTTCAGTATGCCTTCCTTCGGAGAGGAAGTAAAGCCGGCTGTCCCATGTCAAAGATTTATGTCATATAAAAGATCCTTCCACAGACTAAACTTGTGAGAAGCTAAATTGTTAGGTTAGATTTCGTAGGAACGCTCTATCAAAGTTCCAACGTTCACCACTAGGTATCATTGATATATGGTAGCGAAAGTGGGAACTACTTGAAATTGAACGGAATTTGTAGCTCACCCTAAGGTTGTCCGCTGGAAGCAGCTACAGACTCAAGCAAGCCGAGCATGTCCTCGGACACTCCCGAAACTAAAATCCATACGATGAATAAATACTGGCACGTTAAATATCCCCTTCGGGGCAAAATTCCGGGATCCTGGCGACTCTAAAAGCCGCAGTAGTTAAAAGGGATGTAAAACAGATAACATTATTATTATTATTATTATTATTATTAATATTATTATTATTACAGTATTATTTATTTATTTATTTATTTATTTATTTATTTATTTATATATTTATTTATTTATTTATTTATTTATTTATTTATATTTTATTTATTTATTTTATATGTTACAGGCCTATCAGACCACTCGAGGCAATCATGACTTCTTGTTCTTCTGTGTTCCCAGTACTCCTTCATTCGAGCACTAAAGCCCTCTTCCTTTCTTCGGTCCACTTTGGTGTTTGGACTGTAGGTGCTGTTTTCTCTGACATCACTTCCCACTTGTATAGTCTACCTTGTGACGAAAGACGCTTTTGTCTATGACGTCTTCTTCTGGGTCGACCTGTGCTGTCTGGTTTGTGGGAGTCTGCTGACGTAACGTAACATTTTAGACGACTCTTTCTAATGACTGCTGCGAGGTTGGACAATTCCTCTGTGATGTCTCTGGAGTGAAGCCTGTATTCTTCGTCTGTGTGCTTTGGTACAATACTTTTCCCTATTATCTTATTTCCTCAGTGAGTTTTTTTTTCAAGCGTCCCTTAGTGTGTAACGTCAATGTCCCACTGGCATAAAGCACCTCGGGTTTAATAACCGTGTTATAATTATTACTATTATTATTATTATTATTATTATTATTTATTTTGCGCATGCGCTTACACATTCTCAGCATTTGCTGGAAAGAAAACATTTACAATCCCAGATACCGTACATATCACAAGGAGCAAATTCTTGGTGACTGCATTGAGTAGTAGCTTCATATTCCCCTCATTGCTTCAGGCCTGATTGCCCAAGAACAGCCTTACTACGCGACACGTAGAAAGTATGACTGTTTTCTGCATCAGTTTGAAAAGGCTTGGGTCTAATTTCAGCGCCGTGAGCGATTCCTTTAAGTTGTTGGGAATCACGCCAGTGCTGGAGATAATAATAGGAACTGTCCTGACTTGTGCCATGTGCCATTGCTTCCTTATCAGTTCTGAAAGCTCTGTGTATTTTGACAGCTTTTCAACATGCTTTGTTAGTATGTTGCCACTGTTTGGGATCGCCACATCTATGAAGGTGGTGTGCTTCATGCATTTGTCAACAAGAACTAAATCAGGTCTGTTGTGCACAGCTGATTGGTCTGTCAATACAGTACGATCCCAGTACAACGTAAAGCTGTCATTTTCCAGTACACTTTCAGGAGCATATTTGTAGTACGGCACTTTCTCTTGGCTCAGCAGTTGAAGTTGTATAGCCAATTCTTGATGGACTATCTTGGCAACAAAATCATGTCTCTTCCTATATTCTGTCCCTGCAAAATGGCGACAACCCGATATAATATGCTGAACAGTCTCAGATGTTGGGCAACCGTATCTGCAATGGTCATCTTGCACAGATGCATCCTTGGTTATGAACTTTAGGTAGTTCCTCGTGGGGACAACCTGGTCCTGAATAGCCATCATAAAGCCTTCTGTTTCAGGAAACATCTGCCCAGAAATCAACCAAAAGTTCGACGCTAGCTTGTCGACGTGAGTTTGGATGACTTCATTGGGATGTCTTCCGTGTAGTGGCTTGGACAACCAGGCATTGAATCTATCCAAATCACTGCGCACCTGAATTTGAGTCTCTTGCTGACTTAAGAGTAGTGGAGTTGAATCATCTGCTTCTGTGACAGCCCTGTGCAGCATCGAATGGTTCGATACAGAACAGAAGTATTTTCTTAGCTCATAGATCTGTCGAGCTACTTGGTTGTTTATATCAACAATTCCTCTCCCACCCATATGTCTCGGTAACATGACTCGTTCCACAGATGCCCTGGGATGGTGTTTTCGTGACTTGGTCAGTGATGTTCTAATTTTCTGTTCTAAGCTTGCAATGTCAGTTTTACTCCACTTGATGACCCCAAACGAGTAACTAAGAATAGGGACAGCATAAGCGTTGATTGCCTTAACCAAGTTTTTACTGTTGAGGCTGGTGTTAGAAACAAGCTTAATTCTTCTGACAAATTCCTTCGTCAGATCTTGTTTCACTACTGAGTGTTCTATGTGTCTGGCTTGCTTCATTCCCAGATACTTGTAGGTCTCGCTAGTGAGCATTGTTGCAATCTGATGGCCCTGAGCTGTTTCATATACACCTTCCTGCAGCTTGCCTTTCATAATGTTCAGCGTCTTACATTTCTCCAGCCCGAATTCCATTTTCACATCCTGTGAAAAGGTTTCCACTATCTTCAACAGAAACTCTAGTTGTGCTCTGGTGGCAGCATATAGCTTTAGGTCATCCATATACAGGAGATGGTTGAGCTTTGCAAGCTCCCTGGAGTTCTTCTTGATACTGAATCCATATTTTGTTGAATTAAGTTGGTTTGATAGTGGGTTCATCGCAAGACAGAACCATAATGGGCTCAAGGAGTCTCCTTGGAATATTCCCTTGTGGATTGGGATCATACTTGTTATTATTATTATTATTATTATTATTATTATTATTATTACTATTATTATTATCAGCTAAGAACGCCACGATATCTTGTGGTCATTGTTCGACTAGTTGGAATATTGTTGGTGGAGGATGTTCATTGTTTCCTTTAAAATGCTCGTTATTGCCTCGAATATTGCATTAGCACCAAGAAGTAAGTCAACAACGCTCCACTGATCACACACAACAGATTCCTATCTAAGTTAAAGAACCCATAGGCAGTAAACTGTACCTCTGATAGTGATAACTGTTGTGAAAAAGACGTCAATTCTTCCATCATGCGAGTACCTAAACGCTGCTGAAGAATTAACGTCGTCACAGTTTTTGACAATTGTTTCGCTTCTGAACTTGCTAGTTGTGAACTTGTCGTAATAAGAACAAGGCCAAACGTATTGGCTGAAATATAAATAAATTCAAATATCTTTATCATAATATTATCATTCAAGCAACCGCTTTTCCCCATTTCTATCAGGCGATGAAGGTGGTAAAGGAAACCAAAAAAGTGACTAATAATCCTCAATAACAGTTCTAAACCAAAAATGGAATTGGCCAAGTCTGCTACGACACAGATGTTATTGAAAATTTTTCTAAGAGATCTTATTGGTAACGTGCTTTGCATATCATCGAGAGACATTACACTTGCTGCCATTACTGATTGTAATGAATCAATATTCGTTTCAAATCCTATATTTGAACTTTTGACAACGATATCTTCATAGATATATGCCTTAAGGAGATTGTTTAAAATCCGGATACGACTTGATAATAACCATGTAACCAAATTGACAAAATATAAATTAAGAAATATTGATTGAAAGTGACAAATGCTCAAAAAGGCGTACTGATAATAATCAAGAGCACGATTAGTGAAATTCCAGCAGACAACAGAGATTATAATCAAGCAGAGTAATGCTATTATTTGTATTATCATACTTCGCCGAATTTTCTTGTAGTCATTTTTAAATCTTCCTGTCAGCCACTCTTCGATTAGCGTAATTTTAATAAACATGGTCTCCATCTTCCTAATGTTTCCAGTACAGTGATTTAGTACAGAGACCAGTGTCACAGTGTACACGCTAATACACAGAAGACTGTCGGTAATTATTGGTATGATGTCATTAGTGTGGTCCTTGACGCAACATAAAATGTAAATATGGTAAACCAATGCCAGACAAAGAACGAGGAAGACTACTGTTGAATAAAGAATTCCATTTCTAGTCACAGCCAATTTAATACCGTCATTTCTATTGCTGATAACGTACGGAGCTGACGCGAATAATTTGGTTACATAATTAAAGGGTGAAATTGTATATAAAAAACTCTCATTTATGGACAAAGATTTTGGTTTCTGAGATGAATTCATTTTAAATTATTTTACTGCTAAAATGAAGTGCTTATTTGAATTATGAATAATGAAGAAAATTGCTATAAATATTTTGTTATAAACTGTGTAATAACTTGAAGTTGCTCAAATATATCGCCAAATTTCATGGGAGTAAAACTAAGTTAGTCCAGTATTTTGTTTACTGTACACAATGTTGTTCAATAGATTACGATATGACAATTGCCGAATACTGATATTTAAAAAATGTGTTTTTGAAGAAGTAGGCACCAATTAGTTTTTCTTCTTTATAATATGATGGGCGCCAGGCCGAATTTTAGGTTATTCACTAAAATACATGTTTTTAATATTCAAAACATTCATTAGCAGACAGAGTAGGGGTCCCCAGGGTCCCCACTTAACAAAGCCGTAAAATTAAGCAATTTCCTCAATTATGCCAAACATTGAAGGGCTAGAGGACCCAAAAAGCTTTTAAATTGTGAGTCTTTGAGATCTATATCAAACTAAAAAAAACAATTTTCAAAAATCACTTCCGGAAATAAAAAAGCAGCCTAAAATCGTTTGTTTCTTTACTCGTTTTCTTTTTGATTCAAATCCTAGCCAAATTGATTTATTTACATAATTATTTCTTTAATGTGTTCCTTGGTTCAATAGCCTAAGGCGTTCTTTGAATTTTTGAAAAAAACTTCACACCGCAAGTAGCTATAAGGGCTTAAGTGAAGCTTTGAATTGACTCACACTAGCGCTCGTAGTGGTAGAAAAGGCAAACTGATAATCTAATCGACTGGATATGGTTGAGTTTCATTGACTAAAACTAGCACTCGTAGTGGTAGAAAAGGCAAACTGCTAATCTAATCGACCGGATATGGTTCACTTTCCGGTGAAAAATCATCGGTCTACCGCGGCACTTCGTAAGAAACGTTTAGTGTGTCCTTTATATTTGGAAAAGTGGATAAAGCAATAAAAATTAATTACATATGCACCAAAAATAAGTTTCAGTGATGAACTGGGTTCAAGTCTATGACATTAAAGAACGTTTTCAAATTGAGTTCCTTGCCTGAAGGGTTAGAACTATGGATTTTTGTTAAACAGGTGAATGTTAGCTTTGATGAATTCGAATCCAGCAAATTCTTGGATAATAACTGAGTTTAGAAAACACTTTTGAGTTCGTAAATATTTCTAAAACATGTCAATGAGATAATTAAAATATATAGGCCCTACCTATGATTTAATTTGCTTATAGAAACTGGCCGTTCTTTCAAAGCAAGATATGACAAGCTCATCAGTGCATTAAAGAATCTACTTTCAACAACCACTTAATCAACACACGGCACATATTTCCTACAAGCACCAACAAAATCATGGTAATCCCACTCATTATATACTAAGGACACTATCCTAACATACTAGAGTATTTTCAAATCTAAACACACACAATACCACAGAAAGATTTAAGTCTTAAAGGAATAAACACAATTCAGATCACACACTGTACATCATCCAAACTCGATGTTGACGTCACCATCAGAGCTCAGGATAAAGCAACAGATTACCACGCCCAGTTTCTGATAATAAATCATACTTACGATGGAAATCCTTCCAAATAGAAAGCAATCCTTTGCTATACAGTAGTAACTTAAGTATATCCGTACACAGTTTATCCACGCACCAAATAATGAACATCGAGATCCAAGAGATAAAATTTAAATAATTTAATGGTGTTTCCAAATTGGAAATAAGTAATAAATAATCAATTCAAAGAAAGGAATGTTAATTTCCCATTGTTGAGACAGTCAAAAAATGATGTTCTTCGATTTAGATCGGAGCTGAGGTTGCAACATTGTAATTCACTTTTCAGAAGAGTAATATTTCATAATTGTTTGTTCAGTTGGCACCTCGTATTTGCAATAGGTGGTGGTGACAATTATAATGTACCGTAATGTCTTCGAAAATACTACAGTATAATTATTTAAGTTATAAATCGGTGACTGAGATTTGAAACTGCAGTTAATAATACACAATGGAAATGCAAATGGAATCAACAATAGTACTATTATTTTAGATGCTCTAAGGCAGGCGTTCTAAACCTTATCAAGACTGTGAGCACCAGCCTCACGCTATACCAAATACCCGAGCACCATTATATCGAATATAATATTAATAATAATACAAATAATAATAATAATGCAACAAACTTGCACCTCACTTTTGATTTCCTGTTTCTCTCTTCCTCAGAAGTGTTGAAATGGTTAGGATTCACCGTCACTAGTCCATCCAGATAAGATACAAGTCGGACGTTTGTTTTAGACGATTGCCCTTGACCTTGAAGCTTGCGGGTGAGCCTGCACACAGTCACTCTATCACTCTCTCGCTTCACAGTTGTCACCACCGGTCTGATGTAATGCAATTCCAGACTTGAGCACGTGACGACACCACCATGCAGACAGTATAGTCCACGACGAAGTATTGTGTGACGCGGAAGTACACATTACATAGTTACAAACAGAAGGTCATTATATTTGCCAATGACTGTATTTCAGCAGTAGCGTGAGATAGCTTTGTTAATCATCTGACCGCATGGGGCAGCTGACAACAACACAGGTACTGTAGTAACTCGTCTCCAGCCTTCCATTAAGATTTTTCACTCGTCTAAAACCAACGTCCGGCCTGTACATTTATCTGGACAGTGGAGTCGAATCAAACATTTTCGTGTTACTCATAAAACAGGGTTGTCCAATTAATTTTACTGTAGATTAAAAATACTATTTCACAAAATGACAAAATTTCTGACTGTCAAAACTCTTGTAATGAAAACACTATTATTCCGGTTCGTGCAACAAAATTTGAATAAAAGAATGGATCTCAGGGGAGCTGGTGCTCGCGAGAACCAGGTTAGAACGCCTTGTCTAAAGGAAAGTATGCTGATTAAGCCACGTATCAGCTGATCTAAGTTTAGATAAGAGGCCTTGTGTTACAGTTCCAACGCCACAGCAATATACAATCTCTCAAATCTCGTACTTCTTTTCGCATAGCTTTACAATACATTTTAAAATATTAGCAAGAGGACACGGGGACATAAATGAAACTAATTAACATATTTTGTAGAAGAAAAACCTGGGAATTCTTGCAATTGAATATTCCACTAATTTCAAGTAAATAACTGAGACATTAATGTATCGACAGATTAGAAAATCCCACTTCATTTAGCTTAAGTTATTTTTGAGTGCTCTTCTCGTATCTTATGATAATAAAGCATTTCTTGTGTTATATTATTTGAGAACGAGTATTGCTGAACTTGGGTGCACTAGCGGTTGTTGATCGTGGCAGCTGGAACCTTGCGGGACGAGAAGGAGAACACATCAGTGACGGAGTGCAGTGTCCACATGAATCCAGCACTGTTAGGCGTAAAAGGAGCACATGTCACTATGGAGAGGAGAATGATGACTGAGGCCGCTTGGAGCTGAATCATATGCTACACTCAAGACTGCAACAGCTGTCAACACTGCATGAGGTCAGCGTGATGCATGTAAACTAAGAATACTGTAGTTCCCAACTTGGTCACCGGTATTCGTATCTTAAGCAGATAATAATGCTTCTCTTGCTCGCACTTAAATATTTAAATATACTGTATATTCAAAGTATTCACGGACGAATACTTTGGAGAAATCCGTCCTTATCGTAGAGCGTTTGTGCTACTATGCTTCAACCACGCAGTTCTAAAACACATATAACTTTAAGAAGTCAATAACCGAATAAATAATTCACTTTATTTACAAACATTAACTTGATTAGGTTGTCCATCATGAACAATATTTCATTTATCATAAACTGCCGCAGCACTGGAGAGGAGTAGACAGGGATGGCAAAGGAAACAGTCGTTATGAAATTATAATTCATAGTAAGTATTACCCTTTCACGAATTGACTGCCGGTGGTCGAGATGGGAACTATTCTTTGTTTACTTGTGTCACACGTCAGCCTGCTTCGTTGACAGGTACAGTTGCGCGAATAGGATATGACTCAGCTCCAGTAGCCTGTCATCGGTTAACTGTCCATGCTAACATGAGCTCCTGTGATGCTTATCTGACGCAATGCTGCTTGACTTATGTGCAAACTGCACTCTGTCATTGCTGTGTCCTCCGCTTCACCCCGCGGGGCTCATGCTACAATAAACTACAAACGCTGGTGCAGCCACGCTCAGCGGCAATTAAATATTGAATTGGTAAGTACGTACTGCTCGGACCCAAGCTCTGTGAAGTTGCGGGGTGAGGAGAAGGGGCAGGCGGGAAGAGAAGGGCCTGTCAACAGCCCGCCGCATTATCTGGTATTCCTGTATATTCCCATACTGCTAACATAGGGCCGTTGCTCAAACCACTGTGGTGTTGCGAATGAGTCACTGACCAATGTACTTGGTTCTGTTACTACGCACGGACCGGTAACCCAGCACGTCTGTCATCATAAATCGTCATCGTCCACAATCCACATTTCTCTTAGATTCACGGAGCATGGACCCGAGCAGTATGTGCACCGGGCATACAGTATTCCAGCGACCTCGTGCGAATGGCCATATTTCAGCTGCTGGCGCCCCTAGCGGCAACTCGCTCACTAAGTCGGTATGACGAGTGTGTTAGATGCAGAGCTGATAATTACCTATGTTCGAGTGATCGATTATTAATCAATTAATCGAGTAAATTGAAATTAATCAAAAATGATTAATCGATGAAACGACTGACCGTCTATTCGATTAATCGACTAATTGAATAATAATTTAATCGGCTAACCGAAGAATCGATTAATTTATTAGTAACCACGAGATCAGAATAGAAGTTTAAATGAGAGGTCATCGCTAAGTTGACTTACGCTTATTTTCGAAATGATGTAAAGAAATCTATAAAAGTTACTTAGTACCTAAATAGAGGCTTCGGTGGCGTAGTGCGTAGCATGCTGAACTGCTGTGCTCAAGATAACGGGTTCAAACCCGGCCGAAGTCGTTGGATTTTTAAGAGCATTAAAAATCCTTCAGTATGCCTTCCTTCGGAGGGGAAGTAAAGCCGGCGGTCCCATGTCGTAGATTTATGGCATGTAAAAGATCCTTCCACATACTAAACTTGTGTGAAGCTAAATTGTTAGGTTAGATTTCGTCGGAACGCTCTATCAAAGTTCCAACGTTCACCTCTAGGTATACCGACAGTAGTGGCCACGCGGGCTAAAGCGCAGCGTTAGGTCAAGGGGCCAAGCTCTCTGCTGACTCGGTAGACGCGTGGGCTCGAGCCCCACCGTCGGCTGTCCTTGAAATGGTTTTCCGTGGTTTCCCATTTTCAATACCAGGCAAATGCTGGGACAGTACCTTCTGACAGGCCACGGCCGCTTCCTTCCATATCCTTGCCCAGTTTCATTCATCTTCATCCATTCCATCTCTCATCCCGACGCGCAGGTCGCCCACGGGCGTCAACTAGAAAGTCCTGCACTCGGCCTCTCAGGAGGCTACACGACAAAAAAAACTCTAGGTATAATTGATATCTGGTAGCGAAAACTGGAACTACTTGAAATTGAACGGAACTTGTAGCTCACCCTAAGGGTGTCCGCTGGAAGCAGCTACAGACTCAGGCGAGCCGAACATGTCCTCGGACCCATTACAGTACAGTTTTCTGACATATAATATTTACTTTTCCCCAGGGTCGGACATAAAACAACTTACAGTAGATAAGGCAAACTGAAAAATGGCTTCAAAGCTATAACTTATTTACTTTAAATGCCCTGTATATATCCAGGGTTCAGCTAACACGTTTGTGCAAACCTTTACTGTTCACATTTTGCTTAGTAAGCAGGACAATCAAGAACGTACAGTTGGCAATGCTGCATTAGGTAATACCAGTTTCCCTGCGTGATTCGTGATGGATGTCACGGCTTGAAGCTTCGTTTGCACTTCCGAATATAAACAGAGGCTGCAGCTGTAGGATTATCAAGACTTAATATATTTAAATTATAGAGTGGTGACGTTTGGAAGGAAGTCATTTGTATGGTTGTTAAAAACATGGCTTGCAATGTTTGGCGAGAAAAGGACATAATTGTGTTGTAAGTGCTGATAGTAGCTGCAGACACACGTGAAGGCTTGTAGACCAGCGTGAACCAAAAAATGTGGAACTCCATTTAACCCTCATCAAGCGTCATGGCACTGTGGAACATAACCAGTGGGGTGTTTTGAGGTCCGGGCGCACATGCTTAAGATTGAATAAGGTTTTCAGTTTCTGAAAAATGCCATTGCATCAATATTGTTATGCTCAATTATTATTCATTCTAATCATTCATCCTAATTTCACTAAGAAACAAACTCCATAGGCCAGTTATTAAACGATTTTTAGCCTACATACGATTTTTGCAAAAAATGAAAGTAGACTTATGAGATCAATACAGGGCGAAAAAAAGTGTGTCTGTCTGTGTGTGAGTCTGTGTGTGTGTGTGTGTGAGAGAGAGAGAGAGAGAGAGAGAGAGAGAGAGAGAGAGAGAGTGTGTACTCTGTATGTCTGTCCTCCCCTATCAATTCGAACACGGTTAACGCGAATTGAACGAAATTTGGTACAAAGGTAGCACTAGCAAAGGACACCTCAGTATCATGTTTTATATCGCCGCCATCTTGACGGAAACGTAATGGCGGCCACACAAATGTTCAAAGCATAAATCAAATTACGACTAACCTCATCATCCTATCTCTACCAAATTTTGCAACAACATATATTTATGGGGGGGAGCATCCTTTGACTAAACTAGTAGGTCATCAGCCTAATATTTTGCAGATGGCGGCCATCTTTGTGTGAAAATCGAATCCCCCTATTAATTCGAACACGGTGAAACCGAATGGAACGAAATTTGGTACAGAGGTAGCACTAGCAAAGGACACCTCAGTATCATGTTTTATATCGCCGCCATCTTGACGGAAACGTAATGGCGGCCACACAAATGTTCAAAGCATAAATCAAATTACGACTAACCTCATCATCCTATCTCTACCAAATTTTGCAACAACATATATTTATGGGGGGGAGCATCCTTTGACTAAACTAGTAGGTCATCAGCCTAATATTTTGCAGATGGCGGCCATCTTTGTGTGAAAATCGAATCCCCCTATTAATTCGAACACGGTGAAACCGAATGGAACGAAATTTGGTACAGAGGTAGTACTAGCAAAGGGCACCTCAGTGTCATGTTTTATATCGCCGCCATCATGACAGAAACGTAATGGCGGCCACACAAATGTTCAAAGCTTAAATCAAATTACGACTAACATAATCATCCGATCTCTACCAAATTTTGCAACAACATACCTTTATGGAGGGAGCATCCTTTGACCAAATTAATAGGTCATTAGCCTAATATTTTGCGGATGGTGGCCAAGTATGTGTGCAAATCGATTCCCCCTATCAATTCAAACACGGTGAAACCGAATTGAACGAAATTTGGTACAGAGGTAGCACTAGCAAAGGGCACCTCATATTCATGTTTAATATCCCTATAGCACGTTGTATTTCAACAAGCTACTACAACCAACATTCAATTATACTCCTTGAAAAGGACAAAGAGTTATAACAATACCCATGCATTTAGGAGAAAGTAGGCTATGTGTTCTTTACTGAACATCTTGTTAAAATATCATACAGCATATTTTCACTTCAATCGAGTATGTCATAAATATTCAAATGAACTGCTTAAAGATTTCTATCATATTTATAATTGTATAATCCCAAAATCAATAAAGGCCCCAATAATTGAATTATGAAATGATTTATTCATAAAACCATGTTATAAAGAAACCAACAGATCTTACACTTTGGTACTTCTGGAACCCATTTCACATATTCGTTAAAAGAATTGAAACAATAAAATACGATATTCTACTCACAACACCAAGAAGAACTTCCAATAAACAAATTTGATGGTCCCAGTTTAGCCATAGTTAATACTTGAAGAACAATTTTCGATGCCCATTAAAGAAAGTCTCAACAGAACAGAATAGTTAAATAGCCGGCGTTGTGAGGTCCAGCGCAAGGATCATGTAAACTATAAGCGATTCGTCACTTTTGGTTATAGAATTTCCGAGAGAGAGCAACACCTGAGGCTATATACTGCTCCGGCAAGTCTGGCAACATAAAAAGTAAAAAGCCATATGAAAGTAGCCTTTATTACACGTAATTGAACAGTATGTTCTGCGATGAGTTATTGATTATTCATGAAAATAACACAAACTTAACTGCGCTTTCCGCTAGGCGCTGAAATATACGTCCAGATAGGAAAATAATACATTTTGATATATCAATGCTGGCAATATATTTGTCACGAAGGGCACAGTTATGCCGTTCTAGAGCTTAATTCACCTTTAGGCTAGTTAAACATTGCTTTCCTACTCTACATAATTGTTGGGATATTCGATGAATATAAAGAAAACTGTCCAAATGCACACACCATATTGCCATAACCTCACTTTTTGCCTAGCATGCCGGCTGCCACCCACCCCTCCCCCGAGCCCTAAACCACAAATTTTATTGCAATGCAAAGGAGAATGGGTAAGAAAACAAACAAGAGATGAAATGCACACATTTATTCTCTATATATTTTTATTCGAGAGTGGTCCATACTGCCCACTAGTTTTACACATGGTCAACACCAGGAAGATGAAAATTGCCGTATTGTTCTTACTATCATTATAGTTCTTACAACCCGGTGCTTGGCAATTTTTCCTCCCTTGCAGGGGCATGATTGACTCTCAATTCAATTCAAATAAATAATCAAAATACCGAACAAATCAAAACAACCAACAACACCACGAGGAAAATCGATCAAAACAGACTATTCCCGCTTCCGCCAATCGGTTTGATGTCAGTGTTCATGAGCGCCAACTACGGAACCTTAGTGCTAAAATTAATTCTTCATTGGTTGGCAGAACATCCAGAACAGAGCTTTACTGCGACCCACGCCCTCCCTATGAACTGTCATCCCCCTGGTCCAGCGGGCCACTTGAGCTACAGTATGTATTTAGCACAAGAACGCACAATCATACAGATGTTATCGCAACAGCTGCTTGCAGCTAACTCACAAGGGAACGGATTGCGGTGTAAAATTCTAATCAGTTTGAAATTTAGTACTCAATATTCCTACAAAGTTGTACAATGACGTAGTAAAAACCAGTCGGGCCACTTTCAATTTCGAACTTCTATATTGAACGCTGAAAACCTGCCGGGCGATGGCATGAGTGAGGAGGTGGGAAGAGTTAAAACTGACCTTGAATCCTAACAGCACGCGATGCTCGCGGCAACCAGGCAGCGACCTGCCGTGCTGCGTTGCATTCCCCACCTTAAACTTTCCCCTCACTCTTCTACCCTCTCGATTAGAGTATAAAATGCAATATAATGTGATGTTCTGCGCATGGCCATTCTGGAAATTAAAAAATACCTTTCACTCCCCTCCTCCCCCCCCCCCCCTCCCCTCTTTTACTCTTGGTAATCCTTGCAACAGTGGATGCGAACGGGAGAGCTTTTGCCCTAGCTAGAGCGTAGAGTAGCTCTAGCTAGGGCACTCTAAGCTCCTCTCCAGTGCACAGGCAGCTATCAGGGAATGAAGGGACGAAGGGATGGTGGAAGATGGGGAATGCAACGCAGCACGGCAGCTCACTGCCTGGTGGTCACGAGCCATCGGGTGCTGCTAGGATTCAAGGACAGCTTTACCTCTTCCCACCTCTTCACTCATGCCGTCACCCGCCAGAGTTTCGGCGTTCAATAATGGCGTTCAAAATTGAAAGTGGCCCGTGTAGTTTTCACTACGTCACTGTACAAATTGGTAGGAATATTGTGTACTAAATTTCAACCAGATTAGATTTTTACACCGCAATCCTTTCCCTTGTGAGTGATGGTTGGTTGGTTCCTTAGTTTGGGGGCTGCGACAACACGATCATGTAGCCCCGTGTACTTTGGGTGTGTGTAGAATCTGTCTGATAACCGGTGTTAATTTATTGTGATGACTGAATTAGTGTGTGTTATCTGTTTTTAATTCAAGCAAGGACTGCAGATGATAATTTCAAGTAGTTGCTACTTTTGCTACCAAATGCTACCGTCCACGACACCTAGCTGTGAACTTGGCTACTAGATGCTATCGCAACCAGCACCTGGGGACGAACTTTGGAACTTAGTGTTAATCAAATCTAACCTACAAATTTAGTTTCACACAATTGTAGTTAGTGGAAGGTTCATTTACATACCATAAAGTTCATGATTTCAATCCATAGTTAATGAATCTTTGAATAGTTTAAGAGAGGATCATTAGTAAAAGGACTCAAATCCCTCTGCTCTAAATCCACACGAAAAATAGAGTGAAGTAATCAAAACAAATCGTGATGGATGTTGCATTAGCAAAGGTCCTCTGTTAGTGGAAATTCTAAAAAATCATTTTACTTAGAGTTTCTTAAAGAAAATATAATTAAGACCCTTGGTTAAACATCTGAAGTAATTTCAGTGCCTTGTAAACAAATTTAGTGCATTAAACCGTGAAAAGTATAAATGCAATCTTGGAAAACTCGCGTCCTTTCAATTAATTTGCACACCTCTGTACATTGTAATGATATTAGCCACATTTTATCTAAGCCAAGATGAACAGGATCTGATGATGATCGCAGGACGATTGAAACATTTTATCCCCCCCCCCCTTGTCTGTGTTAATCTCTACTTAGTATATAACAAAGTCCCCGATGACCTCGTAGTTCCGCCCCTTAAAACAACAATATCTAACTAATAATGTCGCCGATTCTTGGATGTAACGGGTAATCTCGAGAACCACTGGATGGATTTTGATGCGGTTTTCACCATTCTGTAAAGGATATCTCAAGGAAGGTTTCTGTAGAAAATAATTTATTTATGATCAAAGGAAGCCAAGCAGTAACGATTTCAGTAAAAAAAAAGTCGAAAGAAAAACCTGGCATCCGTGCGCTTTTTAAGCTTTCACTGGGCTAACCGTTAAAATATCAATAGCCAATACTATGAGTGTAAAAAATGTCCAGCATGAAAAGTTCTACAAAAAAGTGCGCGAGAGCATATCTCTGTCTTCAATATATCGCCCACTATAAGTGTTTTTACGTTTTCATTTCTTCCAACAATCTCAATTCAACTACTGAGCAGACAGTTTACGAGCTAGCTAAGGGCGAGCCTATCACCCCAGTTACAGCCTAGCTAACGGACAAGCCTATTACCCCAGATGCAGCCAGCAGCAAACTGTCGAGTCGTGTTGAGTTAAGATTTCAGAGAAGAGTGGTTGTGTTTGGAGTTTCCCTGAAAGTGCAACTCGGCTTTTCTTCAATTCGCCTGAGAACTTTTCGTTCCGCAAAATACACAGTCAAGTTAAGATTGGACGGAAGGGGGATTTGTGTTTCATGCACCTCGACATTCTTAAATTACGTCTGACAAGAATTCGTTGTACATTCATCTCCATGATAATATAATTAATAGTCCAGTCAATGATATTAATCCATCATGCCGAGACGTAAAACGGATATAGGTCGTAGTTCATTGACATCGAACGCTTAACACGTAAAGCATTCATAACTGTTCCCGGGCGAAGCCGGGATGGTTTGATTAGTTAATTGATAAATAACTAATTCATATATTATCACTACACCACGAGATTTATTAAAGTGAATTCATTGAGAAACAATAGCAGCCAACAATGACTTGTTGGTGTATTGTTGGACGGTATTACTTCCTACACGCCTCGTAGTGTAGTGGCTAGTATTCTTGACTGTCACCGCGGAGACCCGGATTCAATTCCCGGCTCTGGCAAGACATTTTACTCTGGTCTGAGGGCTTGAACGGGGTACACTTAGCCTCGTGAGCCAAAACTGAGAAGACGTGGGTTCAACTCCTACCTCAGCCATCATGAAAGTGGTTTTCCGTGGTTTTCCACTTCTTCTCCAGGCAAATGCCGGAATGGTTCCTAACTGAAGATCACGGCCGCCTCCTTCCCAATTCTCACCTAAATTGCAAATACACACACTACTTCAGGCACTCCAATAGAACAGGTTATCAGACAAATTATACACACACCCAAATACACCGGGCTTTATGACCACTAAGTCACAAAGCTCCTAAATGAAACAAAATCAGCCATTACTTCCCTGACGTAATGTAAGGTAATGAGTTCATATATTGCAGGCTTATAGCAACTACTGTATAGCGAGGGCCTCGTGAGTCAAAACTGAGAAGACGCAGGTTCGATTCCTACCTCAGTCATCATGAATGTGGTTTTCCGTGTTTTCCCACTTCTACTCCAGGCAAATGCCGGAATGGTTCCTAACTGAAGATCATGGCCGCCTTCTTCCCAATTCTCACTTGAAAAGCAAATACACACACTACTAACGAGACCACAATAGAACAGGTTATCAGACGCACCCAAATACACGGGGTTATATGACCACGATGTCACAAAACCCCTAATTGAAACAACATCAGTCATTACTTCCCTGACGTAATGTAATTAAAATTATATTGCAGGCCTATAGCAATTACAGTGAGTGCCCTCTCTATAGACCGAAGCCTCGCAGAGGCCGTGTGGCGGTTTAGGGACACTGTGTATTGCAGCCTGTCGAGCAAGGCAGTGGCGCTAGCAAAAACGTAGCGCCCAACTAGTTTAACACATTTACACATTTTAACGTATTTAATAATGACAATTACTTACATGAATTTTACAGTAGTTGCTGAAAATACTGTCCTTCAATTTCTAAACACACATTGCACCGACGTAGGAACACTGTATATATTTTGTTTGAGGTTCCCCCACAAGTAAACATCGCTACTAGGAAAAGTCGATATTTTGTTCCATACCTAACCTTGTTCACGGGATACAAGGTAGTCTACAGTTATTCACAGCAAGTTTTACTTATCACAACTGAGGTATATTGTCAGCTGTGTATGTAATAAATGCTATGACAGCATCCAGGGTTTCCCGTCTTGCTGTTGTAATCGGTTCATGCTATAAGTCTCGCGGTGAGTCATTGTGGCCTGACCGCGTCACGGCCTCTGCAAAGCTCCGTTCTATGTATACTGCAGGCATATAGTGACTTTAAAACAACAAGGAACAGGAAGAATATGGACATGATTAAAATGTTGATGGTTTTGAGGAAGAAGACGTGGTTTCTGAAGACATGAGCAGAGGTATGTTAGCAACATTAGTTGGTTGGAAGTCAGGCTGTGGTTAAGCAGTATGCCAAGGTAGCTGGAGTGCAATAATTGTGGTCTAGCAGAGCTCCGGACCGCGAAATGTTCAGTCTGTGGTCGGCTCCCACGCGGCAAAGACGACAAATACTCTGTAACACCCTGTAATAATTCCCAATGGTGTAACCGCGAGACTTGGAGAGCTTGGCAGCTATAGTGCCGAAAGGCTGATTGTTACCAACAAGACTTTACAGCTTAGCTCACTTGCTCATCTGTCCAAGCGATTGTCATATTTTACTCGCCGCATAAGATCGGGCTGTAAAGCAAACTTCCCATCAACAGTAGAAAAAATGCAACATTCTTGGATACCGAACCGCCTTCGTGACCATCTTGGGCCAGCAATCAAAATGTCCATCAATCTCGTTTTACTCAATTCTAATTTGTATACTCCGTAATTTTGTTTATTATTTTTTTGTTATTATTATTACAGGGTCTGTATATTTGCTTGGCAAGGACATTCTCGCTCACGCGCTCCGCCAGTGACGGCTCAGTTGCCGGCTAACGCACGCGCATTTGTATGGCAGAATACGGTGCTTAAAATCAGTATCATGCATTTTTACTCACCATGCTTACAGTGGATGGTGAAAATGTTCCCCATCCACTGCCAATCATAATCGGCATCTCCTTATGAAGTTTCCGGTCACTCCGGTTAATTTAGCTTCAGTAAGGAAATAACGATCTTTACGTCTATTTTTATTGCTTAATGAACCTGTACGTTTGAGCCTCTTAGCCACTTGTTTTATTGTCCTATTTATAGGAATCGGTCTCCCTGGAAATTTCACTCGAAACCTTTGTCTTGTTCTAGCTCACGATTTTTTGCACTTTATGTACGTATTGTGCAGTTATACACAAATATTTCACATAAGACATTACAGCCCTATACACAATCACAATAAAACACTATACAATACTGCTCGAGTCTAAGCTGCGTGAACCTGAGAGGAATGTGCATCGCAGTACTGGTGGTGACGAGTGATGCGGTTTCTCGGTCCTTGCGTAGTAACAGAAGCAAATACATTAGTCGGTGACTCAGTCACTCATTCCCAACGCCACACTGGTTTCAGAAAAGACCCATGTTAGCAGTATTGGAATAGACGAGAATGTCAGGTAACACGGCGGGCTGTCGACAGGCTTCTCAATTCTCGCCTGCTCCTACCCTGCCTCTGCTCTTCATCCCGCAAGTTCACAGAGCTTGGAACCGAGCAGTACGCTATACAGTATACAGTAGCTTTATAAAACACCCAATCAGCTCGGAGCTCACACATCTACCTCAGGAAGAACGTGGGAATACTGCCGGAGGCCACACGCGCCAACCTGTAACAGCCGGCTATTGGCCGGGGACCGGCGGCTAAGGTCGAGCGGAATCGCCTTGCCAAGCAAAAATAAAAACCCTGGAGCGGTCTAACACGCCCGTGACCAACTGCGTCCGGTACCCTGTCGTCTCCCTATAATAATAATTATTATTATTAGTATTATTATTATTATTATGGTTCATTGTGTAGCCTCGTCCTAGTTCGTGAACCATGGGCAACAGCTGAGTGGCCTAGTGGTTCTGAGAGTCGGGATACCAGTCACCATGGAATAGGAGTGGGCATCTTGCCTATATTCTGATTCGTGGTTCTCCTTGTGTTCTGACGGCTAGGACAACCCAACTCACTTGTTTGTTTCCCCGAGGTGGAACCCATGGGGCTCTGTGTAAGTAAGGCTAGCAACTTGATCCACCTCTATTTTCTAAACCTGCTAAAAATGTCATGAGCAAGCCTCAGACCTATGGCAGTGATGGAGTACAACTCCCATCTGACAGATCAGAGACTTCTTGGAAACGAACTGGTATTCGATGGCATACGCCATCAGGTATGAGCCAGTCTTGAAATGGAGGTTGTTGTTTTTCTATATATCTTGTTACGTAAACGCCGAAAACGGGGAAATAGAAGAGTTTGGGTTCACCCACTTTTGCAGGATCGATCAACAAGAGGTATATTTTGTAGGCTACTCTGCATATTGATCTTAGACAGAATCCAGGCAAATTTTTCACTTTCTTACGAATGAGCATTTTATCTTTTCAAGACCTACTGCTGTGTTTAAAAGATCAACTGGCCGGTGTGGACACAAATATTAGAGATGGTACACCTCCAGAGGTAAAACTCCTAGCGCTCGCGTCAGCCACCCGGCTCTCTGGGATTTGCGCAGAGAGAAACGGAGATACATGTCCACTGTTGCAACTGGTCTACCATGTCCGCGTCCCCACACCCCAGGCGGCTGCCATGAGTTCCTGCGGTGTGGCAACACCGTCGTTTACCTCATCGAGCCTGTCTCTTTCACGCTGCTTTAGACTCTTAAAGTACTCGTGTACTTTGTAAACTATTTCTCGGGCTTGTCTATGCACAACCGGTCGTTTACTTCCCTCTGCTTCCATAGCACTCGAAAAGTACACAATCGCTTCCACTGAATCTTTAAATATTACGATATAATCCCTTTTCTTTTGACTACACACTAGCGCAGATTCTCAAGACAGACTGACTGTGATTGGTGGGATGGAAGTGAGGCATGACGTAATGGTAGCGTTGTGTTCTGCGCACCGCCTTCCCGGCTGACTCGAGCTCTATAGTGACACTGATGTAAGAAGAATGTGTACATTTTCTATTTACTTTAATGAGCGCTCTGTTTATTAAGTAAAATTACATATAAAAGTAGTTATATTTTCACAATGTCGCCTCCGTAGCGTAGCGGTCAGCATGGTTAGCTGCCGCCCCGGAGGTCCTGGGTTCGATTCCCGGCTCTGCCACGAAATTTGAAAAGTGGTACGAGGACTGGAACGGGGTCTACTCAGTCTCGGATGGCCCAAATGAGTAGAGGGGGTTCGATTCCCCCTCAGCCATCCTCGAAGTGGTTTCCGTGGTTTCCCACTTCGTCTTCGGGCAAATGCCGGGATGGTACCTTCTTCAAGGCCACGGCCGCCTCCTTCCCTCTTCCTTGCCTCTCCAACCTAACCATCCCTTACCTTCCCTCATGAGGCCCCTGTTCGCTTTGCAGGTGAGGCCGCCTGGGCGAGGTGCCAATCCCACCTCACCAGTTGTATCCCTTCCGATTCGATGTTCCCCGCTCTAGGACACTGCCCGTAGAGGCGGTAGTGGTGAGTTCCCTCGCTGAGTCCGTGGGTTCCACCAACCTGGAGGGTAAACGAGTAAAAAAAATATTTTCACAAGCATATTTTTTCACAGTTCTTTTTAGTCTGGCCTGGCCGCACAGGAAGTCACGTCTCGTGTGAAAAGCTCCGTTTGACTCAATGGAAACATGTGGTGGCGCTGCCAGCTTGGCCGCTCCAAAAATCGCATTGTCTGCCTCCAGGGGTGCGACCACCACCACGTGTGAAAGGCTACACTTGAATTAATGCAAAAACGTGAAGGCGCCACCATGGTGGCGGGGACTTGTTGACACAGCGTTGGTGGCCAGTGTGAAAGAGGCCTTACAGGGACATTGAGGGCCCTCTCTACAGGATGGAACTACGCAGGTGCCGTGTGGCAGCCGGGAACTGTGTCGAGCGAGGCACTTGCACCGGCAGAAGCATAGCGCCCAACTAGTTCAACACATTTACACGTTTTAACGTATTAATTAATTATCATTACTTACATGAATTTCAGAATAGTTGCTGGAAATGCTGTCCTTCATTTTCTGAACACACGTTGCACCAACGTAGGAAGTTTTCGTAAACTCGCTGTAATTCATCCTCACTGATATTTCGTATCAGTGCAGTTATTTCCTTCTCAAGAGCCTCCAGAGTACGCGGATTGTTTCTGCATACCTTATGTTTGAGATCCCCCACAAGTAAACATCGTACGGCGCTGAAACTTACGAACACATTTACTGAAAGACCTCTTGAGGAAATAAGTTTCCACTAGGAAAATTCGATGTTTTGTTCCATACAGTACTTCACCAGAATTCGTTATTATCTCAACAAAGGTATCTTGCCAGGTCCGATTGTAATAAATGCAATGGCAGCATTCATGGCTTCCCCCTCCCCCCCCACCCTTGTGCAATCGGCAGGAAAATTATTGCGTAGCTTCATTATTCAAACTTTCACTTCGATCGCTTGATTACGACACAGGAAATAAAAACTTAATTTTAAAATTTCGCACAGCCGCCATCTTGAGGTTATGTAAACAATTGAACTAACTTGACGCCAGTGCATTACAATGTGTATAAACATTTGCTGTACCAAGTTTCATTACGTTTGGATGGTTAAATCGCGAGAAAAGTCTAGTTAAAATTCTCGAATTCGCGTGACCGCCATGTTGGTTTTGTAGTTACCAGGTTTTTGAAAGTCTCATAGATGAACTTCTAGTAGTGTCCTTTATCATCGTAAAATATTCCAGGGTGATATCGGTAATAGTTTCGGAGATACTGAATGCTGGAGAAATATTTTGCACAGTCGCCAAGTTGGATTGGTGGGACACAATAAAATTTAAAGGGCACGGTCGGGGTCGGTCAGAATGGTGCTATGATCTTACCTAGTTTCATTAAAATCGTTCCTGCCGTTTAGAAGTTATTAGGGGACACACACACACACACGGACAAAAGGTGATCTCATAAGCCTATTTTTTATTTTAGCCTACTTTTGATTTTTGCAAAAAATGAAAGTAGACTTATGAGATCAACACAGGGCCGAAAATAGTGTGTCTGTCTGTGTGTGTGTGTGTGTGTGTGTGTGGGGGTGGGTGGGTGGGTGTGTGTGTGTGTGTGTGAGTGTGTGTACTCTGAATGTATATCCCCCCCTATCAATTCGAACAAGGTTAAACCGAATTGAACAAAATTTGGTACAGAGGTAGCACTGGCAAAGGGCACCTCAGTGTCATGTTTTATATTGCCGCCATATTTACCAAACCCTAATGGCGGCCACTCAAAAGGTCAAAACTTAATAAAGCATTACGACCAAACTAATCATCGGATCTTTACCAAATTTCGTAACAACATACCTTCGTATGGGACGCGTCTTGTGCTCAAACTACAAGGTCATCAACCGTACCATTTCAGGATGGCGGCCGTGTGAATTATGCAAACTTTATAATCCATAACATGGGGCCCACCAGTTCCGATTATCGAACCAAGAATCGTTTTATCTGTTCTAAACGACGTGGCACGTTTGAAATTAAAGGTTTATATTGTAATATTATAGTCTAGAAGTGACATTAAAAAGCTGAGTCGTCTCGGTTATTTGACAAGATGGCAGCTGATCTCTCGTTCTGACCTTTATTTTACTGATTTCAATATGCATGCAATATAGCCTAGTTATAAAAATTATATGAACTTTACATGAAATGAACTCGGTTTGAAATATACTCCAGTGAAGAAATCGTTTAGTATAAGTTATTATTTGCTGGAACATTCTATCTAAATTGGTTCCTAACGCTTAATTGGCGTGTGCACGATTGGCTGAGTGGTTAGAGCTTTCGTCTTTCATCAGGCTGGCCATGGTTCAAATCCAATCAAAGTTGATTTTTTGGCTTGATTTGTTTAATATTTGTTTCTTGAGTACTGAGACGTTATAAAATAGAGCATTATATGACGCTTTTTGCATTGGAAAATGCACGCTGATCACACGTCACCCCAATATCTGTAGGCCAAATGGCTGGGCAGCGGTCGCTTGGTCGGCCTTAGCCCGTCATGGGCTGTATAGTGTCAGGGGTTGTTTTTGATTGTTTTGTGTATGAGCTAACCACAGCCTTATAGATGCGAGCTGCGCTCTATACCGGCCAGTTAGTGAACCTATGCCTAAAGTATATTTGAGAAGTTTCTTATTTTTCCCGATAGAGCGCACACATCCCCAAAATTAGGCGCAATTATCACGGCCGACGAGAATGACTGGCCCTGGTGCGTTTTCGTGACGTCAGCAATGTAGTTCTGTTGCACCACTTCCTGTGGTCTACTCTACTGTATGTAATCGTTGTAGTTGTTCACAAGATAATACGTTTCAGGAGAATATACAAAATACACATAACGAATGTTATATTTCCCTCGCGGCTGCTTGTTAATTATGTTGAATTACTTGACGGTTACAAAGTGTTCAGGAAGGTTAAGAAAAGCTATGAATGACGCCGGACAATGTATGCATGGTTTTTTTTTTCGTCGTTTACCCTCCAGGTTGGTGGAACCCACGGACTCAGCGAGGGAACTCACCACTACCGCCTCTACGGGCAGTGTCCTAGAGCGGGGAACATCGAATCGGAAGGGATACAACTGGTGAGGTGGGATTGGCACCTCGCCCAGGCGGCCTCACCTGCAAGCGAACAGGGGCCTCATGAGGTAAGGTAAGGGATGGTTAGGATGGATAGGCAAGGAAGAGGGAAGGAGGCGGCCGTGGCCTTGAAGAAGGTACCATCCCGGCATTTGCCCGAAGACGAAGTGGGAAACCACGGAAAACTATTTCGAGGATGGCTGAGGGGGAATCGAACCCCTCTACTCATTTGGGCCACCCGAGGCTGAGTAGACCCCGTTTCAGTCCTCGTACCACTTTTCAAATTTCGTGGCAGAGCTGGGAATCGAACCCAGGACCTCCGGGGCGGCAGCTAACCATGCTGACCGCTACGCTACGGAGGCGAATGTATGCATGTATAAGTCTTATAATTGAAATATATACCGTACATAAATGTAGCAAACGTTTTTATAATTGAAATATATTCACGAACATAATATTCTATGGTCTTCGTTTTACTGCGGTGTGGTACCTAGTCATCTTGTCTACATCATTGAATCTGTATAAATGTTGGTATTCATTTATCACTTGTCTTTATAGAAGGTATTAATACAAGTCGGTATTCGGTGGCAAGTGTATTTCGCTGATCTCTTCTATAAACGTATTAATTTATGTTCCGCCCCTTGAAACAACAATAAGTTATTGATATTTATACTGTGCGGCAAGATTATTTGATCTAATTATACTCATGTGCATATAATTTAACTCACAACGAAGGTCACAGACTCTACAACTCAACTTACTGTAGCCTACTCATTGCAGCTATTAAAGACACAACGAACCCTTGAATCCTAGTTCGCGTGGATTTTTGTAACGAGTAACTTCAACAGGCGTAGTTTTGCAAACATATACAGTATAATTTTTCGTGTTTGAAAACACACGGACATCTAAACTGCGTCCATTTTATGAAGATTGATATAGAATATTGAATTTCTGCTGCTTATGAATTGCTCTCGACTTAAACGTACAAGCACCATCAAGCAGTGCATTGCCTATGTCACAGAAGGGTTTGGTATACGCCCCATGGCCTGTCTTTCTCGTTAGCCGTGCGCGATTACAAATTAGCTGTGTAATAGGTACCGGTATATTAAATACGTTTCTCCCAGTGATACGTTTAGAGCAACGAAGTTTCAATTATTGTAAGTAGTCGGTGTTAATATACTGAATACCTACGTTGTTTGGAGTGTTTGCTGATGAAATTGCAAAATGCTGGGGTGTTATAAACTATGGTTTGAACGCCACTCCTCAAATCCATCGTGCCAATTTGCACTTCGAAATGGAAGAAATTAGGAAGTGATAAAGACAAAGAGTTATAACTATACCCATACATTTAGGAGAAAGTAGGCTATATGTTCTTTACTGAACATCTTGTTTTTTCATAAAATGAAAATAGGCTAAAATTAGTCATAGAATAATAATTATTATATATGAATGGCAGCCAATGGCCATAGCTGGGTGTTTTTGATTGAACGTCCGAGGGCGTATATACAGTGTTGTATATTCTGAATTTACAGCATGTTGTATTAATTTAATTTTAATGGAACATCCCGTAAATAAATTGGAGGGAAAATGAATGCCATGAAGAGAGAGCTACCACTATTTAGAAACACACTGTAGATAATTTAATATAATATAATTTAATTTACCAGCATTTAATTATAACCCATGAGGAAAAATATGTAAATGCATACTCCCGGGGTCTAACACAAAATTAATTGAATCGTATTTATAACTAATATCAGAAACTGGAAACATACGGCTTCCTTTTTCTTACAGAAGGAAATATATTTATTTAGAAATATATTTAACGTTGATTACAAATAACAAGGAAAACATAATTATTCGTCTTAGTAACTCGATTTCCTTGTGACTCGGTAATGAGCAGAACTAGTAATTGAGTTAATGTAAAGAGCTTGGAATTCAGGTGGAAAAGATGATTATGTAATCAAAATTTAAAGCTCGCCCGCCGTATTTTTGTCCAATTTAGTAGCACGACTTTAGACGATGGATATTGACACTTGAGCTCGCTCGTAATTGGCTGGGAGATGTGAGGCAATTACAGTTGATATATATAAACCAATCAGAATGAAATCCAACGTGATTGTAGCGTATCCCTGGGTGATGGAACCTGAGTGAAAATATATAATTGCGGAGTTTATTGCCCTGGAATTGTCGATGTGCATCAACAGCAAACCTAACTAGAGCTCTCGCACGCTAGGAATTACGAAAAATAACGGGAGAGCATCGCTACCGATTCTCATTTATCTATGTACAATCACAGATATTCATACCTACTCAGCTCATATTCCTCCCTTGCATCCCGCCTACTGTACATCACTGAACTCATGTGATCATTTCGTCACTATTAGAGTTAGGGCTGGTACTTTAAATAGGTTAATTTGAGTTTTCAAATAATCCATCAATGGTAACAGAATAATCGATTAATAGCTTAAAAATAAAGATAAAACGATTGCCGGTTTAATCGATTAGTCGTTATTCGATTAATTGGTTGGTCCAATAATTGAGTATCAGTAATTGTTTTGCCGATTAATCAATGTAGGCCTACTTCGCTCCTTTCACTGCGATCTAACGGAACCTAATTAATAATTAGGCCTCGGATACCCTAATACGGTCAGAAGAGAACAAGAGTTGACCAAGGGAGGTCGACAGGAAAGATGTCAGAGGATACTGGCACAAGTAAGTGAAAGCAATGTCGGACTCAGCTGGGGTCTCATGGTCGCCAACCTACTTCCCACTAGTCATGAGCCCCTGGAGAGTGCAATTATACGGTATACCACATTGGAATAATAATAATCTTAATGGGAACAGAACTATAACCACGTTATTAAATATGCTTCGCTGGTTATTGTCCACTTTGCATAAAACTGGATCCATCATGATGCGTTTATTTTCCCAAGGACGAACAAAATAAACGTAAAGTCCCTAAAATTTAGTGACTATTAGCCACCTGCCCCGGCTTCACCCGGTATCTTTAACGGTTTACCCAGCGTAAGCATAAAAGGCGCAGGGACGACAGGTCCCAGACGCAATTCAGAAAAGGCGAAATGAACAGCGAAACTCCAAACACATAGACTATTATACTCTTTTCTGAAGTCTTAAATCGACACGACTCGACAGTTTGATGCTGACCGAAGCTGGGGTGATAGGATCGTTCGCTAGCTCGTCAACTCGCTCCGAAGCTAGTAATTTAAATTTCCACTGAATGGAGATTATTGGAAGAAATGAAAACGTAAAACCACTTACAGCGGGCAATGCATTAAAGATAAAGATATGCTGTCCTGGACTTTTTTGTAGAACTTTTCATGCTGAACAATTCTTACGCTCATAGTACAGGGTGCCAGGAAATGTTCACCGCAGTGACTGCAGGCTTCTGCCAGAGCTAGCATCAGCAGTTTAGTTGGCAGCACGGTGTCCTTGACAGGGTGAATCCCACACGTGTGGGCAGTAGGCTATCGAAATCGTCAGTGTGTAAAGCAATAAGCGAGCGTATGTGTCATCATTAGGGCTCGGATTTTTAGATAAATAAATATTTTTTATGTAAATACATATTTTAAGTATTTTTTCTATAAATACATAAATTCCTGCTTTTCACTTATTAGCACATAAAAAGACATAATATTTACATTTTTAAAATCAGTATGCTAGATCTTTCAGTTTATTGCATTTTTGTTCTGTGTTACTTCAACGGGGAAGAACCTGTGAGCTATCTAATGTTCATGCAGAGCGTATGTCAGCTTGCAACTGTGTTATTCTTAACTTGACGCCTCGTGCCACTCACTGTGGAAGCCGGGAATTTCCTTGTCCGTAGCCATATTGCACCACGTGCTAGACCTTCCCCTCCCCAGCTACCTAGAACCAATGTCACTCGCATGCAGTACATTTCTGGCACTGTGAAGTGTAAGGCAGTTCTACGATGCCTAAAGTAAAAACAACTACACGTTATCATCTGTTGGAGAATTTAAAAATAATTTTACTTCTGATGGGGACGTTCTGTTCTGCCATTCTGTTCTGCCAACCATGTGGGAAAGCAAACAAGGCGGAACAGCGATCTCAAGTTACACAACACCTCAAGGGCAAGAAACACATTGCCGCAGTTTCGCGCCTTCAGAATAAATGTTTCGCGATAATCGTCTGTCATTTGTGATGGACAACCTGAAGTTGTATCTCGTTGTGTATTGTAATGCTTCAGCAGTCATGGAGACATAGAATAAATTGCATTTGTGAGTAGGCCTACTGTATATTGTTTATATTCACATTATAGTTAGTTATTGTTGTTTTAAGGGGATGAACTACGAGGTCATCTGCCCCTATATATTCACATTTAAACGAAATTATAATTAATTATTTTTACTTTTTTGCCACATTTTTCAGGTATTTTTAATACATAAAAAATAAATATGTTCACGACTTTTAGCACCTAAAAATCCGAGCTCTAGTCATCAGCACTTCCAGCATCGGTTATGAATGGCTATGATGGGTACAAAGTTTACTGTTTGTTTGTTTGTTTGTTTGTTTTGATTCAAGCGACAGTAGTGCTGCCAACGTAACTACTGATGCTAGATCTCGCAGACTCATGTAGGCACTGCGGAGAACATTTCCTGGCACCCTGTATATAGATACGTTTAACGATTTACCCAGCGTAAGCTTAAAAGGCACATGGGCGGCAAGTTTTTCTTCGAATCGATTCACTGAAATCGTTGCTGCTCGGCTCCCTTTGGTCATAAATGAATGTTTTTGTACAGAACCCTTCCAGGAGAAATCATTTAGAGAATGATGAAAACCGCATCAAAATCCATCCAGTGATTCTCGAGATTACCAGTTACATCCAAAAATCGGGGACTTTATTTTATACTATGTAGAGATACAAGGTTGTCAATAAAAGTTCCTAACTTCGTACCAAAACAGAAAATAACTGTCGCCACGTGCTCGTTTAACAGTTTTACGTCTGCTGCTAATAAGGGATCATGGAGGTGACTCGTTCGCAAACAGAGGCTTGCAGACTAAACGTAACACTGAAAGGCTAAACATTCCTTAAAGAAAATGAATGAATGGTTGGTAAATAATAAGTAAGTAAATCAATGCAGCAAGTAACTGCATTTCAAGTAGCTATTTGCCATTAAAAATTGTTATAAACCATATAATAGTTTTACAAAAGATATTAACGGATGTGTACTGAACCCGAGGAGGTTATGCTGACTGGAATCGAACGTGGTTCTCAGAGACTGTGATCTCAGTATAAAGGTTCCACCAGGGAACGAACCAGAGATCTGTAGAGGCAGTTTCATGGTAAAAACTCCTCGAAAGAAGTGTATATTTAATCACTGGTGTGATTTTGGTGCAATGACATTATTTATTAAAATAATGCAGGGAAAAATGAGCAGATTACAGCTTTATTAGACTACTTGGTGTAGGCTATACGAGGCTTGAAGCACGGAGAGGACAGAGTAGACATTTTACAAATTAGCCCAGGATTGTGGGAGGGCCCCAGTGGAGCCATGTCCATCTCTGTGACCCCATTCTGTCGTCTGGAGCAGAGTGGAGGCCTGAATAATGACCCAGTTATTCCCCGACGGAGAATAGATTTGAGGAGGGGGAGGAGAGATGCCCAGGAAAATCATTGATTACTCGTGATTGGAGCAACGAATTGAGATGAGAGTTGCCCACAGGTGAATCTTTTGGCAGGAGGCTAATTTTAGAGCCTTTTACCTGCGAAATTGAGG
The DNA here is from genome assembly GCA_946902985.2 of Meconema thalassinum. NCBI lineage: Eukaryota > Metazoa > Arthropoda > Insecta > Orthoptera > Tettigoniidae > Meconema > Meconema thalassinum. The sequence goes on along the minus strand of OX336388.2, from coordinate 975,285,575 downwards.
CATATTTAAGGAAGTGCGGAAGGACTGTAAAACTGCCATTGTTCGCGGATAGATTTGAGAATGTTGCCGGGGAATACCCGTAAGATAGCGTCCCACGCTATGGAGAAAGGAATTAATATTAATTAATTGGACGAGCGATTCCTTTGCACGCAGATAGTTTTGGGATCTGTGGAGAAAGAGGAACCCAATGATCATGGTTTGGAGACCAGAATCATGCTGGGAGAGGAGCCAAGATTACGCGGGAAGATTTCGCCCTACTTTCCGTGGGAATCCGATATAAGGGAGTAGACCCTTGGAGGAGCGCTCAGTCTCTCTCAGTCAAGCTCAGTCTCAGCTCAGTCTCAGCTCAGTCTACGCGCAGTTCACGTGCAGTGTACACCCAGTTACAGCCAGTTACAGTTCAAGTTGCAGTCTTACGCAGTCTTCACGACGTTATAAGTTACCCAGTTGTAGCACAGTTGCAGCAAGTTGCAGTCAGTATGCAGCAGTACGAGACAGTATGTAAGCAGTCTACAGCAGTCTTCAAGTAAGTTACGGGCAGTCTTCAAGTGAATCTTCAGTCAGTTACAGCCAGTTTGAAGACTAATGGCAGAACTATTGTAAATAATTATTTGTGTAAAGTATTGGACAGTGTTAAGCGCAATGTGTAAAGTATTGACTGATCGTATATGTGTAATTACGATGGAATGCGCTAAATGAAACTCTACGAAGTGTTTGGTAATGTCATGAGAGTACCAGATGATAACACTCAGGACAGGAACTAGCATATTTATGCAACGCAGGACGCTTACCGTAGGAGTAGAAATATAAAAACTGTTGGTGAATTCCGAGAGCAGATAAACCAGACTTTCAATCAGGAGTTGATAGGAGCACGGGAGATGCCGTCGACACCTGCAATTTCGATCTTTGCTAGGGAATTTCAGCATTGAAAAGTGTATAAAGTGACGTGTGTTAAGTGTACAGCATATGTAAAATATCCTTTAAAGTAGTGATTAGATAAGTGTTTCACATGTTTGGGAGCAATAGCTTCCTGAGAGTTATGCAACGTGTCGTGTTGTTGATGAAAATTATGTGTTATAAAATGTGTGTATTCAAGATGAATATGTCGCGTTAAACCTGCTAATGGCGGGCGAAATGGAGAAATATGATTGGTCGGAGCCACCATAAGACGCCTATAGAAATGTAAGTACCCCACAAGTTATGATTATGTAGAAATATGGGCCACTGCATGTTGTGAATTCCGTAAAGATGCCAGTAAAAATCAGTTTAGGAGGCAGATCTTCCATGTTTAATCATTATTGTATTGATTTTTATAGAGTTGAGATGTTAATTTGCATCATTAAGTGGAGTAATTATTCCCACTATGAATTAAGAATGGCAATCAGTTATGTAAATGTGACGAACGCGATTGTTCGGATTTTAAGACGTTTAGCTATGTCGGATTTTTGGTAATTAATGTGAGAATAATAATAAAGAATGATTTTGGTCATTTATGTCAGTGAGATTAATAAGAATAATAAAGTAATGATTTTGGTCATTTATGTCAGTGAGATTAACGGTAATAATAATAATGAATATTAAAAGTATGAATGAACACATCAGGAAACAAATAAATGTTGTAAGCGAGAATTAGTTACGCTAATTGCAAGACTTATCAATCTAAGCAGTAAGATGATACAGTAAGATTACATTACAGTAATTAAGGAAAGAAGTTTTATATCAGAATATTGCATATATTCAATAATGATGCCAGTAATGAAAGAGCTTTTAGTGAATTGAATTTGCAGCTTATATGAGAAGCTTATAGAGTAATTGATAGATTTCTCTTAATAATAATAGGTCGGAGGTCGTAGCATTGAGTAAAGGGGCCAGGTGGTCTATTCTACGTATGAAATCTCCTATGTCATGGGCATAAGTGGAGATATAATTTATGCCAGAGTTGTAGTGTGCACCCTAGCTCTGAGGAAGGATATGAAAGTGTTCCGGGTTGGAATCCTGTGATAGAGACGAGGAAAACGAGGACACCTCGAAACTCTATGGTCTCCCGAGAACTTATTGATGAGTTATTCCGCTCGTGGTAGCGAAACTCATGGCGACAGCCTGGACTGAGCGCCTATATTTTACTTCAGACATCGGTCACCCGTCAGACTAATGCATTACGAACCCCGAACCTTCATGTTGAATGGACCCGTGTGAGGCCAGTAATTATTATATCCTCTGTGTAGGAGTAATTATAAAAGCTCATTCAATACCTGTTGGCATAATAGTCAATTAAGGTCCTTTGGGATATGTGTGTCGTTCAGACAACCGTATTTGTCTTGTAAATCTTTACTGCTTAGAGAGGAAAGCATTCAAACCTTTAAGGAGGGTCGAGGTAATCGGTGGAACACCCATCCCACTTTCTATTGTGTACCGACTCCTCTAGCCGAGGGTCTGCAGGCGGGCACTCGAACCGTCAAGGCAAGTTGAAAGGAAAAGATTTTAGACCCTGGTAAATGACATATATTGAAAGATTGTTATGTTGAGTAATGTAGCCATGTGGTTTAGGAACACATGGATAATTATAGATCATCCTGATGGTTCATTATTTTAGCTATCTGACGAATAGTTAGACGATGTATTTGTACTGTCACTGAAACCAAGTTATGAAGTTGGTTACTAGATGCCAAAGGTGACGAGCGCAAGGTAGTCTAATTGTACCATCCGACACAAGCTATAACGTAACGTTTTTATGTAGGAATCACAGACAGCATGCGGTGGAACCATATAAATAGAGGAAGTGGAGGGGTAGCTTACATAATTATGGAGTTGCACGTTGATTGCGGTGCAACGTCCGAATAGGTTAATGCATGTCAAGCATTTGTTTGGTGAGAAGAGAAAAATCAAAACACGCACGGCACACATAATTGTTAAAAATAAAGAGGTTTAAGGAATAATTAATTTGTGATATTAAAGAAGTCACATTGTATGACTGTTATATCAATGTACAGTTGGTTTTGAAGTCGTAGGTGCATCAGCGCACCAGAATATCTTTATGAAGTTCACATAAGGGTACAGCTTTATGGTTTAATATGACTTTATTATGATTTCATTTTTGTTTATTTGTGGATTGTGGAAGTAAATTTTTGTTTGCTTTGTTTTTATGGTTTTGGGATTGTTTTTGTGTTTGAAGCCATGATTTTATTTACTGAATTAAAGTTTTAGAATAGAGTTGTGCCTTATCATTGTAGAGTTGATACCTTATAGCCTCAAATCCAAATTATGCACTGCTCAATTGGGGAGACGGTACACGCCTGAGACCTGATGCTAGCTGGAGGCAGATGCATATTTACCATCGAGATTACTCACATGGTTACATGGGATTTGATGTCCTATACTGTGATTTGAGCTATAGGTACGACTAAAGTCGGTCAGATCTAGTGCACACAACTCTATTAAAGTAAGAATTAACGAAGTAGGGAATGACCGCTCCTATCCCTAGATAAGTTCCGATACGTACATATAAATTTTGATAGATACTACTCCTTTGTAATTATCATATAATTTATCATGGCCCAAGCAACGTGGAGCGGTATTAATTCATTATGGAACCGCCTGCGTCAGTGCAATATGAGCGATCTTGGCATTGCACATGCATGGCATACATGACTGATTATATCATCTAATTTATCATGGCGCCCAGGTACGAGGAGCTTATGGGATTTAGGGAAAACCCATAGATTTTTATGGTATTTCATGGGGAAAACCATAGTAATTGTTTTGCCTCAAACTGTGTTTGAGTGATTTTTGAATTCAGTAGGCTTTTTATGTAACGCAGAATCTCTCTATTGAGAAGAGAATTGCCCAAGGGTACGAGCGCTACATACCCGATCCACAATCTACCATAATATTATTAGGTTTTGTACGACTTCACAATATGTGTGCAGTGTTTGATGTTTCTCTTCGAAATGTATCCACATATTTTTCCAGGAAGCCTGCCTGCATATTTAAGTGTGTTATTGAAAAATGTCAGGTACGCAGGAGATCTTGCAAGTTATTGCAGGATTGAAACAGCATTTTGATGCTGCTAACGAGCAGAATAAACTGGAAGCCAAGGCTTTCCAGGATAGCATAAACACTCGTTTAGATGCCAAACAGGAGGCAATTAATGCACATCAGGTTGCAATGAATAATAACCAAACTGAATTAAACAATCGGTTAGATGCCAATCAGGAGGCAATTAATGCAACTCAGGTTGAAATAAACAATCGTTTAGAGGCAAATAAAGTTGAATTAAACAATAAGTTAGGTCAAATGCAAGAGGTAATTAAGACCGAAGTAACAGAGACTGTTGTAAGCATTGTATCGGAAATGCAGGTTAAAACTGATAAACGGTTCGAGGCTATAGAAGCCAAACTTGAGAGTAATTTACAAGCGTGTAAGCATGCTCAGGAGGAAACCAACAGTAGATTAGATGCGTTGTCTAACGACATCAAGGATATTCAAATCCAAAATGAGGCGAATCTCGAACGCCAAGCGAAACAGTTCGCAGAGTTTACAAAAACGGTAGACCAGAGATTAGAGGAGAACGACTCCAAATGGGACCAGAAATTGAAAAGCTATGCTAGAGCAATTAACGGTGACCTCAAGAAACAGGACCAGAATATTTTAGGTCAATGCCAGGAAATAGGCGAAATTAAGGCTATCGCTCATGAAAGTAAGGAGCTGGTAAGCAACGTGAAAAGTGAGATGGGCAAAGTTCATCAAGAACTGGACCAAGTTCAAAGTGACATTGTCGTAGTTAACAAAAGGCAAGAGGAGAATAGAGGTGAGATCACCAAGGTCCGGAATGAATTGTCTAAAGTCAATGGACACATTCGAGATGAAATTAAAGGGTTGAGAGAAGAACTCGAAATAAGAGAGGGCCAGAAAACAGAGGCAAGCGACAAGACCCTTGCTCAAATTAAAGAAGATGTAGAGGATGAAATATCCCATATCAAACAAAGTCTGAAAGAAGACAAGGTGAAAATATTTCAAGTAGCCGAGGAAAACCGAGATAGGCTTACAAGAATAGAGAAAGAAGTCATTACTCGTCTTGAAAGAGCAGAAATGCGCCACAATCAAATGGAGACTAGGATAATAGCACAGGAGGAAACGCTTCTGAAAGATCCTAAGTCAAGTGAAGGCAGCATAGAGGATATGAGGAAAACAAGGTGGGCAGACTTAGAAACCCAACCTATGAGCAGGAATGCTACAGGCTCAGGGGAAAGTCCTTATATGACGCCAGGTGTACCAATTGCGGCATCGACGCCACATGAAAATGCTATGCACACCCAGGTGATAAACGTCATTAGGGCAAGCGAAGAAAAACCAAGGAAATTTTCAGGTAGCCACTGTAGTATGACACCAAAATATTGGTTAAAGGAAGTGACTGAATATCTAAATGATGCACGAATACCGCAGGAGCGTAGGCTACGTGCTATAGAGAAATTAACAGAGGGGGAGTGCGCATTATGGTTTCGCAGCTTCCGTTACACTTTCGATACTGTTGAGGAGTTTCGTGAGGCATTCTTGAAAAGATATTGGGACGCCGCGACTCAACAGAATTTACGGTTGGATTTATATGCAAAGAAATACAGTACTAATAATCCAACGAAGTACGCAGAATTCTTCATATCGCAGATGTGTCGCTTTAAAGAGCTGGATCAAAAACCGAGCGAACTGGAGCTATGTATTGCTATCGCCAAACAGCTTCCATACGAGATCCAAAGGCTACTAATCTCGGCTAATGCGAAAACTGCTATGGAAATGGAGACAGTTCTAAGGCAACTGGACCTCACCACAGCAAATACAATGCGTCAGAGTCGAACCGTGGAACAAGTACACGTGACCAACACACAGACTGACCAACAGCAAGCTCCAAGGAACAACAAAGCTACGAGCACAGAAACATTAGATTCCTATGGACGGCAATGGGAACAGGAACCCAGAAGATGGCAGTCAAAGTACAAAGGAAATGCTAATAAAGGAGGAAGAGGTCGAAGTTCGTGGAATAAGCAGAATACCAGGGGAAAACCGTACCATAACAATGGAGGTAACAATGGCCAAGAAGGCAACAATAGAAATTGGAGACCCCAAGAAAGAAGAAGTAACTTCGATGACGAGGTAGAAGAACGATATCATGCTTCTTTGCGATACCTCGAAGAGAGGGGAGATGAGCCCCAGAAACAACAAGTCCGCTGGCAAGAAGTCATGCAGAACAGGACATCGCCAGACAGATATGGAGATGGAGCTAAGAGTTTGGAACTACAGCTCAGCGAACAGGAGAGAAGAAACTCCAAGGGGGCGGGCGCTGAAGAAAAAAAACGCCAAAATTAGAAGAGTTTGAGACTGATGGATGGAAGTCTATTAACATCATCAATTGGATAGCCAAACCAGAAGAACTAATTGAGGATACAGGAGGACCACAGGTCATGGTCAAGAGAGAATTGCCTATTATAATTGTAAGAGTGGCAGGATTAAAAATCAGAAGTCTGTTAGACACGGGGTCAACAGTGAGCCTTATGACACAAGCTTTATATAACGAAATAGCCCGGAGAGAGAACATTTTGAAAATACCGATTTCTAGTGTCAAAATTAAAGGGGTAATTCCAGACCGAACAATGATATGTAAATACCAGGTATTCCTAGATTTACAGATAGGAGGCTCTATTTTCTCACAGAGTTTTCTGTTAGTAAACAAATTGCCTTATAACCTACTTATTGGGGCAGAGTTTATAAGGGAATACAGAGTGATAATCGACCTAGCACAGGACAGGGTTATGTTCCATGTGAATGAAGAAGCTGAAGGCTTAGAGGTCGCACTCAATGAGATTGAACCAGGATCAAGTGAACAAGTATGGCATACATACAGAGATGTGGCTGAGGAAGGAGTGTTAGCTATTGAGCAGTTAGAAGAGGAGCTTAAAACACTAGCCACAGACTTGGAAAAAGATCTGGAACCCAAATTGGAAGAATATATTTCGGAAAAGCTAGAAGAAGCGAAAATTGGGCTAAAAGAGAAGGAAAATTTAAAGCAGTTATTACTGGAACAGAAGGAAGTCTTTGATTCGAGACCTGGTCGGATAAAGAACTTCACTTATGCTTTTCAAGTCAGTGATTGGACACCATTTAGGCAGAAACCCTACCCTATAGCTGAAAAGCATTATGCTAAAGTGAAAGAGGCAATTCAGGAGATGTTGGAGGCCGGTGTTATTGAGAAGACACCTACGCCTTATGTAAGTCCATTGGTAATTGTACCAAAGACAGATGGATCTGTCAGAGTCTGCCTGGACCTGAGACGCTTAAATTTGAGAGTTATTCCGGAATTTGACCAAATGCCACCTATTAAAGAGATCCTCAGGAAGTTTAAAGGAAAAACCATATTCACAAATTTGGATATCACATCCAGTTTCCATCATCTTGAATTAGAGAAGAAAACTAGTCTGTTGACAGGATTTATGTTTGATCAACATACATTCACATTTTTAAGGCTACCTTTTGGGTTGAAAACAGCTGGTTCAGCCCTGATAAGAGCGTTAGATCGCAATCTATCAGATGAGGTTAAAGAGAGTACCATCAGATATGTAGACGACATTCTACTCACATCAGAATCTCTGGAGGAGCACATGAGAGACCTGAAGAAGTTGCTAGATGACCTTCGAGAAGCTAACTTTAAGGTTAATATCAAGAAATCGCACTTCTGTCAGAGGGAAGTCAAATTCCTAGGGCATGTTATTGATGCAAATGGAGTTAAGCCTAACCCAGATAAATTGGAAGTAATTCGAAATTTCCCTCGACCCACGAAAGTAAAGCACGTCCGACAGTATTTGGGAGTAATTGGATTCTTTTCGAACCACTGCCCAAACTATACTACAACAGTAGCACCCCTGCAGGACCTATTGAAGAAAGGCGGCAGATGGAATTGGACGGAGCAATGTCAGGAAGCATTCGTGAGGTCAAAACAAATGCTTTTGGAATATGTGAAGCTGGGATACCCGGATTATACCCTGAAGTTCATCACACAGACGGATGCATCACTTATTGGGATTGGAGCGATGCTATTCCAGGAAAATGTTGACCAGCCTGAGAAGAAAGTTTTTATCGCCTTTATAAGCAGGAGACTGAAAGCCCATGAGAAAAACTACACGATCACAGAGATAGAGTTGCTCGCGATTTTGTACGCGTTGCAATCATGGCATAAACTCGTGTATGGCTTCCGAATAGTCCTCAGAACAGACCATAAAGCTTTAACATTTTTGTTAAAGACAGACTTGTCTAGCCAGAGATTGACAATATGGTCCCTGTATATCCAGCAATTTAATGTGGAAATAGAATACTGTCCAGGGAAAGAGAATGTAATACCGGACATATTAAGTCGTTACCCTAGAGAAGAGGAAGCGCTAGCTGTCCAGATTGAGAATCGAGATCAGAAGACGTTGGATGACTTAAGGAATCTTACCAACCTACAACGCGAAGACCCGTGGTTGAAGATGATGATCGATTACTTTGAGGGACGCTTAGCAAGGGGGACTGCAAGATACGGAGAGGCAGAGGCATTGGCAACAGATTATATATGGTATAATCAGATATTACACAAGTGGGATGACGTAGATCATACACGTCAAAGGATTGTGATTCCTGCATCCTTGCAGAGGAGATTGGTGTGGCTGGCACACAGAGCATTTGGACATCCAGGGATAGATAAAATCTGTGCTCTGTTGAAGGAAGCATTTACTTGGCCTAAGTTGAGAGAAACGGTGAGAAATGCTATTAGGACATGTGATCTATGCCAGAGGGTAAAGCCAAATCCCTTTTTAATGAGGCAACGACCTATCCCGTTGTTACCGGAGAAGCCAAGGCAGCTATTGAGTATAGACAACTTTGGACCATTGCCTAGAGCACGTAGAGGCAATAGACACATTTTTGTAGCCATGGATGTATTTACGAAAATGGTGGTGTTATGCCCCATACAAAAGACAAGTTCAAAACAGGTCTTGAAGCGCCTGAAAGAGAGAGTTATTCCGATTCTTGGGAAGCCGGATAACATTCTCTCGGACCACGGAAGTTGCTTTACAAGTGCAGAATTTCGTCGAGAACTGGAAACTCTGGAATTAGGCAGATTTTATCTACCATTCGCCATCCTGAGGCAAGTCCAGGGGAGAGAGTAATGAGAGAGATCCAGAAATACATGAAGATCTACTGCTCTGAAGCGAATTGGCGTTGGATTGAATTTCTAGAAGTAATTGAATACTGTATAAATAATACTGTACATGAGGCGACAGGTCAGGTTCCCGTGACTCTACATCTGGATCAAAGACCGGAGAGACCGTGGACTGGTGTTATTCCATTGCCAGTAGATGCACAGCCAGGTAGAGAATTGAGGATCCAACGAACCTTTGAATATCTCAAAGCACAGGCGGAGAGACGTCAGAGAAGAAATCGTGCGAAGAGGTATCATAGACCGCTTCTCGTGGGAGAGAAAGTTTTAATTAAAAAACCCGCCAGTTCAGATCCAGAGGCACGCAAGTATAAAAAGTTCAATTTTGCTTATCACGGCCCGTTCGAGGTGATAAGAGGCCTCCAGAACAATGCATACAGGTTAAGGCATCTAGAAAATGGAAACGAGGTCGTTATGAACGTAGCCAACTTAAAAGTTTATTACTCGCCAGAAGAATTCGACGAACAAGAAGAAGTATTGGTAACGCACACCCAACTCAACGGGGAGAGCGAAGTCAGCCAAGCAGTCAGACCTGAAAGTTGGAACGGCAAGACGGGACGAGAAGCAGACAGTTTACCCAGTGTAAGCGAAGAGCAAAAAGAATGCCAGTGTCTGCGAGAATTCTATGAAGAAATGGTCAGAGTGGCGAGAGAGGTTGAAGCAATAAACGCGACCCTCCGCATGGAGAATGAACAGCTTAGGAGGAAGGCCGAGTGTGAAAGGGGGAACAGTACTACCCTACTCGCAGCCAGACGAGGTGAAGGACCCCAAATGTAAACACAGACAGTGGTAGACAGTCAGCTGGTTACTTATATAAGCCACTTGCAATTGACTTTTATAAGTTTCGCAAGGGGAATATGAACCCGAGGAGGTTATGCTGACTGGAATCGAACGTGGTTCTCAGAGACTGTGATCTCAGTATAAAGGTTCCACCAGGGAACGAACCAGAGATCTGTAGAGGCAGTTTCATGGTAAAAACCCCTCGAAAGAAGTGTATATTTAATCACTGGTGTGATTTTGGTGCAATGACATTATTTATTAAAATAATGCAGGGAAAAATGAGCAGATTACAGCATTATTAGACTACTTGGTGTAGGCTATACGAGGCTTGAAGCACGGAGAGGACAGAGTTGACATTTTACAAATTAGCCCAGGATTGTGGGAGGGCCACAGTGGAGCCATGTCCATCTCTGTGACCCCATTCTGTCGTCTGGAGCAGGGTGGAGGCCTGAATAATGACCCAGTTATTCCCCGACGGAGAATAGATTTGAGGAGGGGGAGGAGAGATGCCCAGGAAAATCATTGATTACTCGTGATTGGAGCAACGAATTGAGATGAGAGTTGCCCACAGGTGAATCTTTTGGCAGGAGGCTAATTTTAGAGCCTTTTACCTGCGAAATTGAGGCATATTTAAGGAAGTGCGGAAGGACTGTAAAACTGCCATTGTTCGCGGATAGATTTGAGAATGTTGCCGGGGAATACCCGTAAGATAGCGTCCCACGCTATGGAGAAAGGAATTAATATTAATTAATTGGACGAGCGATTCCTTTGCACGCAGATAGTTTTGGGATCTGTGGAGAAAGAGGAACCCAATGATCATGGTTTGGAGACCAGAATCATGCTGGGAGAGGAGCCAAGATTACGCGGGAAGATTTCGCCCTACTTTCCGTGGGAATCCGATATAAGGGAGTAGACCCTTGGAGGAGCGCTCAGTCTCTCTCAGTCAAGCTCAGTCTCAGCTCAGTCTCAGCTCAGTCTACGCGCAGTTCACGTGCAGTGTACACCCAGTTACAGCCAGTTACAGTTCAAGTTGCAGTCTTACGCAGTCTTCACGACGTTATAAGTTACCCAGTTGTAGCACAGTTGCAGCAAGTTGCAGTCAGTATGCAGCAGTACGAGACAGTATGTAAGCAGTCTACAGCAGTCTTCAAGTAAGTTACGGGCAGTCTTCAAGTGAATCTTCAGTCAGTTACAGCCAGTTTGAAGACTAATGGCAGAACTATTGTAAATAATTATTTGTGTAAAGTATTGGACAGTGTTAAGCGCAAAGTGTAAAGTATTGACTGATCGTATATGTGTAATTACGATGGAATGCGCTAAATGAAACTCTACGAAGTGTTTGGTAATGTCATGAGAGTACCAGATGATAACACTCAGGACAGGAACTAGCATATTTATGCAACGCAGGACGCTTACCGTAGGAGTAGAAATATAAAAACTGTTGGTGAATTCCGAGAGCAGATAAACCAGACTTTCAATCAGGAGTTGATAGGAGCACGGGAGATGCCGTCGACACCTGCAATTTCGATCTTTGCTAGGGAATTTCAGCATTGAAAAGTGTATAAAGTGACGTGTGTTAAGTGTACAGCATATGTAAAATATCCTTTAAAGTAGTGATTAGATAAGTGTTTCACATGTTTGGGAGCAATAGCTTCCTGAGAGTTATGCAACGTGTCGTGTTGTTGATGAAAATTATGTGTTATAAAATGTGTGTATTCAAGATGAATATGTCGCGTTAAACCTGCTAATGGCGGGCGAAATGGAGAAATATGATTGGTCGGAGCCACCATAAGACGCCTATAGAAATGTAAGTACCCCACAAGTTATGATTATGTAGAAATATGGGCCACTGCATGTTGTGAATTCCGTAAAGATGCCAGTAAAAATCAGTTTAGGAGGCAGATCCTCCATGTTTAATCATTATTGTATTGATTTTTATAGAGTTGAGATGTTAATTTGCATCATTAAGTGGAGTAATTATTCCCACTATGAATTAAGAATGGCAATCAGTTATGTAAATGTGACGAACGCGATTGTTCGGATTTTAAGACGTTTAGCTATGTCGGATTTTTGGTAATTAATGTGAGAATAATAATAAAGAATGATTTTGGTCATTTATGTCAGTGAGATTAATAAGAATAATAAAGTAATGATTTTGGTCATTTATGTCAGTGAGATTAACGGTAATAATAATAATGAATATTAAAAGTATGAATGAACACATCAGGAAACAAATAAATGTTGTAAGCGAGAATTAGTTACGCTAATTGCAAGACTTATCAATCTAAGCAGTAAGATGATACAGTAAGATTACATTACAGTAATTAAGGAAAGAAGTTTTATATCAGAATATTGCATATATTCAATAATGATGCCAGTAATGAAAGAGCTTTTAGTGAATTGAATTTGCAGCTTATATGAGAAGCTTATAGAGTAATTGATAGATTTCTCTTAATAATAATAGGTCGGAGGTCGTAGCATTGAGTAAAGGGGCCAGGTGGTCTATTCTACGTATAAAATCTCCTATGTCATGGGCATAAGTGGAGATATAATTTATGCCAGAGTTGTAGTGTGCACCCTAGCTATGAGGAAGGATATGAAAGTGTTCCGGGTTGGAATCCTGTGATAGAGACGAGGAAAACGAGGACACCTCGAAACTCTATGGTCTCCCGAGAACTTATTGATGAGTTATTCCGCTCGTGGTAGCGAAACTCATGGTGACAGCCTGGACTGAGCGCCTATATTTTACTTCAGACATCGGTCACCCGTCAGACTAATGCATTACGAACCCCGAACCTTCATGTTGAATGGACCCGTGTGAGGCCAGTAATTATTATATCCTCTGTGTAGGAGTAATTATAAAAGCTCATTCAATACCTGTTGGCATAATAGTCAATTAAGGTCCTTTGGGATATGTGTGTCGTTCAGACAACCGTATTTGTCTTGTAAATCTTTACTGCTTAGAGAGGAAAGCATTCAAACCTTTAAGGAGGGTCGAGGTAATCGGTGGAACACCCATCCCACTTTCTATTGTGTACCGACTCCTCTAGCCGAGGGTCTGCAGGCGGGCACTCGAACCGTCAAGGCAAGTTGAAAGGAAAAGATTTTAGACCCTGGTAAATGACATATATTGAAAGATTGTTATGTTGAGTAATGTAGCCATGTGGTTTAGGAACACATGGATAATTATAGATCATCCTGATGGTTCATTATTTTAGCTATCTGACGAATAGTTAGACGATGTATTTGTACTGTCACTGAAACCAAGTTATGAAGTTGGTTACTAGATGCCAAAGGCGACGAGCGCAAGGTAGTCTAATTGTACCATCCGACACAAGCTATAACGTAACGTTTTTATGTAAGAATCACAGACAGCATGCGGTGGAACCATATAAATAGAGGAAGTGGAGGGGTAGCTTACATAATTATGGAGTTGCACGTTGATTGCGGTGCAACGTCCGAATAGGTTAATGCATGTCAAGCATTTGTTTGGTGAGAAGAGAAAAATCAAAACACGCACGGCACACATAATTGTTAAAAATAAAGAGGTTTAAGGAATAATTAATTTGTGATATTAAAGAAGTCACATTGTATGACTGTTATATCAATGTACAGTTGGTTTTGAAGTCGTAGGTGCATCAGCGCACCAGAATATCTTTATGAAGTTCACATAAGGGTACAGCTTTATGGTTTAATATGACTTTATTATGATTTCATTTTTGTTTATTTGTGGATTGTGGAAGTAAATTTTTGTTTGCTTTGTTTTTATGGTTTTGGGATTGTTTTTGTGTTTGAAGCCATGATTTTATTTACTGAATTAAAGTTTTAGAATAGAGTTGTGCCTTATCATTGTAGAGTTGATACCTTATAGCCTCAAATCCAAATTATGCACTGCTCAATTGGGGAGACGGTACACGCCTGAGACCTGATGCTAGCTGGAGGCAGATGCATATTTACCATCGAGATTACTCACATGGGTACAGTACCTAGGTATTTACGGACACATGTGAACTGAGTGCTTGTGAGTGCACAGAAGAAAATAATAAAGATGGAAAATTACTTGGAAGGGCAGGGTGATGGAAAATTAACTTCTGGATTAAGTGAGAAAATGAAATACTCTTTGAATATTTTAAGAGCACCTCAAAAATACATCACAGTTTCAATTATTCACAATTATTCGCTGGCTAGTAGATACACAAATGGACCTTACAGAAGTCGTCATTCATCCAATGGCTACAACAAGGACTACATACAGACAAAAGATCAACACCCACAAATTTGCACCCAAGAATCCATCCGAGAAAAGCTTGAAACACCAAAACTCATGAACACAAGAAAGACGGCAGGCCCAGAGTGAAAGGAGAAAAAAAATTGGGTGAATAAGAAGTTCAACAAGATGAATTCCAGTGCTATTTAATGGTTCCAAGTGCTCCTTAGAGGGATGAATGAATATAGTAATAATATAATAATATCCACAAATTATTTTTTAATAGTTTCTTCCGACAAATGGTTAAGATTGCTGATGATGAGTACACTGTGTGGAGTGTTAGTAACAAACCCAACCGCTTGGACTTTTTCTTACGTCAGAACAAATGTCTATCAAGGAGGCCTTGTTGCTTGTTATATTTGTATCCATTGCTGATGGTTACTTAAGAGATATAAAAGCGAGTGAAGCAGAGCCGGTAAAAATATTGGTGTCTGTAATTTCATAAAAGGATTGTAAAAGGGAACATTGACCGGGTAGGTCGAGAATGTCTCCCACACGCTGTGGTCGAAAATAGTCCTAGTACCATTAACCAACTAATAATAATAGACTAATAATAATATATTTAGAAATAATAGAACATAATAGAACTATACAAACAGACAGAGACGATTACAAACAATATCAGGAAAAGAAAGGCAATATTTTATGGACACATACATAGGATGAACGAAGACAGACTGACCAAGAAGGTTTCTAATATACATTAGCTATGAATTTTACACTGAAAACCAATTGAGTAAAGGAAACCGTGGAAGACCTCTAGAAACTAAGCATCTCTACGGAAGACATGACAGATAGGAAAATAATACAGAGACAAAATCAGAAAACAAAAATTTGAGCAAATGCCCAAAGAGTAAAAAATAGGAAAGAAGTGGGCAGAAGAGAGAAAGAGGAAACACAGTGAATACAGTGAATGAGAGGTTTTTGGGAAGAAAGAGACAGAAATTTAAAAAATGAAAATTGATTGTGTTTTAACGCTCTCATTAAGGAGGAATTAACGATAATATTTTGTTTTTTTTCCGACTTTGGCCAACTATGGACCGCATGGAACCTAAGGCTTTCTGGTCAATTTTTTCTTCTTTTCTTCCCAGAACCTCTTCATTCTTTCACCTCTAATCTTTCTCTGCTCTTCTGTTATTACCAAATTTGGCCTGTGTTGTGGTGGTTTTTCTTTGAACGTCTTGATATTGTCAACTCGGTTTCCATACGTTTTCCTATCGTGAATGACAAGTTCAGTTAGTCCAACTTCAATGGCGTCTCTTTTGACCTCTTCTACCCATTTTGTAGTGGCTTTCAACCCTGTGATGTATTTAAAAACATTCTTTGTCAGCCGGTTCCCGTCCATTCTCATCAAATGCCCGTAAAATGTTAGCCTTCTCTTACGCATTGTGACCACAATGGTTTCGGCCTGCAAATACAGATCATTTTTTCTCCTTTTTTTCCCCATGTTCCGTCATCATCTTTCCATGGTCCGAGAATTTTCCTCAGGATCCTCCTTTCCTTTATCTCAAGTTCCTTCAGCTCCCCTTTTTTGTTCAGGGTTAGACCCTTGGAGGCATACAGACCCTCTGGCTTTACCACTGTACTGTAATGTCTGAGTTTTGCTTTGTATGATATCGCTCATTTGTTATCATACTAATATATAAAAATGAGATGGTGTGTGTCTGTCTGTCTGTCTGTCTGTCTGTTACTCAATAACTCAAGAACCACTGGTCCGATTTAAATGAAATTTTGCATGGATGTAGCTGATGTACGAGGTTTACATATAGGATACTTTTGATTTCGAAATTTTGCACTATTAAAAAATGGCGACCATTTTAGTGACGTCATTAGACCGTTTGGTTTCAAAATTTCATATTTCCATATCAAATAAAAAGAGAACGGTAGGAAATAGCAAACTTTTGAAGGCACATACGAGCTTTGAAATTTAATTTCCTATCCGAAAGGTTCTTATCACTTTTCGTGTATCTCCAACAGTTAGCGAGTAAAACCGACATTTGTGACGTCACTACACCCTTTGGATTCAAAATTTCATACTTCCTTTTCAAATAAAAAGAGAACGCTAAGAAATAGCAAACTTTTGATGGTATACATGAGCTTTAACATTTAATTTTCTATCCGAAAGGTCCTTATCACTTTTCGTATATCTCCAACGGTTAGCGAGTAAAACCAAAATCTGTGCAATAAAACACGGTCAACACCGAGCGGTGCAGTATATCTCTATTATATAAAAATGAAAATGTGTGTGTTTTTCTCTGAATTTCTACGGAAATTTGAGTTGTATACACGTTTCAGACTGTTTTATGATGGATGCGCGCGAAAATAATTTTTTGTCTGTCTTTCTGTCTGTTTGTTTGTTTGTCTGTGGACAAATTTGTTCCCTTATAACTCGAGAACGGCTGGGTGTATCAACGAAAAATTTGGTACAGATATCCATCAGAGGCACGACACTAATCATTGATGTAACTCTTCTCCGTACCTCTAATAAAAGGGGGCCTATCCCCTTAAAATAAATGCTGAAATAAGCGTAGAAGGACGAGACAAAACTCATTTTCAGCCCCTCAATGTGAGAGACAAAACTCGGGTCCCCGAAAACCACATTTTAAGGACCGAAGACCAACCGTTTTTGAGAAATTCCCAGAAAGCTAATTTAATTTAATAAACTAATGAACGAATGCAAGCCAGTAACCATGCCAACGGATTCCCAGAGGTCCATATATTGCTGTAAGACGCAATGCAATTCCATTAATTACATTAGTGTGAAAGTTTGCAAACGGCTAGAAGGTTATCACGGAACCAAATTAAGCCGTAAAATTCATCAATACGTATAATGCGCTTAAGGGGATCAAGGGGTACTCTAGAATTTTTTCGCGCGATTTACACCTGCGGGTGTGGTACGGCAGGTCTATTATATTCCTATCCCCATATTATTCATTCATTCATTCATTCATTTCGTATATGCCATCTATGGACCACGTCATTCCAACCGTCTCCTACTGGCTTTGATGTTTGCCCTGTAACCCCGCATTCGTTCTCGGTGGACTTCCTTCCGTTCCTGGGTCCAAATCTTTCCCGTTTTCAGCTTCGGTTTTTCTTGGAAATCTTTACAAGCTTGAAGTTTCCCTTTGAGTGGGACGCGCTCCTGATTGTCTGTTGGTGTAATCCCCACTTCTTTCAGATCTTTATCCAGTTCAATGAACCAGGCCCATTTTGTTTTCCTCTCCTGAAAGTAATTTATGTAGCGGTTGGTCAGTCTCGCTGGGCTCATTCGTTTCACATGCCCAAAAATGGTAACCTTCTCTTCCGGATGACGTTGCTTATCTTCTCCACATGAGTTTATAGGTCATGGTTATGTCGTCTTCTGTATTCCCCATTGTCTTTGATGGAACCCAATATCTTTCTCAACATTTTCCTTTCTTTGGCCTCCAGTTTCTCGACCAAGCCTTTTTTGTTCATCGTGAGGCATTCAGAAGCATGCAAGACCTCCGGACGGATGACACTGCAGTAATGTTTTAGTTTTGCGTTGAAGGATATTGACCTTTTCTTATAGATGTCCTTAGTTAAATGGTAGGCCATTTCCATTTTGCTCATGCGTGGTGTGAATGCTTCTTTCTCTGATAATATCCCTTTCCTGACCCGTCCTGAAAAGAAAAGTACATGGCCATTGGCTGAATTAAAAATAAAATAAAAATAGGTGTTATAATTTCTCCCTATATTATATTATTATTATTAGTATTATATTATGGCGTACAACGACGAGACAAATCCTCTCGGTGCCAGCAACAAAACTCGGGGGCCCTAAAGGGTCCTCGAAAACTACATTATAAGGCTCTAAATCCAACAGTTTCTGAAATATTCCCAGAAAACTAATTAAATTTAATTTAACAAACTAATGAAGGAATGCAAATCGGTAACCATGAGAACATTATCTCAAGGGGTGGCATACAACTTTCCATCTATTTCTGTAAGAAGCAATGTCACTCCATTTATTACATTCCTGTGAAAGTTTGCTAATGGCTATAATGTTATCACGGAACTAACGTAGACCGTATAATTCATCAATGCAATTAAGGGGGTGAAGGGGTAACCTATAATATTTTCATGCAATTTTCACGTTCGACATATAGTACAGAAGGTCTATTATATCTCCTAACAGCAACATTATATTCAAATATTCCTGAATTGAACCAGCATTTTTTGCGGCTTTTAGGATTTTGGGCAATTTGAGGCTAAAGAACCTGAATTTTCATGCACCACAAGCCTTTATAATTTATGAAAGGGGTCTTCCTGTGTATGGGCACCTAGCACAACGTAGAGGGTCAGTTTTTATGTGACGTGTATTGCGTTTCGTCTACAAGGCTTTCAATTGTATTTCACGTCAGGAAGTGGTGCCTCACCCCCGGGAAACATATCTGTTGCACCCTGGATCCCTATACAAGTTTAATATTGTGGATTTTACATTAACAATTTTTGTTCATTGTGTTTCAACACTAATTCACATTGTACGTTTCAGCTTAAGGCGCATGTTCAGCAGAGGAGGAGAGAAACGTAAGCTAAGCCGGTTTCTTCCGCATCAGACTAAACCTTACTACCTAGCAAGCTGTCATCTTCTGGCTTCCAGTACTCGAAGTCACAATATTGACGTGAGTAACAAACAACTTTTGACATGCCTAACCTTGATGAAAAACTTAGCAACGCCAGAGCCTCTTGTAAGGGCAAGTTCACACGGTTTCGTACTTTCTTAACGGAGCTTGAACCCCAAGAGCGTAATCTCGACATAATTTCACAGAGGCTTAAGAATTATGAACAAGCCTTTGAGAAATATGATGAGATACAATGCAGTATAGAAACTCAGCATCCGGACCAGCAAAGTGATAGGTTGGAAGTTGAAAAATTATACTATCAGGGATTTGCTGAAGCTAAACAGCTTATTAGGGCTTTAACTTTAAAAGAAAAACAAGAAGATCAAACTTCTGCAGCATCTTCTACATCTTCTTCACGCATTATATTACCCAAATTAGAAATACCCAAATTTACTGGTAAAGACATAGAATGGGAACCATTTTTTGAATTATTCAATTCTTTAGTACATGAGAATACTTCTATACCAGTAATACAAAAATTTCACTACTTGCGTCTGGCAGTTCAAGGCAACGCACTTAACCTGATTCAAGCACTTTCTTTGACCAGTGATAATTATGAAGTTGCTCTGAATCTTCTTAAGGATAGATATGGGAACATTCGTTTATCTATTCAACGCCATATACAAAGCTTATTCGAGTTACCTAACGTGCAAGCAGATAACAGTTTATCACTTCGTAAGTTGATTGACACTGCAGAGCTACACGTCAGAGCATTGACCAATTTAAACCAACCTGTAAATCACTGGGATTTATTTCTAGTTCACCTCATTTCTGCAAGATTGGATGCAAATACATTAAAAGCCTGGGAAACAGAACTTTCCCAGAATTTGCAATGCACTTATGAGGCGATTATTAACTTTTTGAAGGCCAGAAGCCAAGTCTTTTCCGCCATAGCTAATCAAAAAACTAGTAGTTCAGATTCAAAAGCCTTCTCAAAAGATAAGGTTAGCAGTTCTAATCAAAGAATTTTAAGATCACAGGCTCTTCCTGTTGATGCTCGATCACCGAACCAAATGCAAACGTGCGGTCTGTGTCAGCAATCGCATACTTTATACAATTGTGATGAATTTAAATCTTTATCAGTAGATGAAAGACGAAAGTTCATTACGAATAAAAAACATTGTTTCAACTGTTTGTCAGGAACGCATATGTTAAACAATTGCCGTTCACAACGTTTATGCTTTCATTGTAAGGCTAGACACCATTCCCTTTTGCACAGACATGAAAGATCACGGTTATCAGGACCAAGCAGTTCCAATACCAAGTCTAATTCTGAGACTTCTCAAAATAGTGCGCAGTCGTATGCTCAAAGTTCTACCTCGCTTGGCAAAGTCCAGGTTTTATTATCTACCGTGCAGGTTCTATTGAAAAATTCTCACGGAAAATGGGTATCTGTCAGGGGATTATTGGACAATGCCGCTACCAACAATTTTATTAATGAATCGTTGGTACAAAAGTTAGGCCTCCCAAAACATCCTACCTCAATAGAGGTTACAGGAATAAACTGCTCTAAATCGCAATCCTTAAGCTTTGCTAAAGTGGATCTGAAGGACTCTAATAATCTTGGTACGCAGTTGCAATTAGATTGTTTGATTATCAAGTCTATAGGAAACAATATTCCTGGCACTTCTTATCCTATTCAAAGTTGGAATATCCCGAATTTTGTCCAGCTAGCTGACCCTCATTTCAACAGAGCTTCGCCCGTAGAGCTTCTTTTCAGCTCAAGCGTATTTTGGCAATGTCTTCATTCCAATAAAGTAAAAATTGCTCCTAATGTTTTCTTCCGTGAAACTGATTTTGGTTGGATTGCTACTGGCCAAATATACCGTAATCCTATTCAAACTGTATCGAATTGTTATTTTGTTGGTACCGATTTGAGTCAAGAGCTAACCAAGATCTGGGATCTTGAGAATGTTCAGGCTACTTCTTCTTCTTCTTCTTCTTCTTCTAACGAAATTTGTGAAAAGTTATATAAGGAAACCACTGTCCGTAATGCTGAAGGCAGATTTATAGTAACTCTTCCACGTATTCCCAATCCTCCCGCCATTACGGGCTCGCATTCCAGAGCACTTAGGGCACTATTTGCTATTGAAAATCGGTTCAAACAAGATGCTTCTGTCAAAACTCAGTATGCTTCCTTTATGGAGGAATACGAATCATCCAATCACATGGAGGTAATTTCTAAATCAGAAGAAATTGACCATCCTTTAAATGAAATAGTTTATCTAAATCATCACCCGGTATGGAAAAATTCCATAACACAAGACAATATAAGAGTAGTTTTCAATGGCTCATCACCAGATTCCAATGGAATCTCTTTAAATGATACCTTGCAATGTGGTCCCGCGATTCAAACAGATCTCACCTCTGTTTTGCTTAATTTTCGAAGGTTTCCTATTGCTGTAATCTCAGATATTAAGCAGATGTACCGGCAGATTCTCGTAAATTCTGAGCAGCAAGATCTGCAAAGAATATTGTGGCGCGATGAGAGTTCCAAACCCATAAAGATATTTAGATTGAAGACTGTGACATATGGCCTGAAGCCTTCAGCCTTTCTTGCGATTCGGTCTCTCCACATGTTAGCCGAGCAAGATGGTCATCTGTATCATCCTTTGGCCTCTGAGTCATTAAAAACGGCATTTTATGTTGACGATTTCTTGTGCTCTTTCCCTAATATTTCTGAAGCGCTCCTTGTGTGCGAAGATTTGAAATCCCTACTCCTAGGAGGTGGTTTTCCGCTCCATAAATGGACTTCAAATTCCACTGAATTTATATCAAAATTTTCATCAGAGGTCCCAGTTGATGAATTTGTTGCCATTCCTACTGATGAAGCAGCCGTAAAAGCATTGGGTGTTTTTTGGTGTCCTTCTTCTGATACCTTCTCTTATCAGGTACATCTGTCAGAATCTCCCCCTGTAACTAAGAGACAAGTTCTGTCAGAAATCGCAAAGATCTTTGATCCTTTGCAATATATTGCTCCTATAGTTATTGTCGCAAAAATGTTCTTGCAAAAGCTTTGGTCATTAAAATCAGACTGGGATGAAAATCTCCCCCTTCCTCTTGTAGAAGAATGGTTAGAGTATCGCAGCAGTTTGCTGGATCTCTCCAAGGTTTCTATACCCCGCCCTTTAATTTCTAATCCCTTATACCAGCAGTATGACCTGCATGTATTTTCTGATAGTTCAGAACGGGCTTATGGCTGTTGTGCATACATAGTAGGACGTTCCTCAGCCACTTTCCCTGGATTTTCTAATTTAGTGTGCGCTAAATCTAAGGTTGCTCCACTTAAAACAGTATCATTGCCGAGATTAGAATTATGCTCTGCTTTAATGGCAACAGAATTAGCTACTAAACTAAATGTCAGTTTAAAGTTAAAATTTTCCCGCACATTTTTTGGAGCGATTCTTTTATTGTATTAGCTTGGATTTCCAAGCCTTCTTCTCATTGGAATACCTTTGTGGCAAATCGCGTTTCTAAGATTCATGAAGTCTCTCATTCTGAACAATGGAGATATGTTCCTAGCCGTGAAAACCCCGCGGATATAATTTCACGTGGTTGCACGCCTAAAAAATTGATTTCTTCAGACCTGTACTGGAATGGTCCTCCTTGGCTAAGTCAGGAATCATCTTGCTGGCCTCGCTTAGCTAATCAATTTGCAGAAGAAATACCTGATGCCCGTAATGACCCTGTCACGTCGCATCTTACTTCTACTTCTACTAGCCTTTTTCATAGATACTCTTCATTTGATAAATTGATTCGTGTAGTGTCTTATATCTTCCGATGGAAATATTTAGTAATTGATCAACCATTGAAGCCTCAACCCTTTCTCTCCAGAGTAGAGTTAGAATTTGCTACTTGCAAGATTTTGTTACTTGTTCAGCAGGAAGTATTTGCTCCTGAAAAGCAAGCTCTTATAAGTGGTAAAGATTTACCCAAGTCTAGCAGGCTTTCACCACTCACTCCTTTTCTAGACCAGGACGGCATAATACGTGTGGGTGGAAGATTAGCTATGTCTAGTTGTGAGGATGGGAAAAAGCATCCCATCATCCTTCCTTCAAAGCATCCTATCACTACCCTTATAATAAAAATGTTTCATTATAAACACCTTCATGCTGGCACTCGCACCTTGCTCTGTCTAATTCGTGAACTTTACTGGATCATCAATGGCGTTCATGAGGTTTCTTCTGTTGTCAAAAAGTGTATACCTTGCTTCAAGGTTAAACCAAGGCCCGCCACGCAGATTATGGGTAATTTACCTCCCTTTCGTTCAGAACCTAGTAAGCCCTTCGCTCTTACTGGGATCGATTACGCAGGTCCTTACGTATATCAGACCAATCCCTCTTCATCTAAGCGCAAAATCTTAGGTAAACTTTACATCTCGTTATTTGTATGTATGGTGACGGGAGCTATCCACCTTGAGTTGGTTACGAACGCTTCTGTATCCTACTTTTTGGCCGCCTTTTCTAGATTTGCTGCTAGAAGGGGTGTTCCATCTGAAGTTTTTTCAGATAATGCAAAAATTTTTGTAAGCGCTTCTGATCTCTGGAAAAAAAAGTGTTAAGCTCCCCTTCTGCTAAAGAAAAAATTTCCAACTTTTCCTATTCTAAAGGTTTCAAATGGCATTTCACCCCGCCTTATGCTCCCCATCATGGGGGCCGATGAGAGTCCTGCATCAAACTTACTAAAAGACAGCTTAAGAAAACTCTTGGTCCTACCATACTTTCTTATGAGGAATTCAACTCTTTAATTATTCAAATTGAAGGTATTGTAAATTCCAGATCTCTGACCCCTCTTTCAAACGATCCTAAGGATCTTTTACCTTTAACCCCCAGTCACTTCCTGATTGGCTGTTCGCTTGCTGCTACTAAGCCTTTGCTGGTTCGACGCTGTGATCCTAACTTACCTATCTTTTGGAGAAAAGTAGAATCTTTGCGCTGTTCTTTTTGGCGCCGATGGAAGTTAGAATATCTCAGCTTGCTAAATAGGCGTGAGAAATGGCGGCTTCCTCAACCAGATGTACGAGTGGGGGACATGGTTCTTCTTCGAGACCCATCTCCGCCTCTCGTGTGGAACCTAGGTAGAGTTATTCACTGCCACTTTGGCCGTGATAAACGCGTCAGAGTTGTTGATGTTTTAACTAGTAAAGGTCGTTATACTAGACCCATCTCTGCTATTTCTGTTTTGCCTTTCGAGTCTTAGTTTCTCCTCGTCTGTTATCCATGTTTTGCTTTGACTGATTCTTTTGTTTGTTTTCATTCGGAGTTCTCGGAGCATGATCACTTTTGTGATACTTTCAATGTTTAGCTTGGCCCATTTGTCGGTCAAATTTTATTTATTGTTACCGAGATCCCCGAATGGTAATTATTTCTTTACAAATGTTAATTGCTTAAACCATATGCGTAATCTTGTTATCAATCACTTATTCATAGATATTATAGTTCTCACCTCGAGTGTTACAGTCGCTCGCTACCTCAGGCGTCCTCACTCCCGACATACAGGGCTTCTACTGGTTGATCCACTGTCCGCTGAGTAGTGTCGACTGACGTCACCCTGACTTTCGTTCGACCAATGGCAGGTCTTTGTCTGGTCGGGCGATCTCCAAACTTCGAGAGAGTTCCATGGTCCCTATTTAAGACGCCGCTTGCTGGCGTTCTTCACCACTTCTGATTCACCACTTCTGATCCACCACTTCTGATCACTTCAACCTGCTGGTCACCGCTACTGCATCTCATGACACCATCGCTGATATCTACGCTACCGAGCAGTTACGTCACAAGATCTGCACCATGACGTATTGCTCAAGATGGCAAGAATAATTGCCAGCCGCTGTACTCTTCACCTTCACCTTAGAGAGGATACTTGGAATCGTCTTTAGAAATATTGCTAGATCATCTCTTGGAAACTATAAATGTCATTCCTGCGCAAGAAAAGAAGAGAGAGTTGACATTTTATCGATGGTGCACCTATCTCTAGGCCATGTACGCCTCCTTCCGAGAAAACCGTGAGGACTCTTTTAAATCAACATTTATGCTATCTGGAACTTTTTAAGGAACTGGCTCTTCAACCCTCTTCAAAGATAAGTTTACTTTTATGAAGAACTTATATCATACCAGTTATTTTACACTCTTAATTATTTTTTATGGTTCTCTCTTTTTATAAAGTGCATTTTTATATGTTAAGCTCAACTTTTCTCCAATCAAGCAAGCTTGTTTCATGGACCTTTTTTCAATCTGGGTTTCTGTCATCAGGCCCTCACACTTTGCTACATTTATAATTGTTCATTTCTGTGATAAGCACTTAAGTTCAATTGGTTTATTCATTATAAATGTATTATTAGGAATAAAAATTGTTAATGTATTGCTCCTTATATTGGTTTTCTAGTCACGTATTTCATGCCCACTACCCCGCACCGCTTCAGTCTAATTTTCTTGACCACAGTAGTTATTTTGTCCAGGCTTTCGCCTGATGCGTTTCGTTCTCCCGTATGGGGAAGTTTTAGGGCAGAACTTATTCTTCTCCAGGAAGTACACGTTAGGTGAATTTAGTCTGAGAGCACATTTTAACTATTATTTTTTTGTCGACATACGGGTTCATCGTAAGGATGATTTTATTTGATACTGTGTGGTAGATATACCCATATTTTGGATATCTGGGTAATATGTTGTAGACAATAGAATTGTCTGTCTGTCTTCCTGTGTATCTTTATGTACGCCTATAACTCGTGTTCGGATGCTTGGTGTATCGTAAAATAAGGTATGGTAACCATGAGAGTCAATACACCAATCATTTATAAAACTCTTCACCGTACTTTTCATACAGTAGAAGTGTGGATACAGAGAAAAACTTCTCAATATATGCTAAAATAGGCGAAATATAAAAATTATATTAGAAGGACGACCAAAGCATATGTTGCGCTTCTCAATGTGAGACACAAAATTCGGGAATCTATAAAGGGTCTCCGAAAACTACATTTTAACGGCCTTAAATTAAGTGTGTGTGATATTCCCAGTAAACTAACTTCGTTCTGATAAACTTGAAGGAATGACAAACCGCTAACCATTGCAACAGTAGCTCAATTGATAATGTCTGGTGTTAACACCGAACACCGTTCGAAGAACGGGTACTTCTGCTAGTACTAACTATAATAATAATAATAATAATAATAATAATAATAATAATAATAATAATAATAATAATAATAATAATAATAATATACCCTTCAGATTCTAATTAAATTTTGTTAAAAATAGACCAATTTGTTTCAGATATGGTTAGTTTCGTATCCATGTGTACATAAGAAAATGCATTTATGTGGGGTGAATATTACCCAATGGCGTGCTAAAAGGGGGTTAATGCCAGTTGGTAACACTGTGTGTGAGCTCCTAAACCACCATTATTATCCCAACGATCTAGTAGTTAACAGAGATAACAGTGTTCTGTTAAAACATGGAGAAAAGGGGAAAATGTAGCATTCCTCTAGGTAGATCGCAGCGTGGATAAAAGATGCAAGCTAAAGAAACAATCCATTTGTCACCTGTGACCAGCGGGCACGTAGAGGCGGGGTTATTAATTCACGCCCCGGAGGCTCAACGGTGCACAAGTTTTGAGGTCAAAAGTCCCTCGGCGATCCTACAAACTTCCCTACTGGGCCGCTCATTTTCCCAAACTTTCTCCCAAACAAGAAAATAACTACTTGCGCAAGTCTGCTTTCCTAATTGCCCCGTTGCTAATATGAACAGAGTTGCGTACTCACAGAAACAAGTAAACTAAAATTATTTATGAGCGGTTTAATAATGTATCACATTTTTAATTGGTCCAGCAGCATAGCCTGAGTCATGTTGCAAGATTGCGATGAGGAGCATCAGTCAAGTGCGGAGATCTGAGGTTCTATTCCCGGCTGAATTATATAGTGAAAACTCTCCCTATAGAGCCTTGCGCGGATAAACAGAACGTTTTCCACATCCGGCCCGCATCCGCACGACTGTTATCCGCATCCGCCCCGCAACCTCACGACTTATATCCGTATCTGCACGTTTGTTATCCAAATCCGCTGACAGATTTTTAACCTGAAAAACATCATTAGGTCTAAGACGATAGGCATGTATGACTATGTGGTCGTAGTCATTGATTTTAAGGAAGCGTATGACTCAATTGACCGCGAGTCGCTACTGAATATTCTGGAAGAGTTTGGAGTGGATGAAACGTCTCGAAATCTGATTAAACAGACTTTGACCGACACAGTGTCAAAAGTAAAATTCATTGGCGAGATCTCAGATCCCTTTGCAATGAAAACTGGTGTCAGACAAGGTGATAGATTATCTCCAATCCTTTTCAACTGTGTCTTGGAAAAGGTCATTCGTGAATGGAGGAAGACACTGAGTCGGGAAGAAGGGAATGAAGAACGATTCAGGCTAGGGCCCAAACTGAAAGGGGTGCACGTTGATTGTTTGGCTTTTGCAGATGACCTAGCTATTTTTGCCAACAATATTAAATCAGCCATTGTAAAGATTAATCGGTTGTCAGAGATGGCTGAGAAAGTAGGTTTACAGATTTCCTTTGAGAAGACATCAGTGATGGACCAGAATGGATGAAAACAAACCAAGGGAAGATTAAACGTGTAAATAAATTTAAATACCTGAGTGAGGTAATCCAACAAAATGGCCTAGAACAGGAAGCAATTCATCTTAGATTCTGGAAATTAGACCGTGCCTCGCACCTGACGAAAAATCTCTATTATAATAATAAGAAGTCGCTTAGCATTGGAGCCAAATTAAGACACTACAGCACGGTTGTCAAACCTGAAGCAATATATGCTTCGGAGACTTTGACTATGAACAGACGGGGACTAGTCGACCAGTTAGTCAAAAAAGAACGCAGGGTATTGAGAAAAATTTTTGGCGACAGAAGGGTTAGCGGACACTTACGTTTGAATTCAAACGAAGAGTTATATAGAAATATAGAACCAGTCACGTCAACAATAAAAAAGGAAAAGGTTGTTGTTCTATAGACACATTTTCAGAATGTCCAACGTAACTAAGAAAATTTGGAATTTCGTGAAACCAAAGAGGAAAAAATTGGCATGGTTCGAAGAATGTAACAAAGACCTTATAGAAATTGGTATTCCAGACTGCAAAATTACGAACAGGTGTGAGTTCAGACACCTAATCAAAAATTACCAGGGATTTAAGATAGGGGCAGAACCCAAAAGACGGAGAGGACCTCTTTCAGAAGATCGGAAGAAGGCTCTGAGCGAAGGGCTCAAGAGATACTGGCAGGACATCAAAGCTGGCAGACGATGTAGAACGAAATATTGATTTTGATTGTTACTCCGTAGTCCATAGTGGCTCAATTCGAATGTAAAAAAAAAGATAAAATATTAAAGCAACACTTTTAGACATTTGAGGAGAAATTCTTTCCTCTAGACAACGTGTGAATCGCAAGGCCATATTAACTGAGGTTTTTTTTCCCTCTGAGTAATGGCAAGCGAAACAGCGGGTGCCTAATTATAGTCCTCGGATATAAGAACGCAGGCAAGCGCAGGTATGAAGGACTTTCTTTTGGCAAAAGTCAACACTAATTGAGGGTATTCCCATGACTGGTTTCTCTCACTTCTCTATTATTCTCATACAATCGAAGCGAAAGCAAACAGGGAAATAACAAGAAACGTGAAAGACGTAGATCTTAACAAAAACTATTTAAAAAAAATCCAGTTCAACATTGTATTCTAAAAACTATCCGCAAGTTTACTCTAAACATTATCCGCAGCTTATCCGCTATCCACTCAGTCATGCATACTATATCCGCAAGGCGGAAGATTTTGCGGATATCCGCGCGTTTATCTGCTATCGGCTATAGAACGGAGGTTTGCATGCCCGCGGGGCAGCCAGAGAGTGATTAGTCACAGTCACTTGACTAGCATTTAGCGATAACAGAAAAGCTTGATGGGAAGTCCCGAATACTGCCATTACATTTATTAGATACGGAGCTGGCAAGATACCTTAGTTGAGATAATTAAGACTTGTAGTGAAGTACAAGCTGGTCCTTTTTTTTTAGACGATTGCCCTTGACCTTGAAGCTTGCGGGTGAGCCTGTACACAATCACTCTCTCGCCCTTTCGCTTCACACTTGACACCACCGGCCTGATGTAATTGAATTCCAGATTTGAGCACGTGACGACACCACCGTGGAGAACAGTACACTCCACGTCGAATTATTGTGTGACGTGAAAGTACACATTTCATAGTTACGGACAGAACGCCATTATATTTGCCAATGACTGTACTTCAGTAGTAGCGTGAGATAGTTTTGTCCATCATCTGTCCGCATGGGGCAGCTGATAACAACACAGATACTGTAGTAACTCGTCTCCAGGCTTCCATTATGACTTTTCATTCGTCTAAAACAAACGTTCGGCCTGTACTGTTGGCTGTCTCGTATCCCCTGAACATGGTTAGGTATGGAATTTTCATTGTGGAAACTTATCTTCTCAACAAGAAGTCTTACAGTAAATGTGTTCGTACGATTCAGTGCCATGCGATTTTTACTTGTGGGGGAATCTCAAACAAAAGATATACAGAAACAATCCACGTACTCAGGAGGCTCTCGAGAAAGAAATAACTGCACTGATACGAAATATCAGTGAAGATGAATTACAGAGAGTGTACGAAAAATTCCTACGTTGGTGCAATGTGCGTATTGAAATTGAAGGGCAGCATTTCCAGAAAATATTCTGAAATTCATGTAAGTAATTATGATAATTAAATACATGGGTTAAGCTAGTTGGACGCTACGCTGCTGCTAGCGTCAGTGCCTTGCTCGACGCGGCCGCCACGCGGCCACCGTGAGTCTCCGTTCGATCGGGAGAGTCCTCACTGTAGAAAGCCTTCCTCATTTCGACCCTGTCTCAGAGAGCCAGTTCACTCCACCTGCTAGCCTACCAAGCCAATTTTTATTGGTTCAACTTTCTGGTGTGACAGCGGCATTGATTGGGTCAGCTTTCTTGTGCAAAAGCGACGTTAATTGGTTCAGCTTTCTTGTGCAACAGCGACGTTGATTGTTTCAGCTTTCTTGTGCAACAGCGACGTTGATTGGTTCAGATTTCTTGTGCGACAGTGACGTTGAATGGTTCAGCTTTCTTGTGCAACAGCGACGTTGAATGGTTCAGTTTTCTTGTGCGACAGTGACGTTGAATGGTTCAGCTTTCTTGTGCCACAGCGACGTTGATTGGATCAGCTTTCTTGTGCAACAGCGACGTTGATTGGTTCAGATTTCTTGTGCGACAGCGACATTGATTGGTTCAGCTTTCTTGTGCGACAGCGACGTTGATTGGTTCAGCTTTCTTGTGCGACAGTGACGTTGAATGGTTCAGCTTTCTTGTGCAACAGCGACGTTGATTGGTTCAGCTTTCTTGTGCAACAGCGACGTTGATTGGTTCAGCTTTCTTGAGCGACAGCGACGTTGATTGGTTCAGCTTTCTTGTGTGACAGCGACGTTGATTGGTTCAGCTTTTTATGCAACAGCGATGTTGATTGGATCAGCTTTCTTGTGCAACAGTGACGTTGATTGGTTCAGATTTCTTGTGCGACAGCGACGTTGATTGGTCTTGCTTTCTAGTGCAACAGCGACGTTGATTGGTTCAGCTTTCTTGTGCAACAGCGACGTTGATTGGTTCAGATTTCTTGTGCGACAGCGACGTTGATTGGTTCAGCTCTCTTGTTCGACAGCGACGTTGATTGGTTCAGCTCTCTTGTGCAACAGCGACGTTGATTGGTTCAGATTTCTTGTGCGACAGTGACGTTGATTGGTTCAGCTTTCTTGTACAACAGCAACGTTGATTGGTTCAGCTTTCTTGTGCAACAGCGACGTTGATTGGTTCAGCTATCTTGTGCAACAGCGACGTTGATTGGTTCAGCTTTCTTGTGCAACAGTGACGTTGTTTGGTTCAGATCTCTTATGCAACAGCAACGTTGATTGGTTCAGCTTTCTTATGCAACAGCGACGTTGATTGGTTCAGCTATCTTGTGCAACAGCGACGTTGATTGGTTCAGCTTTCTTGTGCAACAGCGACGTTGATTGGTTCAGATTTCTTGTGCAACAGTGACGTTGATTGGTTCAGCTTTCCTGTGCGACAGCGACGTTGATTGGTTCAGCTTTCTTGTGCGACAGCGACGTTGATTGGTTCAGCTTTCCTGTGCGACTTGGTTCAACTTTCTCGCCGCACACGCTGCTCTCGTGGAAATGCCTTTGTCTAAAGCGATCATCAGTACTGTAATTAATATATTGTTATTATTACTGACATTAAACACAATGTGTACAGAATTATTACATAACAGATATCATTGACATTCGACCTTTGCATAGTGCGAGATTGGCATTGTTCTTTGTGTACATTCAAATAGGTGATACTGTGTGCAGAATTGGTTGCAGAGTTCACAGCTGCATTGATTTTCGGCGTTGTGGTAACCTTTCCTGATGCAGATTTTATGGTGGAAGCCGTGTATTGCTCCAGGGGTGTAGAGGTGTCGTAGTTCATAGCCGGCTGATCTCCTTTCCTCCTCCTTCATGGCTGGGGTGCGCTAGAAATCGGGGTCTATTTCTGTTGATTTCTGGGCTCTTTCTTCCAGGAACTTGATGCGTGCTTGTGTTTGAATCAGGTTGTGTTTTAATATTAGGTCTATAAATGTTTTTGTTCCCACCAGTTGATAAACTAATCTGGTTGGGGCGTACTTCGATACGCACAGGTTTTTCTTGAGGTATCTGGCTTTAACTCTATCCAGGTCTTTGATGTTTTTGTAGTTCAAGTGTGGCCAAATTATTTCAATTGCGTATGATGCTATTGGGGCGATTTTCAGATTGAACAGTGAAATTGATGTTTCTAGTGAGAGGCTATGAAGTATTTTGATTTCCATCGTGGCTTTTATAGCGGAGATTGATCTTTCCTCGACATGTCTTGTGAAGGTGAATCCGGTGACCTGCAGAGTTACCCCTAAATATTTGTACGCCTTCGCTATGCCTAAAGTGTGGTTCCCACATGTGAAGACATCCTTCGAGGATATTCGTCCGCCTTTGCGAAACTTCATTATTTTTGTCTTGTTCTGGTTTATTTTAAGTTCGTTTTCTTTCGTCCATTCCTGTAACCTATTGATAGCTTGCTGCATCGCTTCCCTGTTTTTGCTTAGGATCACCATGTCATCTGCATAGAGCAGTATTTTTACCCCTTCCGTTGTGATCTTTTGAACTACGTCGTTTGTGAGCACGTTGAAAAGTATCGGACTTAGAAGGTCACCTTGTAGAACTCCGTTTGTCTGTTTTATGTCCATTGATTCTAGCTGTCCGTCACATATGCTTATTACTAGAGCTCGGATCAATATGCTCGATAAAATCCCCAAATATGCTCGAAAATCATGTGTTTTATGCTCGATAGATATGCTCGAAAAAAACATTATTTGCTCGATAGATATGCTCGTAAAACCATTATATGCGGTTAAATATGCACAATATGCTCGAAAAACACCGTTAAAAACTATAGAAAGGAAAGTTTAACAAAAAAACAATAACATACCTTTATATACGAGCTTTATTTTCTAATAATATGTATGATACACTGCAATATACTCGCATTCAAATTTTTCAGTATATATAAGAGACGTTTTCTTATAAAAGTTACAGTTTAAAAGTTCATTTACAAAATGATCAGAATTAGGCGAGCCAATGAAATAGATCTGCATTTGTCTGTACAACAAGATTTTAGGTAGATTTCATTAGAAAGCTAACTATTGCAATGGGTACCATGTTTCGACTTCCGGAAAATTTCGACATATCTTCGCGTTTCACATTCCCCAGACCCCAAAACCACCGCCAGTTCAAAAGTTATATATAATTTATGTATATATGTATATATATATATCAGTTTCTTGTGGACACGATAACTGCCGTAATTTTGCACCAATCACTTCGAATTTTTTACATAATATGTATACCTATTATGTGGTGGATAAGTACCAAAAATTTATGTTAGAAACGTTTTTTGATAGCACCAACCATTGACCAATGGGGGGAAAAGTGAGTTTTTCGGGAAACATTAATCATATCTCTCTTAATAGGCACAATATCAAAACCGTACAAAATGGACGATATTCCCCTAATAATTACCTAAAACTTTTGTCTGAAAGAATTTTTGATACAACCCACCATTACGCCAAGGGATGAGAAAACAATTTTCGGAATTAAAAGAAAATGCCAAGAGCCATCAGAGGTTACCATGACAACGCTTCTAAATTGATGAGGGATGAGCTATCAGAGGTTGCCATGACAACGAGATCACATTCAGTTTTCCATCTATGTGGGAAGCGGCTTCGGTGACGTAGCCTAGCTGGTAGCATGCTGAACTTCTATGCCCAAGGTCGCGGGTTCAAAGCCGGCCAAAGTCGTCGGATTTTCAAAGAGCGCTGAAAATCCCTCAGTATGCTTTCCTTTAGAGGGGAAGTCGAACTTTCGTTGCAAGTTACTGGTTGCTGTGGCATCTAGTAGCCAAGTTCACAGCTAGGTGTCGTTGACGGTATATTTGGTACCAACATTAGGAACTACTACTTGAAATTGACCGTCTGCAGCCCTTAACTGAATTACAGACTAATACAGCCATCACAATTAACACCGTTTATCAGATAGATTCTACACACACCCAAAGTACACGGGGTAACATGACCGCGTTGTCGCAGCCCTAAACTGAGGAATCAACCAACATCTCTGCGAGAGATAAAATTTGACATGAAGAAGTAACAGACTGTTAGATAGTTACACATCAGTTCCAAACCTTGCATAAGGACGGTGTAATCACAAGTATAACAAGAAGTTCCGTGACGAACTAAGGGGCCTACTTTTCTTAAAATTTAAGATTCATGCCAATGATTAATCGATATGGATCTATCTAGAATAATGACGAAATTAAGTTGGTAATATCGAAATTTCTAATTAGTTCGAAATACTGTATACATGGCATAATGTAGCCTAATAGAGAACTACAGTTGGCAGCCCTGGTGACTGAATATATTCTTAGTTTCGTATCTTAAGGTACAGACCACAAAATTTGGTTGAAGTCCAATGGATAGCATAGACGTTACATGTAGTTAAACATTGGATCTAACAGCGCGCGTAAAATCATGTTGGCAACAATGACATATCTGTATTGCTCAGAAATAATCTGAAATAATATTATGTCTTGTTGTGTCATATTTGAATAAAATCCATTAGTTAGTATAGAAGTTACATGCATTTTAAAATTGGACCTATCAGCAGGCTTAGAATCATGTTGGCAGCACTGGCGTAGGCCTATTATAATTACTCCAAATTAATCTAGAATGCCAGGTACTATACGTGTGCAAAGTTTATAGCTATTGGCTTGCATACTTTCTGATATATTGATATTAGGGTAACAAAAATAGAGACAGTATTTATTAACAGTTGGCAGCCCTGGTTACTCTTAAGAATCGGCATAGTCATATCTCTTATGGTAAACATAGCACACACGAAATTTGGATGAAATCCAAATGATAGTATAGAAGTTACATGTATTTAAAGTTGGACCTCTTAGCAGGCATAGAATCATGTTGGTAGCACTGACGTATATAAGATACTCCAAATTAATCTAGAATGCCAGGTACTATACGTGAGCATAGTTTAAAGCTGTCGGCTTGCATACTTTCTGATATAATGGTATTTGGATCAAGTAAATTGAGAGCATTTATTAACAGTTGGCAGCCCTGGTGGCTCTTAAGAATACGCTCAGTCATATCTGTTAATGTACACATACCACATACGAAATTTGGTTGAAATCCAATAGATAGTGTAGAAGTTATATGCATTTAAAATTTGTACTTATCAGCAGACTTATAATCATTTTGGCAACACTGCCATGTATTGGCTCCTGTAAATTAAACTGCAATATTATTATCTATACGTCTGCCAATTTTGAAATAGCTCCCATTCATACCTTCCAAGATATCCAACATGGAGCTCAAATTTCAATTGCGATTTTTCAGCAGTTGGTAGCACTGACATCATTTTCAAATATGGCCGTGAGATATTCAGGTATAGATCTTTACTCCTACCAAATTTTGTTTCAATTGCTGCAGCCGTTTAGGAGTTGATAGGGGGACACACACACACAGCCAGACAGACAGACAGAAGGACGGACAGACTGACAGACACACATTTGCCCGATCTCATAAGTCTACTTTTTCCTCATTTTTGAAAAATGTGAAAAGTAGGCTAAAAATGGACCCCAAATGACAAGAAGGTTACCGTCCCCCTAACACAATAAAATGTTAAAAAATATATGCATAGTAAGACGAAAGAAAAGTTAATTGAGCTCCAATTACATTGTAAAATACTTTCTTGCAATAAATGAGGTCTGATCCTTCTACGAAAACCTGCATATTTTGCCTATTATAGCCTATCCCCTAGTTTGCCCGGTGAAATCTACCTCCGCCTTCCGGCGTGCCGAGAGGACTTTATTGCTATGTTTCCAGTTTTAAATGATTTTCTTAAATCAGTCAATTAAAGTTTCAATGACGAGAACGACCTCACTAAAGGTTAAAAACCTGCGGTTCTATTATTCGTACCAGATAGCCTTTTCAATAATTATTGTTGTTTTCGAACCTTAAGGATTGTCAGGACCAAAAATAGGGGGGGGGGGGGAATTCGAAGAAAAACAAACTATTTAGACGAAAACCACAAGGATATGCATTTATATGCTTCTATTGTCAAAACCGCGGTTTTAT
This sequence comes from Meconema thalassinum, assembly GCA_946902985.2. Classification (NCBI taxonomy): domain Eukaryota; kingdom Metazoa; phylum Arthropoda; class Insecta; order Orthoptera; family Tettigoniidae; genus Meconema; species Meconema thalassinum. The sequence continues at coordinate 975,249,869 of OX336388.2, read as the reverse complement.
GCATTTATTTGCTTGATAAATTTCAATTCTGTTGGTCCCAGAGAGGTGAAAATACCACCGAAAGGCTTGTTTCAATGTGTACTATTCAGGAAAAAAATATGCTAATATACTCGAACCCGAGCCCTACTTATTACGTTGCTGTGCAGTATGGTTGTTATGAGGCTATTAATATATTTAGTCCTATCACCTGGTTAATTACTACTGTATATTCATGTAGGGAAGATGACTGCGGCTTCGGTAGCGTAGTTGGTAGCATGTTGAGTTTGAATGCCCAAGATCGCGGGTTCAAACCCAATCGAAGTCGTCGGATTTTTGAAGAACGTTAAAAATCCCCCAATATGCTTTCCTTCAGAGGGAAAGATGATGATGATGATAATTTTTGTTTTAAGGGGCCTAACATCTAGGTTATCAGCCCCTCAGAGGGAAAGAAAACAGGTTATTATTTAAGTTATTTATTTATCTATTACTTGAGCCTCCGTGGCTTAGGCGGCAGCACGCCGGCCTCTCACCGCTGGGTCCGTGGTTCAAATCCCGGTCAATCCATGTGAGATCTGTGCTGGACTAAACGGAGACAGACAGGTTTTTCTCCGGGTACTCCGGTTTTCCCTGTCACAATTTTATTCCAGCAACACTCTCCACTATCACTTCATTTCATCTGTCATTCAATTAATCTTTGCTCCAGAGGAGTGCGACAGGCTTCGGCAGCCGGCACACTTGATATCCTCGCCGCTAGATGGGGGCTTCATTCATTCCATTCCTGACCCGGTCGGAGACTGGAAGCAGGCTGTGGATTTTTTTCATTTATCTATTACTTATTTATTTGTACACAACCAAGGACACGGGGCTAAAAGACCACCATGTCCAAGCCCCTATTTTTTTTTCGTTTAGCCTCTTGAGAGGCCGAGTGCAGGTCTTTCTAGTCGACGCCCGTGGGCGAGCTGCGCGTCGGGATGAGAGATGGAATGGATGAAGATGAATGTAACTGGGCAAGGAAGTGGAAGGAAGCGGCCGTGGCCTGTCAGAAGGTACTGTCCCAGCATTTGCCTGGTGTTGAAAATGGGAAACCACGGAAAACCATTTCAAGGACAGCCGACGGTGGGGCTCGAACCCACGCGTCCACCGAGTCAGCAGAGAGCTTGGCCCCATGACCTAACGCAGCGATTTAGCCCGCGTAGCCACTACTGTCGTAACCCCTAAATGAAACAACGTTCTCGCTGTTTAATGTTCAGGTACAAGGAAGTTATTACAATCGATGAAGGAATCAATATAGTTCCTTTGTAAAACCTATAGTTTGTAATATGTGAAATATTCTCACCTTGAAGAGTATCAGTCAGCTCCAGCCAACTAATATTGCGCCGTTCTGACAAGATATTCCTGTAACGCAGTGAGGTTACAGACTGCAAGGGACGACTTGGCTCAAGGCATTTTTGTGAAGGATTCAACTAATAGTAAAGCTATTTCGGCCTGACCTGCCTTAATAGCCAGATCCTGGCAGCCCACATCCCCCATCGCCGAACCAACACCTGGCAGACACCACCACATTGTCACCGCGACAATGCACAGTCGGTTTTGAATCATTTACAGGTGCGATCAATAAATATTTTCTCAGCAGTGCCACCAGATATGTAACAAATAGTTCCGGGAAGAACTATATATCCTATTGGTCTTCTCTATTAAAAATTCTCCCGCCTATGAAAAAGATCGCCATGTTGGATTGTTCTGTACGTGGGCCATTGAGTTATGTATCATTAGATGACGATTATTGCGTAGGTTCATTATTGATACGTTCACTTCGACCGCATGATTAGGACACAAGAAATAAAAACCCAATTTAAAAATTTCGCACAGCTGCCATCTTGGGGTTATGAAAACTATTGAATTTTATTAGATGCCAGTAGATTAAAGTCTATATTAACATTTGCCGTACCAAGTTACACTGCGCTCGGATGATTGAATCGTGAGTAAATTCCAGTTGAATGCTTTAACTTCCCTTGGCCGCCATGTTGTTATTGTGCTCACTATGTTATTGGAAGTCCAATAGCTGAACTTATATTATTAGTTTATATCAACATACAAAATTTCAGTTTGATTGCTGAAATAGATTCGTATATATTGAGAACCGTCTAAATATTTGGGATGGTCACCATGTTGGATTGTTATATGTGTAGGCCATAGAGTTATGTACAATTAGCTGAAGATTATTGCGTAGGTTAATTATTTAAACTTTCACTTTGATCGTATGATTAGGACACAAAAAATAAAAAACATAATTTTAAAATTTCACTCAGCTTCCATCTCGAGGTTATGAAAACAAGTGAATGAAATTAGATGTCAGTGAATTACAATGTGCATAAAAATATGCTGTACCAAGTTTCACTGCGCTGAAGTGACTGAATCGCGTGAGAAATCCATTAAAATGTTTCAAATTCGCTTGGCCGCCATGTTCGTTTTGTACTTGCCAGGTTTTTGAAAGTCATAGCCTATAGTTGAAATTCTAGTAGTGCCCTTGAACACCGTACAGAATTTCAGGGTGATATCAGTAATAGTTTCGGTGATATAGAATGCCAGTGAACTATTTCACACAGCCGCCATGTTGTATTGGTAAGAAGTAATAAAATTTGAAGGGCACGATCGGGGTTGCAAACCCCCAAGCATTTTCCTGGAGTACATGTGGGGAAACCACGGAAAACTACTCCAGGTCGACTCAGGTGGAAATCTAACCCTCCTCTTCTCACATTGCCTCACGAGGCTAAGAGTAACTCGTTCCAGCCCACAGACCAGAATTAAATTTTCTAGTCAGGGCCGGGAATAAAACACAGACCTTCCGGTCGACAGCCAAGATCGCTAGCCGCTACACTATGAGGTGGCCCTTTGGATAAAGAGGGCACTGCTGAGAAGCTTATAGTAACTGCATTTCGATGGAATAAGCATGATATGTAGGCCTATTTATAGACTGCCGGCCCCGTGGTGTTAGGGTAGGGTGCCTGCTTCTCATCCGGAGGCCCCGGGTTCGAATCCCGGCTCCGCCTGGGATTTTATAAACTTACGTGAAAGGCTGGAACGGCGTGAACTGAGGACAGTTGAGCAGCTGTCTGACAGTGAGACAGCGCCCCGGTCACGAATACCAAGATTAACGACCGAGGGTACCCGATGCGCAGACTGCGCGTCACCCCACAATCTGCAGACCAAATGGCTGGGCAGTGGTCGCTTGGTAATCCTAGGCCCTTCAAGGGCTCTAGTGCCACGGGGTTTGATTATTTGTAGGCTAGGTAGTAACAGCACAGAACGAGGATTGTCTGAAAAATACGCCCGTTAGGTAGAGAAAAGAACCTGAAGCAATGTGTAAAGGGTGCTACCAACATTATTGTGATACGTTGCATGAATTCTAAAAGGCCATCAAACTGACCACCCTGGCGAACAGCACGATAGCGCACAGCCACACGCTTCCAAAGCAACAATGGTCTCGAAACACTGTTTACAAGGGTGTTATAGACTATCTGCTTCACACAGCAGATCTCTTCCCTTGAGACTGTCACGATTTTGATTCATCGTACAGTCGCTAAACTAAAGAATGAGGGCACTCATTTTTACTGCTTGTCTTTCTTTCCTGTTCAATTATTCTCGAGCCCATTGCCAAAACTCAACGAAATGAGTAGAGCAACCCCGTAGAAGGTGGGAAAGAAAAATACTGAGGAAGATTTATAGAGCAGTAAATGAGGCAGGAAGATTGAGATTACGGGAAAACAAAGAATTGGAGGAACTAACTTATATGGTCAACCTGGTATAGTTTCGGAAGTAAAGAGTAATAGGCTAAGATGGCTGGGGCATGTGGAGAGAATGGCATGTGATAGAGTGGTTAAAGAGACCTATAGAGGAAATCCGGTTGGAAGAAGATGCAAAGGAAGACTTAGGAAACGATCGTTGGATGACGTGGAGGACAACTTACGCAAGATGGGAGTAAGAAGATGGAGTAAGAAGATCGCCAGGATTGGGCAACGATTGTTGGAGACGCCAAGGTTCTACAAGGTCTGTATCACCGAGGAGTAAGTAAGTAACCTCGTAACATATCCTACACATAATTCCTAACATCACTGTTAAGACCAGACGTTGGGATTTGACGAAACATTTACGAAGAATTCGCTCAGTTTTTGTTTGGCAGACAGTACATTATGTAATAATAATAATAATAATAATAATGTTATTGGTTTTACATCCCTCTTAACAACTGTGGCTTTTAGAGACGCCAGGGTGCCGGAATTTCGCCCCGAAGGGGATCTTTAACGTAAATCTACTGACACGGCTCCCTCGCATGCCAACCTTGGGACCAGCAGGCGAGAACGTTACCGCTGATCCACGGAGCTAGCCAGTAGTAAAAATGAGCCGTTCATTCTTGACCAGTACATATTACGTGCGCAGTAGTGTCTTCATGCACAGTGAGCCTCCATACCTTTGTGATCAATGCAAATAAAGTGCACAATGTGTCCTCGACAGCGCACGTGCATACTCAGTGGTCTCAGTGTTCTACTCGGGCTTTAAGAAGAATTCTCACATGCTTACGACCGGCCACGAATGACTGGCCCATCTATAGGCCTAAATTATGTGTGGAGGCATGAATTTTTTCGCATTAACGATAAACGCGACAAAAATATTTTGAAGCGATTTTGCGATATCTTTACGAATCATATGTTTCTAGTTAAGAAAATGAGGATATTATGTTCGCGAATTAGAGTGATAAGGCCATTTTAAGCGATAACCGCGATATTACAGCAGGATCTGTAGTGAATAACGAGCTTGAAATTTTGTTTCAAGATTATATATGAAAAGAAAGAGAAGAGCAAACAAAGATTCAACAAGTTGAAATAATTCAATCACTACTAGCATTAAAATCAATAATAATATTGGATGCTTACTAGTAATGTATACATCTACCATTCATATAAATAATTCAGAACCACAATAATGAAACTTTTATTGATTAATTTTAGAATTTCATTAAAGCGAAATTAAAGCGATACAGCAATATCTATTTCGCGAAATAACGCGAAAATTAGTATCCTTTTCGAGAAATCGGTCAAAAAATAGTACGTAAAAAGATAGTCAGTCTGAGAGACTAGACTTTATATCATTTCATATGACGCATGCTACAAATGCTACACATGTTAGAAAGGCTCAGGAGGGGTTCTCGCTGCGCTCGAAGCCCCAGGACTCTTTCAACAGACTTCATTACCCTTTAACTTAGGCTTCCCGAGCAGGGAACGGAGAGCGGGAGGTGCACTCTGCTGCATGACGTCACGCATTCGCCGTCTCCGTATCGCATAACGCCAGACCCCAGGAGTAAACTCAGACTCAACAGACTCCATTACCCTTTAACTTAGGTTTCTCGCGCGGGGAATGGAGAGAGGGAGGTGCACTGCTGCATGACGTCACGCACTCGCCGTCTCCGTAGTTCATAACGCCAGACCCCAGGAGTAAAGTCAGACTCGGTGCATATGCATTGAATAACATGATGACGTCATACACGCCGTAACCGTAACGCATAACGGTAGACCAAAGCATAACAATCAAGTCGACAAGATCATTTGAAGTGATAAAAACTCATACCTCTAATTATGTGCAAGACCGATCAATTGGATTGTGATGCTATGGAAGGGTGGACCAACCAGCAAACAGCGTGCTTCTTCACGGAGGGTGTTTTAATATTTGTACTCCAGCCTAACATAATTAGGCGCAATAGTGCTTACCGACTGGAAATTATTCTCTATTAGAGGTAAACATTACAGCACAGGGCTGGCTGCGTGGCTCAGCGGTAACGTTCTCCCCTGCTGTTCTCAAGGTTGCAGTATCGAATCCTGGCGCAGTCAGCTGGCATTTGAGGACGCGCAAACTGCGAGGGAGCCGTGTCAGTAGACTTACTGGCGCACTAAAGATCCCCTTCGGGGCAACATTCCGGCACCCCGGCGTCTATAAAAGCCGTCGTAGTTAAAAGGGACGTAAAACCAATAACATTACATTATTATAGAATTGCTGAGTTTTAATTCAATGGCCGTGAAATCCAATATACCATCTTTTCGGAAGCCTTCGTATTGAGGTTAAGGCTGCTTGAGCTTATAGTTCTCGCAGTAAAGAGGTTCAGTTGCACTTTATAAAAAGGGAGGTAGCACGCAGTTCGCTACTCGTGTGGGTGTCCAGGCGGGGACACCAAGAGCCTGCTGATGAGCCAGCTTGGTGTTCTAGGCGAAACCCCATACAAGACACGGCACTAACCTAGAAGAATTGCTGATTTTTAATTCACTGGCCGTGAAAGCCAATATACCATCTTTTTGGAAGCCTTCATAGGGAGGTTATGGCTGCTAGTTCTCGCAGTAAAGAGGTTCAGTTGCACTTCATAAAAAGGGAGGTAGCATGACTTTCGCTACTCCTGTCGGTGTCCGGGCGGGGACACCAAGAGCCTGCTGATGAGCCAGCTTGGTGTTCTAGGCGAAACCCCATACACGAAACGGCACAAACCTAGAAGAATTGCTGATTTTTAATTCACTGGCCGTGAAAGCCAATATACCATCTGTTCGGAAGCCTTCATAGGGAGGTTAAGGGTGCTTGAGATTTTAGTTCTCGCAGTAAAGAGGTTCAGTTGCACTTCATAAAAAGGGAGGTAGCACGCAGTTCGCTACTCCTGTGGGTGTCCGGGCGGGGACACCAAGATCCCGCTGATGAGCCTGCTTGGTGTTCTAGGCGAAACCCCATACAAGACACGACACAAACCTAGAAGAATTGCTGAAAGATGGTACTGTGTGTTGGAGATGAGCCACAATCATCTGACTATAGATGGAGCGTATCCAAATTATCTCGAGCTGTGACGAGCTGGCTGCTTACCTAGCCAGATGACGGTATGTAAACAGGAGGAACGACCTGTCGCGCGAGTAAAAATACCTCGTCCTCGCAGTGAAACTGGTTGAGGTAGGTCGCGAGTTTCGCAAGGTTCATGGGTATCCATTCCTACAGCTTATTAATAATGTTGTTGTTGCTTCAAAAGTGGGCCCATGTTAACTTCGGGAGAGCAACGAAACTTTTTACTTGGAATCTACCTCATCTTCGGTGGCGTAGTTGGTAGCATGCTCAGCTTCTATGCCCAAGATCGTGGGTTCAAACCCGGCTGAAGTCGTCGGATTTTCTAAGAGCGTTAAAAATCCGTCAGTTAGCCTTCCACCAAGGGGAAGTAAAGCCGGCGGGCCCATGTCATAAATTTATGACATGTAAAAGAACTTTCCACTAACTACAATTGTGTGAAGTTAACTTTGTGGGTTAGATTTGATTAACGCTCTTTAAGTCCCAAAGTTCGTCGCCAGGTGCTGGTTACGGTGGCATCTAGTAGCCAGGTTCGTGGTTAGGTTTCGTTGACGGTAGCATTAGGTAGCAAAAGTAGGAAGTACTTGAAATTCATCGTCTGCAGTCCTTACCTAAATTACAGATAATACACACTAATACAGCCAACACAATTATCACCAATTACCAGACACGGGACCGGGTGAGTTAGCCGTGGTCGTTACGGCATGACTGCTGGCAATTGCACACATCCGGGAGGCGAGGAGGTTCGAATTCTCCCGTCGGCAACCTTGAAGATGGTCTTCTGTGGTTTCCCATCTTCCTTCCAGGCAAATGCAATGGTTGGTCCCTAACTATAGGCCACAGCCGCTACCTTCCAACTCCTCGTCCTTACATTCCAACTTCCCTCCCCAACGGTACTTGTAGATCACCCATTGGGTGTCCGTCTCGAAGCAGCTACAAAACTGGCGAGCCGAACATGACATGTCCTTGGACAATCCCGGCACTAAAAGCCATACGCAAAAAAAAAAAAAAAAAAAAGCAGACTCGGGAGGCCTCCGTGGCTTAGGAGGAAGCACGCCGACCTCTCCCCGCTGGGTCCGTGGTTCAAATCCCGGTCACTCCATGTGAGATCTGTGCTGAACAAAACGGAGGCAGACAGGTTTTTCTCCAGGTACTCCAGGTTTCCCTGTCAAAATGTAATTCCAGCAACACTCTCCACTATCATTTCATTTCATCTGTCATTCATTTAATCATTGCCCCAGAGGAGTGCGTCAGGCCTCGGCAGCCGGCACAGTCCATATCCTCGCCGCTAGATGGGGGCTTCATTCATTCCATTCTTGACCCGGTCGGAGACTGGAAGCAGGCTGTGGATTTTTCATTTTCACCAGACACGGGGCTACATGCCCGCGTTCTCTCAGCCCCTAAACCATCTGCAGAGTGCTTGTTGCGTTTCATTAATCTTACTGAGAGGGATTTTTAGCCTACTTTTCACATTTTGCAAAAATGAGGAAAAAGTAGACTTATGAGATCGGGCAAATGTGTGTCTGTCTGTCTGTGAGTGTGTCCCCCCACTCCCCTATCAACTCCTAAACGGCTGCAGCAATCGAAACAAAATTTGGTAGGAGTAAAGATCTATACCTGAATATCTCACGGCCATATTTGGAAAATGATGTCAGTGCTACCAACTGCTGAAAATCGCAATTGAAATTTGAGCTCCATGTTGGATATCTTGGAAGGTATGAATGCGAGATATTTCAAAATTGGCACACATATAGATAATAATATTGCAGTTTAATTTCCAGGAGGCCATACATGGCAGTGTTGCCAAAATGATTATAAGCCTGCTGATAGGTCCAAATTTTAAATGCATATAACTTCAACACTGTCAATTAGATTTCAACCAAATTTCGTATGTGGTATGTGTACATAAACAGATATGACTGAGAGTGTTCTTAAGAACCACCATGGCTGCCAACTGTTAATAAATGCTCTCAATTCTTTTAAATCCAAATACCCATATATCAGAAAGTATGCAAGCCGACAGCATTAAACTATGCACACTTATAGTACCTGGCATTCAATATTAATTTGGAGTAACTTATATACGTCAGTGCTACCAACATGATTCTAAGCCTGCTGTGAAGTCCAACTTTAAATACATGTAACTTCTATACTATCATTTGGATTTCAACCAAATTTCGTATGTGCTATGTGTACCATAACAGATATGACTTGGCTGAAGAGTAACCAGGGCTGCCAACTGTTAATAAATACTGTCTCTATTTCTGTTACCCTAATATCAATATATCAGAAAGTATGCAAGCCAATAGCTCTAAACTTTGCACACGTATAGTACCTGGCATTCTAGCTTAATTTGGAGTAACTAATATACGTCAGTACTGCCAACATGATTCTAAGCCTGCCGATATATCCAATTTTAAAATGCATGTAACTTCTATACTAACTAATGGATTTCATTCAAGATTGACACAACAATAGATCATATTATTTCAGATTATTTCTGACCAATACATGTATGTCATTGTTGCCAACGTGATTTTACACGCGCTGTTAGATCCAATGTTTTACTGCATGTATCGTCCTTGCTATCCATTGGACTTCAACCAAATTTTGTATTCTGTACCTTAAGAGATGGAACTAAAAATATATTCAGTCACCAGGGCTGCCAACTGTAGTTCTCTACTAGGCTACATTATGCCACGTATACAGTATTTCGAACTAATTAGAAATTTCGATATTACCAACTTAATTTCGTCATTATTCTAGATAGATCCATATAGATTAATCAGTGGCATGAATCTTAAATTTTAAGAAATATAGGCTCTTTAGTTCGTCATGGAACTTCTTGTTGAATTAGGCTTAGGGAAACACTGTAACTAATTGTTATATATAAATCGCATCCAATGGCCATAGCTGGATATTTCTGATTGACCACCCGTGGTCTCCCAACAAGTACAATTTCAAGTAGTTCCAACTTTAGCTACCTGATGCTACTGTCACTAACACCTAGCGGCAAACGTTGGAACTTTATAGAGCGTTTCTAACCAGCTATATGTAACCTACAAATTTTCCTACACACTACCAACTGCAGTAGTAGGTTCTTTTACATGCCATAAATATATGACATGGGCCCGCCGGCTTTACTTCCCCTGCAAAGGAGGCATACTGAAGGATTTTAATGCTCATAAAATCCGACGACTTCGGCCGGGTTTGAACCCGCAAAATTGGGTATAGTACAGGGAGATTGTTTTGCTGGAGTGGGGCTGGTGGCCGGCTGCCGGACACGCGCGCCTTCCGCTGATCAACCGAGCTCGGGCCACGGATTGCGCGCTGGTGGAAACCGTACCAAAGTGCATTAATTAATGGTAAATTCACCAGCAAATCATGATTAAAGAACTTGCCTTTTCACAGAAGATGCTGAGAGTGTTCTCCTTCAGCTGACAGACAGGCGCTGTACCGTGTAAATAAATTAGCGTTTACACGTGATTCCCCTTCTGTTGTGAGGGATATCTGCTACCGTATAATGTTCTCCAGCTCCACTAGAGTACGGGTAATTGATCTGTACACTTTGTATTTTAAATTACCCCACAATTAAACATAAAACGGGATTAGTTCCGTGCTTCATTTAATTACAGTAAACACGCAGGTGGGAACAGGAGTAGGTACATAATATAACGATGTAACTTCCAAAGTCACTGTCTGTCAGCTGAAGGAGAACATTTTCAGCATCTTCTGTAAAAAAGGTAAGTTCTAACTTTTAACTGGTGATGTGAGGTCATCCACCAGATTCCCAAGATATTAAAAAAAACAACTGTGCTTGCTTAAATCTTGCAGGAAGCTGTTGTTTATGTTACCTTGTTATATGTGCGCTGTCACTTCACACCCTCGATTATAAATGTTTAGTGACTTAATGACTTTAATGACCCGGGTTAGCTCGCTTCCGCGCAATCCGCGACCCAAGCTAGGTTGGCGGGCGGAAGGCGCGCACGCCTGGCAGCCGGCCGCCTGCCTCGCTCCAGCAAAAGAATCTGACTGTAGTTCTGCATGCTACCGACTTCGCCATCGAAGCCACCACTGTAACTAATACTCTCATGTATCAGGTGATGGCTGTAATAAATACAGTAATACTCCCACACCAATCTCTGGCTATTCAAGAGGGTATTCTATTATATTCTGAACATACAGTGAGAGCCTTCTCTATACAACGGGCCGTAAGGGGGCGGAGAGTGAGAAGTCAGTGCCCTATGACTGTCATTTGACGATAACACAAGAGCAGGACGAGAAGCCTTGAATGCTGGCAATGCATTTATTCCATACGGAGCTGGCAGGACTCATTAGTTGAGATAATTACGACTTGTGGTGAAGTACTGTAGCCTATCTCGTATCCCGTGAACAAGGTTAGGGATGGAACAAAACATCGAATTTTCCTAGTGGAAACTTATAATGTCGAGAAGTAGCCTAGTCTTCCAGTAAATGTGTTGGTAAGTTTCAGTCCGTGCGATTTTTACTATTGGGGGAACCTCAAATTAAAAATAATATTTTAATGCCAGCGGAATCGGAAAACAAACGTGCGGATGCGGGGCTGGTCTGGATCACAGTCGTGTGGATGTGGGGCAGATGCGGAGAACATTTTTTTTTTAAATCCGCGCAAGGCTCTATCTATTGGGAGGTTCCCCACTGTAAAAGCCCCTAAAGGATTCACCAGCACGGTGTTGATTCAATAACTACAGCAGTAAATCACAATAACAGTTATATTCAATTTTCACAATCATTGTAACATTTTTATCAATGTTTCTGCAGTATCCTTGACAACTCGTAAATCAATTCCCCCTGTTTGTTTTAATTTGCAGATCAGTTTCAATTTGTTTCTCAGTGGCATCGGTGTTAAATGTGGAATAATTAGAACGAATTACCTTGAATGAATCTTCCAACATTGCTATTCTGTTTTACCTTACATCGTAGACACGACTGTATGGGGGAGCTAGAAGTTCCGAGATCCAAGGTTCGATTCTCGAAGCTGATTATGGGTATCATGAGTGTGTTTTCCCCGGGTTTTTCACAATCCCTCCAGGCAATTACCAGGATAGTTCCTTTGGTTTTCTTTTGGGAGATGGGAGGAATGAGAAGTAGTTATTTATTATTTATTTATTTACTAGCAGAAGTACCCGTTCTTCGAACGGTGTTTGCTGTAAACACCAGTCATTATCAATTGAGCTACTGTTGCAATGGTAAGCGGTTTGTCATTCCTTCATAAGTTTATCAGAACGAAGTTAGTCACACACACTGTTAAATTAAGGGCCTTAAAATGTGGTTTTCGGGGACCCTTTATAGACTCCCGAATTTTTTGTCTCACATTGAGACGCGCAACATATGCTTTGGTCGTCCTTCTAGGATGATTTTTATATTTCGCCTATTTTAGCATGTATTTTGAGAAGTTTTTCCCTATAACCACCCTTCTACTGTATGAAAATTACGGTGAATAGTTTTATAAATGATTGGTGTATTGACTCTCATGGTTACCATACCTAATTTTACGATGCACCAAGCATCCGAACACGAGTTATAGGCTTACATAAAGATACACAGAAAGACAGACAGACAATTGTATTGTCTACAACATATCACCCAGATATCCAAATATGGGTATATCTACCACACAGTATCAAACAAAATCATCCTTACGATGAACCCTTATCTCGAAAAAAAAAAAAAGATTAGTTAAAATGTGCTCTCAAACTAAATTCACCTAACGTGTACTTCCTGACGTGAAATAGAATTGAAAGCCTGTAGACGAAACGCAATACACGTCACATAAAAACTGACCCTCTACGTTGTGTTAGATCCCCATACACAGGAAGACCCCTTCATAAATTATAAAGGCTTGTGGTGCATGAAAATTCAGGTTCTTTAGCCTCAAATGGCCCAAATTCCTAAAAGCCGAAAAAATGCTGATTCAATTCAGGAATTTTTGAAAATAATGTTGCTGTTTGGAGATATAACAGACCTTCTGTACTATATGTCGCACGTGAAAATTGCATTTAAAAAACTAGGTTACCCCTTGACCCCCTTAATTGCATTGATGAATTATACAGTTAACGTTGGTTCCGTGATAAACTTATAGCCATTTGCAAACTTTCACAGAAATTTAATAAATGGAGTGACATTGCTTCTTACAGAAATAGATGGAAAGTTGGATGCCACCCCTTGAGATAATGTTGTCATGGTTACCGATTTGCATTCCTTCATTAGTTTGTTAAATTAAATTAAATTAGTTTTCTGGGAATATTTCAGAAACTGTTGGATTTAGAACCTTATAATCAAGTTTTCGAGGAACCTTTAGGGCCCCCAAGTTTTGTTTCTGGCACTGAGGGGCTTTGTCTCGTCGTTGTACGCCATAATATAATACTAATAATAATATAATATAGTGATAGGAATATAATAGACCTGCCGTACCACACCCGCAGGTGTAAATCGCGTGAAAATATTCTAGAGTACCCCTTGACCCCCTTAAGCGCATTATACGTATTGATGAATTTTACTGCTTAATTTGGTTCCGTGATAATCTTCTAGCCGTTTGCAAACTTTCACACTATTGTAATTAATGGAATTGCATTGCGTCTTACAGCAATATATGGACCTCTGAGAATCTGTTATCATGGTTACCGGCTTGCATCGTTCATTAGTAATAAATTAAATTAGTTTTCTGGGAATATATAAAAAAGTTGGTTTTAGGGCCTTCAAATGTGGTTTTCGGGGCCCCTTACCCGAGTTTTGTCTCTCACATTGAGGGGCTGAAAATGAGCTTTGTCTCGTTCTTCTATGCCTATTTCAGCAAGTATTTTAAGGGGGTAGGCCCCATTTTATGAGAGGTACGGAGAAGAATTACGTCAATGATCAGTGTCGTGCCTCTGATGGATATCTGTACCAGGTTTTACGTTGATACACCCAGCCGTTCTCGAGTTATAAGGGAACAAAGTTGTCCCCAGACAAACAAACAAACAAGACAGACAGACAGACAAAAAATATATATTTTCGCGCGCATCCATCATAAAACAGTCTAAAACGCGTAAATAACTCAAATTTCCGTAGAAATTCAGAAAAAACAGATAAACTTTCATTTTGATATACTGTATATAGAGACATAGGCCTACTGCACCGCTCAGTGTTGACCGTGTTTTATTGCACAAATTTAGGTTTTACTCACTAACCGTTGGAGATAAACGGAAAGTGATAGGGACCTTTCGGATAGAAAATTAAATGTTAAAGCTCGTGTATGCCATCAAAAGTTTGCTATTTCTTAGCGTTCGCTTTTTATTTGAAATGGAAATATGAAATTTTGAAACCAACGGGTGTAGTGACGTCACAAATGTGGGTTTTACTCGCTAACCGTTGGAGATACACGGAAAGTGATAGGGACCTTTCGGATAGAAAATTAAATGTTAAAGCTCGTGTATGCCATCAAAAGTTTGCTATTTCTTAGCGCTCTCTTTTTATTTGATATGGAAATATGAAATTTTGAAACCAAAGGGTGTAGTGACGTCACTAAAATGGTCGCCATTTTTTAATAGTGCAAAATTTCGAAATCAAAAGTATCCTATATGTAAACCTGGTAAATCAGCTACATCCATGCAAAATGTCATTTAAATCGGACCAGTGGTTCTTGCATTATTGAGTAATACACAGACAGACAGACACACACCATCTCATTTTTATGTATTAGTATGATTTATCATATGGCTTTTAGTGCCGGGAGTATCCGAGGACATGATCGGCTTGCCAAAGGCTGTAGCTGCTTCAAGCGAACACCCATGGGGTGATCTACAAGTTCCGTTCAATTTCAAGTAGTTCCAACTTTCGCTACCAGATGTCGCTGACACCTAGTGGTCAACGTTGGAACTTTGATAGAGCGTTTCAACGAAGTCAAACCTAGACATTTGGCTTCACACAAGTTTAGTTAGTGGAAGGATCTTTTACATGCCATAAATCTATGACATGGGACCGCTGACTTTACTTACCCTCCGAAGAAAGGCATACTGAAGGATTTTAACGATCTTAAAAAATTCGACGACTTCGGCCGGGTTTGAACCCGAATGAGATGTAAATTGACATAATATACACTACCCTCAGTTTAAATTTTGTCAGTTGTCTTTTGTTATTGTTTCATTTGAGGACCATGGGCAACGTTGTCATTTTGTACCGTGTACTTGGGATTTGTGTATATATACCAGGTGAATCAGCTACCC
Organism: Meconema thalassinum; assembly: GCA_946902985.2. Lineage (NCBI taxonomy): Eukaryota > Metazoa > Arthropoda > Insecta > Orthoptera > Tettigoniidae > Meconema > Meconema thalassinum. The sequence goes on along the minus strand of OX336388.2, from coordinate 975,234,783 downwards.
CTAATAATATTGTTTTATGCAGCCCAACTTACGCGTGTTATCAGGAAGGTCGATATTTCTCTGCTCCCATCCCGTATTGTACTAATGCACTGCAACCATGTCCTACAAACGATTCTGAACCCTATTATTTTTCGCTCGATCTGACTGCAGACTAATACGAGGGAAAAACAATAGTGTTCAGTATCGTTTGCGGGATATGCTTGCAATGCATTAGTATCATACGGAATGCAGGCAGAGAAATATCGACCTTCCTGACAACACGCGTAATTTGGACTGCAAAACCAATAGTATTATGGGCAGCTGATTCATCTGGTATAAATAAATAGATAAATAAATGACTGATAACCTTTGCTATTGTGGTGTCTGAAATAGGGTGACTGTGTATTTGTAATTCAGGTGAGGGTTGGAAAGGAGATGGCCGTGACCTAAGTTTGGAACCATCCCGGTATTTAGCCTGAAGTAGAAGTAGAAAACCACTTCCAGGATGGCTGAGGCAGGAATCGAACCCACCTCTTCTCAGTTATGCCTCACAAGGCTGGTGTATCCCGTTCCAGCTCTTAGACCAGAAAATAAATTTTTTGGCGTACGAACCAAGACATACGGCCCAGCCAAGAATATTAGCCGCTACGCCAAGAGATGGTTGTTTGTCTGTATTTTATGGATTGGCGTCAAAAATACTCGAATGACAGACACACATGCCTTACTGCTGGGATTTGGAACTTCCTACTAACCACTCGCCCCCTTTGTTGTTGTTTTCGTTGTGGGACTTATCGTCATTTCATCCCCGTGAATTTGAGTGTGTGTATAATTTGGTATTCTGTTTTCTTTTGGTGTCTGTCGAACTGTGTGTATTTGTAATTGAGGTGAAGATTGAGAAGGGCACAGCCATGGCCTTAGCCTAAGTTATGAACCATCCCGGTATTGCCTGGAGTAGAAGTGGGAAACCATGGAACATCACTTGTAGGACGGCTGTGGTAGGAAACGAACCCACATCTTCTCAGTTTTGCCTCACAAGGCTGAGTGTACCCCGTTCCAACCCTCACACCACAATTGAAATGTCTTGGCAGAGCCGGGAATTGAACCCGACCCTGAGAGGGTGACAGCCGTGTGAAAAAATTGCAGTCAATCTTTATTTTACGTCTGCCTTCTAGAGCAGTGAGAGCCTTCGCTATAAAACTTTAAACTATGCAATTCTTAAAAGTAAGACGTTTTTCTAGGTTTATGCCGTGTCATGTGTGGGGTTTCGCGTATAGGAACACAAACATAGGCTCATCAGCGGGCTCTTGATGCCCGTGCCAGGACACCCACATGAGTAACGAACTGCGCGCTACCACTTGCGCTTCTTTACTGCGATCCCCTAGAGGCTCACATCTAGTGGGACGTGGGTTAGCGACCACGGGACCCCAGCTGAGTCCAGCATTTCTTCTACTTACTTGTGCCGGGCTCCTCTCTGTCTTCTTTCCTGTCGACCTCCCTTGGTCAACTCTTGTTCTTTTCCGACCCCGACGGTATTAGGGTATCCGAGGCCTAGGGAGTCTTTCACTTTCCCGCCTAAATTGGCCCTTGTCTCATCTTTCCTGATCCCTCCTTCTTTGAAGGGTCAGACCTCTTGTTTTCTTTTCGTTAAATTTTCTTTTTTTCTTTAAGTTTCCCGCACTGTTTTTGTTAATTGACCCCCCCCCCTGCATCTAAATTCCCTAGCGATTTTTTTTTTTGCATCAACATCATTTTGTATGTATTTTCAATCTACGTTGCATTTTGTATGTTTTTTCGAACTAAATTGCATTTTGCGAGTGTTATCAACCTCAGTTGCATTTTGTAAGGATTGACAATCTAAATTGCTTTTTGGTAAGTCTTTCAATATCCGGGCCGGGACTTTTGTGAGTATTTTGAATTTCAATTGCATTTTGTATTTTCAACCTAAACCGCTTTTTGGAAGTATTTTCAATCTAAATTGCATTTTGTATCATCGGCATTTTGCAAGTATTTTGATTCTCAATTGCATTTTGGGGTATTTTGAATCTAAATTACACTTTGTAAGAATTTTCAATCTAAATTGCATTTTGTAAGTATTGTCTATCCAAATGAGTAGTTTGAAACTACCTGGCATTTTGTAAGCATTTTCAATTTAAATTGCATTTTGTAAGCATTTTGAATTTCAATTGCACTTTGTGGATATTTTGGATTGGAAATGGGAACTTTCAATCTGAATTGCATTGTGTGTTTTCAATTTCAATTGCATTTTGTAAGTAATTTGAACCTCAATTGCATTTTGTACGTATTTTCAATCTCATTTGCATTTTGTACGTATTTTAAACTTAAACTGCATTTTGTACGTATTTTAAACTTAAACTGCATTTTGTGCGTATTTTTCAATCTATACCTTTTGTGAGTGTTTTCGTTCAAAAATTCCCTTTTGTATATTACCGCTCTCTATTTTGTGAGTAGTTTCAATCTGAGTTCCTTTTTGTAAGTATTTTCCTTCTCTCTTAATTTTCGTTCTGGTTTCCATTTCATTGACATTTTCGCTCTCACCCAGACCATTAGGGGCCGATAACCTAGAAGATGTTAGGCCCCTTAAAAAACCAATTATCATCATCATCATCTTTACTGCGAGGTCTAAAAGCTCAAGCAGCCTTTCACCTCCCTATAAAGGCGGGTTCACACGGAGTCGTGAAGCGGGCGAGAGCACTACTGGTCGATCATACGGTCGTGGACACGACCTCGTGTGAACCCGTGGTAGTGGGAATGGGAGTCGTGCTCGCCCTCGGAGCGTGAAATCTCCGACTGTTTGGAGTGAGCACGACCGCCTCAGTCGTATTCTTGTCGAAGGGGTGACAACATGTCTGTGTTTAAAATGAGTAGTGCCCAGGTGATGAAGTTTGTCGAGTTGTACCGCGAAAAGGAATGTTTGTGGAAAATAAATTCGGAAGCATACAAGCATGCAGATTTGGTTCCATCCAAAAGAAGTTTTAGTAGCAATTTGGTTCTTCCAAGGATAACTCCCGGCCAATGCTATTGGTGGCTCCGAGTACATTACGCCTCTTTACCTAGTCCCGAACCCACACATGCCTCCTTTGTTTGTTTTATTCACGGTTTTCAAATGATTAATACTTCACAAACAACTTTTGCAGCTTCACGTTCTGCCCTAATTGTCGTCCGTGTGAACTGAGCAAGGTCGCGGGTTCTTAAGTTGAATAATCAAGTCGCGACGCTTGCTCAAAAGTAGTAGTGCTCTCGCCCGCTTCACAACTTCGTGTGAACCCGCCTTAAAGGCTTCCAAAAGGATGGTATATTGGCTTCGCGCGGAAGCAGGAATGAATTAACGAATTTTGTTTGTTTGCTTGCAGTTCGCTACTTCTGTGGGGTTTGGGTACGGACACCAAGAGCCCGCTGATGAGCCTATCTTGATGTTCCTATGAGAAACCCCACACAAGATACGGCATAAACCTACAAAACTGGCTGACGTGAGTTTTAATTCCTTGGCCGTGAAAGCCAATATAGCCTACCATCTTTTTAAATAATTCTTATAAACTAAGATGAATGTAATGTTAAAATATAAAATATAAAGAAAATAAAATTGAAGATAAAATATTTTGGGAATTGATCTCATACGAAGACAACGGCTATCAATTATTATATTAAATGAATTTGTGGTAGTCTATATGCTTATAACGATGTATCATTCTTTCCTAGTACACTGTTTCATATTTCCCCGTATTCTTGGACCTAACTCATTATTTTCAAATCCGCTGTAGGTGTTGCTTAGGGACAGGAAAGATGTTCTTATTCTAAAACAAGATGTTCAGTAAAGAACATATAGCCTACTTTCTCCTAAATGCATGGGTATTGTTATAACTCTTTGTCCTTTTCAAGGAGTATGATCGAATGTTGGTTGTAGTAGCTTGTTGAAATACAACGTGCTATAGGGATATTAAACATGAATATGAGGTGCCCTTTGCTAGTGCTACCTCTGTACCAAATTTCGTTCAATTCGGTTTCACCGTGTTTGAATTGATAGGGGGAATCGATTTGCACACATACTTGGCCACCATCTGCAAACTATTGGGCTGATGTTCTTGCAGTTTGGTCTGAATATGTTTCCCACATAAAGATATGGTTTTGCAAAATTTGGTAGAGGCTAGATTATTAGGTTGGTCGTAATTACATTTTAGCTTTTAACATTTGGGTGGCCACGATTACGTTTCCGTCAAGATAGCGGTGATATAAAACATGACACTGAGGTGCCCTTTGCTAGTGCTACCTCTGTACCAAATGTCGTTCCATTCGGTTTCACCGTGTTCGAATTGATAAGGGGAATCGATTTTCACACATAGATGGCCGCCATCCGCAAAATATCAGGCTGATGACCTATTAGATTGGTCAAAGGATGCTCCCTCCATAAAGGTATGTTGTTGCTAAATTTGCTAGAGATCGGATGATTAGGCTAATCGTAATTTGATTTAAGCTTTGAACATTTGTGTGGCCTCCATTACGTTTCCGTCAAGATGGCGGCGAAATAAAACATGACACTGAGGTGCCCTTTGCTAGTGCTACCTCTGTACCAAATTTCGTTCATTCGGTTCCACCGTGTTCGAATTAATAGGGGGAATCAATTTTGACATAAAGATGGCCGCCATCCGCAAACTATTAGGCCAATGGCCTATTAGATTGGTCAAAGGATGCTCCCACCATAAAGGTATATTGTTGCAAAGTTTGGTAGAGATCGGATGGTTATGTTAGTCGTAATTTGATTTAAGCTTTAAACATTTGTGTGGCCGCCATTACGTTTCTGTCAATATGGCGGCGATATAAATCATGACACTGAGATGCCCTTTGCTAGTGCTATCTCTGTACCAAATTTCGTTCCATTCTGTTTCACCGTGTTTGAATTAATAGGGGGAATCGATTTTGACACAAAGATGGCCGCCATCCGCAAACTATTAGGCGAATGACCTATTAGATTGGTCAAAGGATGCTCCCTCCATAAAGGTATGTAGTTGCAAAATTTGGTAGAGATGGGATGATTAGGTTAATCGTAATTTGATTTAAGCTTTGAACATTCGCTTGGCCACCATTACGTTTCAGTCAAGATGGCGGCGATATAAAACATGACACTGAGGTGCCCTTTGCTAGTGCTGCCTCTGTACCAAATTTCGTTCCATTCGGTTCCACCGTGTTCGAATTAATAGGGGGAATCAATTTTGACATAAAGATGGCCGCCAGCCGCAAACCATTAGGCTAATAACCTATTAGATTGGTCAAAGCATGCTCCCTCCATAAAGGAATGTTGTTGCAAAGTTTGGTAGAGATCGGATGGTTATGTTAGTCGTAATTTAACTTAAACTTTGAACATTTGTGTGGCCGCCATTACGTTTCTGTCAATATGGCGGTGATATGAAACATGACACTGAGATGCCCTTTGCTAGTGCTACCTCTGTACCAAATTTTGTTCCATTCGGTTGCACCGTGTTCGAATTAATAGGGGGAATCGATTTTCACACAAAGATGGCCGCCATCCGCAAACTATTACGCTTATGGCCTATTGGTTTGGTCAAAGGATGCTCCCCCCATAAAGGTATGTTGTTGCAAAATTTGGTAGAGGACGAATGATTAGGTTAGTCGTAATTTGATTTAAGCTTTGAACATTTGTGTGGCCGCCATTACGTTTCCGTCAAGATGGCGGCGATATTAAATATGACACTGAGGTGTCCTTTGCTAGTGCTACCTTTGTACCAAATTTCGTTCAATTCGCATTCACCGTGTTCGAATTGATAGGGGGGGACAGACATTCAGAGTACACACACTCACACACACACAGACACACACACACACAGACACACACACAGACTCACACACACACATACACACACACAGACAGACACACTTTTTTCGCCCTGTGTTGATCTCATAAGTCTACTTTCATTTTTTGCAAAAATCGAAAGTAGGCTAAAAATTGAAGAGTAGACACAGCCCTTTCTTTCTCTGCATCCTCCATGCTTACCACTATAGGCAACTAAAAGTGGTAAAATGAATATGTTATGCACCAGAATTGTCTATCTTCAATGTTATACAATGTCTGACTGACACATCGTGATGATGATGATGATGATGATGATGATGATGAAGATGATAATTGTTGTTTTAAGGGGTCTAACATTGAGGTTATCGGCCCCTAATGGTTTAGGGGAAAATGAAAAATGATGATGAAATGATCACTAGAACTAAAACTAACTACAATTTAGGGGCTACAAGAAGAAAATGACAAAAAGGAAGGAATAAGCGAAATGAAAGACAGGGAAAAGAGATGCCCTCAACCCTCGAAGAATGAGAATTGAGGAATTTGGAAAGAAGGAGAGCCATGAAAAGCAGATATGAAAGAGGAAGAGGAAAAGGTCCACCCCAAAGGCACTGGAAAAAGTGGAATAACTAGACCCAGCTCAGGAATACTTCAGGATCACCAACTCCCGAGCTCACCAGCCGTGAGCCCTTGAGGGTATAGCACTATCCAGGCTGAACCATAAATAGTGGGGCTAGAAACACCCTGCCTCTTTAGGGGCTTGAACAGAAGGCAGGATATATCATGAAAAGGAAAAAAGAGATGACTGTTCCCTCGAAGAATGAGGGATCAAGAAAGATAAGACAAGAGGCAATGAAGGCGGGAAAGTGAATGACTCTCTAGGCCTCAGATACTCTAATGCCGTCGGGGTCGGAAAAGAACTAGAGTTGAGCCCGGAAAGTCGACAGGAAGAATGACAGAGATGATCCCGGCACAAGTAAGTGGAAGCAATGCCGGACTCAGCTGAGGTCCCGTGGTCGCCAACCCACGTCCCACCAGTTGTGAGACCCTAGGGGAGATACATCGTGAGTATTCCTGGTAATCTGTCTGTGGTCCAGCATCATTTGAACTAAGTACTATTTGAACAGTTATCGAATCAACTATTACAATATCTAACGAAAACATTTACTCATGAATGACTATAATAGGATATTAACTCCTCGCTGCGAAGCTTCAAACAGCGAATATCCTACTAGTTTCTTTAATCGATTCCATTAAAATGGTAATGTCATTACAGCTATATTTAATCAGTTGCCTTTGTTTATTCTATTAAAATGCAAATGGCTACAGACCCATACAGTATAGACAGCGCAATTCCCTTTGTTTGATTACGCACAAATAGAACTTTATTTAAAAAGTATTCTGGTAATAATCGGAATATCTGGAATGATTCGTCCTCCTCGTGGTGTAGTGGCTTGGCTATCGCTCCAGAGGTCCAGTTTCGATTCTCACCTCAGCCAGCCTGGAAGTGGTTTTCCATGGTTTCCAACTTCTACTCCAAGCAAAAGAAAGGAACGAAGGAAGGAACGAAGGAACGAAGGAAGAAAGGAACGAAGAAAGGATGAAAAGAAGCAGAAAGAATGGAAGGTAGAAGAAAGGAGAAAGGAATGAAGGGAGAAAGGAAGGAAGAAGGAAGGAAGAAAGGAGAAAGGAAGGCAGAAAGGAAGAAAGGAACGAAGGAAGATAGGAAGAAAGACAGGTAGGAAGAAAGGAGAAAGGAGGGTAGGAAGGAAGAAAGGAACGAAGGAAGAAAGGAACGAAGGAAGAAAGGAACGAACGAAGGACAAAGGAAGGAAGGAACACAGGAACGAAGGAAGCACGAAAGAAAGGAAGGAACAAAAGAAGGAAGAAAGGAAGGAAGAAAGGAAGGAGAAAGGAATGAAGGGAGTAAGGAAGGAAGAAGAAAGGAAGGCAGGAAGGAAGAAAGGTACGAAGGAAGAAAGGAATGAAGAAACGAAAGAAGGAAGGAAGAAAGGAAGGTAGGAGAAATAAAGGTAGGAAGGAGGAAAGGAAGGAGGGAAGGAAGAAAGGAAGGAACGAACGAAATGAGGAAGGAAGGAGGGAAGGAAGAAAGGAAGGAACGAACGAAATGAGGAAGAAAGGAGGGAAGAAGAAAGGAACGAAGGAAGGAGAAAGAAGGAACAAACGAACGTAAGAAGAAAGGAAGGAAAGAAAAAAAGGAAGAAAGGAAGGTAGGTAGGAAGGAAGGAGAAAGGAAGGAAGGTAGGAAGGAGAAAGGACGGTAGGAGGGAAGAAAGTAACGAAGGAAGAAAGGAAGGAACGAACGAAGGGAGGAAGAAAGGAAAGAAGGAAGGTAGGAAGGAAGAAAAGTAGGAAGGAAGGAGAAAGGAAGGTAGAAAGGAAGAAAGGAAAGAAGGAAGGTAGGAAGGAAGAAAAGTAGGAAAGAAGGAGAAAGGAAGGTAGAAAGGAAGAAAGGAAAGAAGGAAGAAAGGAACGAAGGAAGGAGAAAGAAGGAAGGAACAAAGGAACGTACGAAGAAAGGTAGGAAAGAAAAAAAGGAAGAAAGGAAGGTAGGTAGGAAGGAAGGAAAAAGGAAGGAAGGTAGGAAGGAAGAAAGGAATGAAGGAAGAAAGGAAAAAAGAAACGAAGGAAGGAGAAGGGAAGGAAGAAAGGAACGAAGGAAGAAAGGAAGGAAAAATGGGTAAAACAGGAAGAAAGGTAGGAAGGAAGAAGAAAGGAAGGAAGGAACGAAGGAAGGAGAAAGGAAGGAAGAAAGGTAGGTAGAAAGGAACGAAGGAAGGAGAAAGGTAGGAAGAAAGGAACGAAGGAAGAAAGGTAGGAAGAAAGGAACGAAGGAAGGAGAAAGGAAGGAAGAAAGGAACGAAGGAAGAAAGGTAGGAAGAAAGGAAGGAAGAAAGGTAGGAAGGAAGAAGAAAGGAAGGAAGCTTGTAATTTTACTTGACCACTCCATTTTACGTGGAATTCGAAACACCGAATTTCAGTTGAAAGATCCCACATGGATTAACCTAGAATCGAACCCGGACCACCTTGATGAGGGCCAAGCATCACGCCCCTTAACTGGATGTTAGTGAAATTAAAAATAGTGCGAATGGTTTCCACTAGAAACAGCTGAACGCAAAGTCTAGTAGGTTTCTCGCAACGAGGGGATAATGGCCAATCACCGTTCTGTTACCATAGTAAACCTTTAAATTCTACACCACCTCATAACTATTTTTATCAGGTGGTGGAACGATATAAGAATCCAGAAAACGTGCTTCAACTAGAATACGACTACCTTGTTCGGAAACGAGCACAGACCATAAACTATAAGCACGCGATAAATCTTCATTGCCGTAAAACAGTTCCACCAGGTTACGAGTCCCAGTGGTATCTTGAGAGAACGACAGGAGTTTCTAGCATAAACCAGCAATCAAAAGAAGCTACATAGTTGCGGAAATAGCGAAATTTACTCCTGCTATAACACTCGCAGTGTTGTACTCCTCTGAGGACAAGTCTCGGGTATTGCGGGTGAAGTATTATGCTGAACAAAGGCATAGCTCACGTGTTCTACCCTTAGGCAGTTCTTCACACAGCAGTTCTCCATGCAGTCCTGTCTTCAGCCGTTCTCTTTGTTTGGTGGTAATTTCCTGCTATCTTGACACTGACCACCAGCTGGTACCTTATCCGTCCTCTTCCTCATTTCCCGTTTACTGATCCTTCGAGAGCATCCCTCAGCAAACACTCTCTTCGCAGCCAGTGTCCAAGCCTCCTATTTTCTCCAACTCGCTAACAATACCTCCTCATTCCGAACCCTTTCCACCCAGGATATCCTTTCCATCCTCCTCCATAACAACATTTCAAACGCTTCTTGTCTTCTTTCATCATCCTTACTTAGCGTCCAGGTCTCGACTCCGTATAGCGCCACACTCCAAACAAAGCATTTTGCCAGCCTCTTCGTTAACCTCAAGTCCAAGCGTACACACAATAGTCTCTTCTTTCTGTTGAAGGCTTCTTTAGCAAAATCAGTGCGAGTTCTTGCCTCTTTACTGCTTCTCATATAATCCTAGATATTAAAAAAGTTACAGTCAGTCTGAAAGACTAGACTTTATATCACTTCAAATGACGCATGCTATAACTGCCTTCTTGCTTCGCTCGAAGCCCCAGGTCGCTCGGCGCCCCATGACTCTTTCAACAGACTCCATTACCCATTAACTTAGGCTTCCCGTGTGGCTTCATGACGTCACACGGTCGCCGTCCATTACCCAATAACCTAGGCTTCCCACGCGGCTACATGACGTCACGCGGTCGCCGTCTCCGGAATGCCTAACGTTAGACTCAAACTTCCCGCGTGGCTGCATGACGTCACGCACTCGCCATCCATTACCCATTAACTTAGGCTTCCCGCGCGGCTGCATGACATCACGCGGTCGCCGTCTCCGTAACGCATAACGTTAGACTCAATCATAACGATGAAGTCGACAAGATCATTTGAAATGATAAAATCTGACACTTGTTCAATATCGTCCTGGTCTATCCTGGTGTTTATTACTTTGTTCCCTCTTGCGCTTATCACCATACTCTTTGTCTTGCTCTTATTAATGCGCATTCCATATCGCTCACAGGTTGCATTCAGATCTGCTATCATTCCATTCAGTATCCTTTCATTCTCTGCTAGCAACACCATGTAATCAGGAAATCGAATACACTCTATTCTCCTGCCACCAATGTGCATTCCTCTTCTTCCATCCATAGCTCTGAAGTATTATTATTTATTGATGTGTAACATCTTTCCTCTCGGTTGCTGGATATTTTTGTGGGAATGATTTTGAAAAATGGGACGGAAGTGGATCGGAACGATCTAGCTGGCAATGGTGGATCGAAAGGAAGTGTGCCCGCTGGCAGTGGTAAGAGGAAACAATGAGGAATGTATATGATATACTGAACGGTAAACGCTCATGCGAACTCTGGTGTCTATGAAATTGAGGAAATATCGCTGACCCAATTGTAGATTTCCGACGAAAGACTCAATATTTGCTCTTTGTTATTCTTGTATTTATATCAGTGTCATTCGGTATTGTCTTTGACCGTCTTAGTAGAGCAAACGTGTATGTCAGCGCCGGAATATCCCAGGTATTAAAAGCTTTCATAGTATTCATACAGAACTGTTTTGATATCAGTATTTTTGGTAAGTTCCCATTATATTCTCCATTATACTTTTGCTGTGGAATGCTTCGAGCATACAATAGGATACAGAGTGCGCCCGCTATGCTTCTACCGGCCGACCGTGGTGTAATGTTTTAAAAATTAAATAGATATCTCTAAGAAGATATAATCCGGGAGGGTGCCATTTCATAGGTTATACACTATGAAAAATATTTTAATATGCTGCACGAGAATACTCTTATTTCCATCTTGGCCTTCTATGGATCACACTTGACAGTCTTTACATTATGTTTGGCCTACTCTGGCAGTATCTTCTCATCCTTACTCCCACTACCCTCTTCTGTTCCTCTGTGTAGGTTATTTTCTTTATCCCCCCAGGGGCTCACATCTAGTGGGACTTGGCGACCACGGGACCCCAGCTGAGTCCGGCATTGCTTCCACTTACTTGTGCCGGGCTCCTCTCCTTCTTCATTCATGTCCACCTCACTTGGTCAACTCTTGTTCTCTTCCGACCCCAACGGTATTAGGGTATCCGAGGCCTAGGGAGTCTTTCACCTTCCCGCCTTAATTGGCCCTTGTCTCACCTTTCCTGATACCCTCATTCTTCGATGGGTCAGCCTTCTTTTTATTTTTCATGTTATCTCCTGCCTTCTGCACAAGGCCCTCAAGGAGGCAGGGTGTGTGTAGCCCCACCACTTCCGGTGCACCCTGGATGGTGCTACATCCTCAGGGTCTCACGGCTGGTGATTTCGGGAGTAGGCGAACCCGAGGGATTCCTGAGCTGGGTCCGTTTATCCTCTTTTTCCACTGACTTTGGGGCAGGTCCTCTCCTCTTTCCCTTTCCTATCTGCCTTTCATGGCTCTCCTTCCTTCCAAGTCCCTCAATCCTCATTCTTCGAAGGTTGTGGGTGTTTCTTTTCTTCCTGTCCTTTATTTGCATTCTCCTTTATTTGTTTACCATTTCTTCTTGTAGTATGTAAGTTTGTAGTTAATATTAGTTAGAGTTTTCATTCTCATCTCATCTTTAACTATCACCCACACAATTAGGGGGCGATAACCTAGATGTTTGGCCCCTTAAAACGGCAATTATCATCATCATCATCATCATCATCATCATCATATTTTCTTTGTCACTGGCTCCCCACCCGTCTGCTGGAAACCTCTGTGCTCCTTAATTAGTCGTCTAAATGACTCCCTATCTCCTACGTCGTATTCTTGTACCCCTATCTTGGCTAGGTCCGTTCTCACTTCTCGAAACCATTTGAGCTCTGGCTTTCACTTCCTGAGAAATTCGAAAATTCTTTTTGTCAGACTGTTGTCATCCATTCTCAGGATGTGTCCATAGAACTGTAATCTCCCCTTCTTCATCAGTTCAACAACACCTTCCATTTTCTGGTACAATTCTTTGTTTGGTCTTGATCTTCTCTCTCCATCTTTGGTCCAGGATTTTCCTAAGCATTTTTCTCTCTTTTTTCTTACATTTTCAATCCCACCTTTTCCAACGTTTCTGTTGCATACAGACATTCGGGTTTGACGACAATGTGATGATGATGATGATGATGATGATGATAATTTTTGTTTTACGGGGCCAAACATCTAGGTTATCGCCCCCTAATTGTTTGGGTGATGGTGAAGATGAAAATGAAATGTAAACTATAACTAAAACTAACTACTAACTTATATACTAGAAGAAGAAATGGAAAACAAAAGGAGAATAAGGCGAATAAAGGACAGGAGGAAAAGAAATGCCCTCAACCCTCGAAGAATGCGGATTGGAGGACTTGGAAGGAAGGAGAGCCATGAAAGGCAGAAAGGAAAGTGAAAGAGGAGAGGGTCCGCCCCAGATGTAATGGATAAAAGGGGGAAAACTGGACTCAGCTCAGGAGTTCCTCGGGGTCGCCAACTCCCGAACTCACCAGCCGTGAGCCCCTGAGGGTGTATCAATATCCAGGGTGCACCAGATGTGGTGGGGCTACATACACCCTGCCTCCTTGAGGGCCTTGAGCAGAAGGCAGGAGATAACAAGAAAAGAAAAAGAAGGCTGAACCCTCGAAGAAGGAGGGTATCAGAAAAGATGAGACAATGACCAATTAAGGCGGGAAAGGAAGAGACTCCCTAGGCCTCGGATACCCTAATACCGTCGGGGTCGGAAGAGAACAAGTGTTGACCAAGTGAGGTCGACAGGAAAGAAGATTGAGAGGAGCCCGGCACAAGTAAGTGGAAGCAATGCTGGACTCAGCTGGGGCCCCGTGGTCGTCAACCCACGTCCCACTACATTGAGCCCCCGAGGGATGACGACAATGTCTAGGTGTCTTAGTTCAGCCCCGTAGGATAGCACTTTCTTGTTGTAAGTTTCCTTCGTCAATTAGTAAGTCATTTCAAGTTTTCTTATCAAGTCTTTCATAGCTTCTTTTTCTGACCCATTCTCCTGTATTCTTTCGCCCAAGTACTTAAGGAGGCACATACAGTTTAAGGAGCCAAAAACAATAATGATTCTAATATTATAATTGTGCCTGTCATAGATCTTGTACAACAATTATGTATATTTCCATGGAAATAGACCAGTTCCTAATTTTTCAAAATTTAAATCGTAACAATTTTTATCCATTTTTCAAAATTTGGTCTTTGTCTTGTGCTGAACTCATACAGCGTGTTTCGAAAATAGTGTCCGATATTGCAACACGGGTTGGGATTGGTAAAAACGAGAAAAAAATGTTCCTGTAAACATATGTCCGGAAACATATACCTGTTGAGATATGAGCCATTTTACTTGTGTTGTGTATGTACACTTCAGACAATGGACTTCTTCCTACCAACAACACTTGACTGTCACACACGTTTAACAGAACACGCGTTGGGCAAACCTCCATCCACACCATCAACCAGGAGCTGTGATGATTTCAGTCGTTCTGTCCGCGGATACCCTCTACATGTTACAAGAGATGCTCCACATGGTTACCACATGCTTTGGCTCTTCTTCGCAAGGAATCCCTAACTTGACAATAATGTCTGGCTGCTCGCGGATGTGGGCACTCTCATTGGTCACACGCTCTTGTAAAACCTGCACATTGTCGATGGGTGTCTTTAAATGTCCCCTTAGCCAGAAATCTACTGGATTAATGTTCAGAGAACGGGGAGGCCATTTTAATACCATTTTCTAATCCATAGCAAAAAAACATGTTTGCCATTTCCCTCGAGGAATACTCCATCGCGCTGTTTACGTCATCCACTCAGCATGGGACCAACAGTCTGGTGCGGGTACCACACTGCACTGCCAGCACTACTGCATACTATGACTGAACATCCGACTCATGCAAAGACCTTCAACGGAATGATGCCTGCCCCACCAAACATAACGCCTTCTCCTCGCGGGTAAAATGGTGGATATCTCAACAGGTATTTGTTTCCGGACAAATGTTTATGGGAACATTTCTTCTCATTTTGACCAATCCCAACCCCTTTTGCATTATCGGACACTTTTTACGAAACACCCTGTATATTCCAAGTTTGTAGGAAGTTTTGAACTGTTCTTCTTTAAAGTTGGCGCTAAACTTTCAGCTACAAAATGAAACTCGCTCAAACATTTATTGCTCTAATTAATCTTTCTATCAAACGTTGAAAATATTGTTTTGTGTGTGCTCAGGTTAGAAATGAAATACTGTAATAACACGTAATTAAGTAATGATAAGGAAATGTGTGAGATTCAGTTTATAGCTACCGACAGTAGTGGCTACACTGGCTAAAGCGCAGTGTTAGGTCATTGGGCCAAGCTCTCTGCTGACTCGGTAAACGCGTGGGTTCGAGCCCCACCGTCGGCCGTCCTTGAAATGGTTTTCCGTGGTTTCCCATTTTCAACACCAGGCAAATGCTGGGACGGTACCTTCTGATAGGCCACGGCCGCTTCCTACCACATCCTCGCCCAATTGCATTCATCTTCATCCGTTCCATCCTTCATCCCGACGCGCAGGTCGCCCATGGGCGTCGACTAGAAAGACCTGCACTCGGCCTCTCAGGAGGCCACACGACAAAAAAAAAGTTTGTAGCTGAAAGTTAATCACCAAGTTTAAAAAAAATAACAAACGAAAAATTCCTATAAACATGAGAGGTATCTGGGAAACGGCATAGATCAGCACAAACCAAGAAACAAATTTGGAAAATGTATAAAGATGGTTACGATTTGAATTTTGAAAATTTAGAACTTTGCTTTTAATATAAGATGTGTATGTACCCTTGGAAATGTGGATAATTGTTGTGCAAGATCTAGGACGGGCACAGTTATAACATTATAATGGTTATTGTGTTGGCTCCTTAAGCTGTATGTGGCCGGTTTCGGTGGCGTAGTTGGTAGCATGCTGAGCTTCTATGCCCAAGATCGCGGGTTCTAACCCAGCCGAAGTCGTCGGATTTTTAAGAGCGTTAAAAATCCCTCAGTGTACCTTCCTTCGGAGGGGAAGTAAAGCCGGCGGTCCCATGTCATGGTTTATGGCATGTTAAAGAACCTTCCACTAATTACACCTGTGTGAAGCTAAATTATATATAGGTTAAACATTCGACAAACGCTATTAGGTTCCGACGTTCGTCGCCAGGAGCCGACTGCGGTGGCATCTAGTAATCAAGTTCTGGACTAGTAGTCGTTGACGGTGGCGTTTGGCGGCAAAAGTAGAAACTGCTTGAAAAAAATCAATGTCTGCAGTCCTCACTTGAATTGAAAACAGATAACATACACTTATACATTCATCAAAATTACACTTGTGTGAAGTTAAATTATAGGTTAGATTTGACTAACGCTCTTAGGTTCCAACATTCGTCGCCAGGAGCCGACTGTGGTGGCATCTAGGAACCAAGTTCAGAACTGGTTGTCGTTGAAACTACTTGAAAATTGAATGTCTGCTGTCCTTACTTAAATTAAAAACAGATAACACACACTAATACAGCCATCACAATTAACACCGGTTATCAGACAGATTATACACACACCCAAAGTACACGAGGCTTCATGACCGCGTTGTCGCAGCCCGTGAACTGAGGAACCAACCAAGCTGTATTTGCCCTCTTAAAGCTTTTAACTCTCTTAAGCTTGTCCTCTCACAGCTCCAAGGGACGAGGAGCCTCTTCGATGTTGCTCATAAACTCAGTCTTCTCAAACGATACTTGTAGTCCTGTCTTCTTTCCGACTATTTGGAGTTATTTTCTGTTGTGATATCATTAGTGAGTATCACTATATTATCATTATTATTATCATTATTAATGTAAACTCTACCTTCAGCAGACCCTTTATTAAAAGGAAACACGTCTTAAACAGAATTATTTGACGGTCTCGTCAACTTAGGGTTGAAAATCGTGAACTAATTGGTGACCGGATGCCTGGACATGTCCCATCACCTGTGGACCCGACATATTTCTACTGAGAATATTCGAGTGCACTAGATTATAAAATCTTCCAAAAAGATCTATTTTTAGACCTTCTTTGGACCGGAATTGCGTTATAAAGCTACATACTTAAACACTTGGGAGAAATGTGTGTGTAGTTTTTTGACCGGCCTACAAGCCCACCTTTCCCAATCTTGTCCAACGTTGCTCATAAACTCTGTCTTCTCAAACGATATATGCAGTCCTGTCTTCTTTGTGATCATTTGGAGTTCCTCAACCCCTCTCTTTGCTCTTGTGAGATCATTAGCGAGTATCACTATAATATCATTATTATCATTATTATGTAAATTCTGCCTTCAATGGACCCTTTATTAAACGGAAACATAAACCAGATATTATCTTTGAAGTTGGCAAGAGTATACACTAATACCCCTAGTAGTGCTCAAGAGTGTGATGTATTTGGAAACATGACACAATATTCAGTGGTTGGTTGGTTCCTTAGTTTAGGGGCTGCGACAACATGGTCATGCAGCCCCGTGTACTTTGGGTGTGTGTAGAATCTGTCTGATAACCGGTGTTATCTGTTTTTAATTCAAGTAAGGACTGCAAACATTCAATTTCAAGTAGTTTATACTTTTGCCGCCAAGTGGTGGTTTACAGAAAGAACAGAGACAGTATATTTGAGGTTAGATTGGTCAACATTCAGAGTATGGTATGTACTGTACGTTGGTTATATTACGTCGCCTAGAGACCTGATTAACACTCTCACATTCAGTTTCCACTAAATCACTATAACTTGCTCCATTTGAATGGATGTTTATTTTAGCATATGACTTTTAGTGCTGGGAGTATCCGAGGACATGTTCGGCTCGCCAGAGTTTGTAGCAGCTTCTATGTGGACACCCCATGAGGTGAGCTACAATTACCGTCACATGTGGACGAGATGAATGAATGAAGATGGTTGGTTGGTTGGTTGGTTCTTAAGTGTAGGGGATGCGACAACGCGGTCATGTAGCCCTGTGTACTTTGGGTGTGTGTAGAATCTGTCTGATAACCGGTGTTAATTGTGATGACTGTAACAGTGTGTGTTATCTGTTTTTTTTTAATTTAAGTACTGCAACGTAGAATTTTTCATATAGTTCCTACTTTTGCCGGCAAGCGCCACTGTCAACTACTACTAGGCCAAGTTCAGAACTTAGCTACTGGACGCCACCGCAGTCGGCTCTTGGCAACGAACGTAGAAACCTAAGAGCGTTGTTTACATTCTTAACCTATCCAATTTAGCTTCACACAGGTGCAATTAGTGGAAGGATCTTTAACATGCCATAAATCTATGACATGGGACCGCCGGCTTTACTTCCCCTCCGAATGAAGGCATACTGAGGGATTTTTAACGCTCTTAAAAAATCCGACGGCTTCGGCCGGGTTTGAACCGGCTATCTTGGGCATAGAAGCTCAGCATGCTACCGACTACGCCACCGAAGCCGCTTGAATGAAGACGAATGAAACTGGGAAATTTCTTCCATTTCAAGTAGCCTACTATTGTTCCAACTTTGGCTACGAGACGTCATTAACACCCAGTGGCGAACGTTGGAACTTGATAGAGCGATTCTCGTCAAATAACCTACAAATTTAGCTACACGCTACCAATTGTAGTGGTAGGTTCTTTTTCATGCCATAAATCTATGACATGGGCTCGCCGGCTTTACTTCCCCTCCGAAGGAAGGCATACCGAAGGATGTTAACGCTCATATCAATCTACATATATTCTACTCAATGTGCTAGTCCAAAATAGTTCGTTGGTTGGTTCCTGGCTGTGACAACGCAGTCATGTAGCCCCGTTTACTTTGGGTGTGTGTAGAATCTGTCTGATAACCGGTGTTAATTGTGATGACTGTATTAGGGTGTGCTATCTGTGATTCAGGTAAGGACTGCAGACGATCAATTTCAAGTAGTTCTTACTTTTGCTATCAAATGCTACTGTCAACGTCACCTAGCCACGAACATGGCTACTAGATACCACCAGTAGTGAAATGCCATGTCCTGTGGTTCGGATTCCACGTAAAACGGAGGTCCCGTGGCTCATGATCTCAAGATTAACGGTCACGTTAAACAACAAGCTTCCTTCCTTCCCTTTAGATACCACCGCAACTGCACCTGGAGGCAAACGTTGGAACGTAGAGTGTTAATCAAATCTAACCTACAAATTTTAGCTTCAAGCAATAGAAATTAGTGGAAGATTCTTTAACATGGCATAAATCTATGACATGGGCCCCGCCAGCCTTACTTCCCCTCCGGAGGAAGGTATACTGAGGAATTTTTAACGCTCTTAAAAATCCGACGACTTTGGCCGGGTTTGAACCTGTGATCTTGGGCATAGAAGCTCAGCATGCTACCGACTACGCCACCGAAGCCCCTCTTAAAAATAGTTCAATACATGGTCAAAAAATGCCGCAGGATTACCGAAAATGATGTCATGAATAAAACAGAGATTTCTCGGGGCCCGTCACCAGCGGTTTGCTAGCATACTACCCACGTGTTAATTGCCTGTTTCCTGTTCCTCAAGCCATTCTTTTTGCTCGCTTTAATGAGCTGCCAATCAATAAACGCCTGTCTTTGTCTCGGCCCTTGTCAATTAACTTCGATTTCAGCTTTTAACTGAGCACTTGTCAACTTAATACACTGACCGGCAAAAAAAAAAAAAAAATCACTTGAAAAATTCAACATTACTTTCATTAAACTCATAAATATGAACGCTCTAGTCCTAGTACATAACTTACTGTCTATAGCATTGAAGTAAGGTTAATTGTTTTCCTGGATCCCCCAGGGGCTCACATCTAGTGAAACGTGGGTTAGCGACCACGGGGCCCCAGCTGAGTCCGGCATTGCTTCCACTTACTTGTGCCGGGCTCCTCTCTGTCTTCTTTCCTGTCGACCTCACTTGGTCAACTCTTGTTCTCTTCCGACCCCGACGGTATTAGTGTATCCAAGCCCTAGGGAGTCTTTCACTTTCCCGCCTTAACTGGCCCCTGTCTCATCCTTCCTGATTCCCTCCTTCTGTGAGGGGTCAGCCTTCTTTTTCTTTTCCTTTTACCTCCTGCCTTGTGCTCAAGGCCCTTAAGGAGGCAGGGTGTATGTAGCCCCACCACTTCTGGTGCACCCTAGATAATGCTACACCTTCAGGGGCTCACGGCTGGTGAGTTCGGGAGTTGGCGACCCCGAGGGATTCCTGAGCTGGGTCCGTTTTCCTCTTTTGTCCCTTACCTTTAGGGCGGACCCTCTCCTCTCCTCTTTTCCTTATATTTCCTTCTCTCTTTAAGATTCCCGCACTGTTTTTGTTACTTGGTTCACCGTGTATCCAAATTCCCTTTTAGCGATTTTTAAGGCATTTTAATCTACGCTGCATTTTGTAAGTTTTTTCGATCTAAATTACATCTCGCGATTGTTTTCAACCTCAATTGCATTTTGTAAAGATTGACAATCTAAATTGCTTTTTAGTAAGTCTTTCAATGTAGGCGCAGGACATTTTAGTGAGATTATTGAATTTCAAGTACATTTTGTACTTTTAACCTAAACCGCATTTCGCAAGAACATTGAATCTAAATTGCATTTTGTTTGGCGGGCATTTTGCAAATATTTTGATTCGCAATTGCATTTTGTGGATATTTTGAATCTAAATTACATTTTGTCACGTATTTTCAATCTAAATTGCATTTTGTAAGTATTGTCAATCCACAAGAGTCGTTTGAATCTACCGTACATTTTGTAACCATTTTCAATTGCAATTGCATTTTGTAAGTATTTTGAATTTCAATTGCACTTTGTGAATAATTTGGATTGGAACTGGGATATTTCAATCTGAATTGCATTGTGTATTTTCAATTTCAATTCCATTTTGTAAGTATTTTTGAACCTCAATTGCATTTTGTACGTACTTTCGATCTCATTTGCAGTTTGTAAGTATTTTGAATTTCAGTTGCATTTTGTAAGTATTTCTACGCTACATTGCATTTTGTACGTATTTTGAATCTAGCCTACGTTTTGCGGGTCTTTTTCAATCTATTCTTTTTGTGAATCTTTTCGTTCTAAATTCCCTTTTGTAAGACCATATTGTGAGTTGTTTCCATCTGAGTTTCTCTTTGTACGTATTTTCCGTCTCACATAATTTTCGTTCTGGTTTCCATTTCATTCTCATTTTCGCTATCACCCAGATCATTAGGGGCCGATAACCTAGATGTTAGGCCCCTTAAAACAACAATTATCATCATCATCATCATCATGTTTTCCTGGATGTATTACCATTCTTCATGTCATTTTTAGCCTATTTTCAATTTTGAAAAAATAGGCTTATGAGATCACCTTTTGTCCGTGTGTGTGTGCGTGTGTGTGTGTGTGTGTGTGTGTATGTGTGCGTGTGAGGTGTGTGTGTGTGTCCCTAATAACTTTTGAACGGCTGGAGCGCTTTCTATGAAACTCGGTAAGTTCATAGTACTATTCCGGGTGACCTCGACCGTGCCCTTCAAATTTTGTTACGTCTCACCAATCCAACATGGCGGCTGTGCGAATTATTTCACCAGCATTCAATATCTCCGAAACTATTACCGTTATCACCCTGGAATTTAGTACGGTGATAAAGGGAACTACTAGAGGTTCACCTATGTGACTTTTGAAAAACTGGTCACTACAAAACCAACATGGCGGCCACGCGAATTAGCGACTTTTAAATAGACGTTTCTCGCGATTTAACCAACCTAACGCAATAAAACTTGGTACAGTATATGTTTATACACATTGTAATGCACCGAGATCTAACTTGGTTCAATTGTGTATATAATAACAAGATGGCGGATGAGCAAAATATTTCACCGGCATTCTATATTTCTGAAACTATTAGCTGTATCACCCTGAAATTTTATACGGAGATAAAGGGCACTACTGGACGTTCACCTATAAGACTTTCAAAAAGCGATTAACTACGAAACGAACATGGCGGCCAAGCGAATATGAAAATTTTAAATAGACCTTTCTCGCGGTTTAATGTTCCAAACGCAATGAAATCTGGTACAGGAAATGTTTATACACATTGCAATGCACTGGTATCAAATCTAGTTCAATTGTTTACATAACCTCAAGATGGCGGCTGTGCGAATTTTAAAATTAAGTTTTTATTTCTTGTGTCGTAATCAAGCGATCGAAGTGAAAGTTTGAATAATGAACCTACGCAATAATTTTCCTTCAATGGTACATGACTCTATGGCCTATACATTTAACAATCCAACATGGTGACCATCCAAAATATTCAGACGTCTCTGAATATCTACGAATTTATTATAGCAATCAAACTGATTTTTTTAAGTTCATAGGGTCTATGAACTTAAGTTCACCTATAGGACTTTAAATACCCTGGTGATCACAAATCCAGCATGGCGGCGACGCGAAGTATAAATATTCACATGGACGTTTCTCGCAATTTAACCATCCGAGTGCAGTGAAACTTGGTACAGTAAATCCTTTTACGAATGTTAATCCACTGGCATCTAATTTATTTCAATTGTTTCCATAACCACAAGATGGCAGCTGTGCTCAATTTTAAAATCTCCTTATTACTTCTTGTGTCCTAATCATGCGATTGAAGTTTGATTGCTACACGTACACAATAATCTTCATGAAACAGTACATAACTCTAGGACCTACATATATAAAATCCAACATGGCGACCATCCGAAATATTTAGACGGTACTCAATATCTACGAATCTATTACAGCAATCAAACTGAAATGTTGTATGTTGATAGTGGCAGTTAATATAAGTAGCATATATGAAAATAGGCTGTATAGTTCTTCACGGAACTACTTGTTTCACTTAACATCTTCAGGCCTCAAGTACATATTCATTTCTGAATTGCACAAGATATTTTCCTATGCCAACACGTGGCAAGAGAGAAAAGAACAAAACATTGCATTGTTGACGATAGCGATGGCGCGCACATCTTTCCGCGGGAAACAGCATCATGTCAAAGGTTCGCTAGTGTTAAGTGAAACAATAACATGAAGAATGGTAATGCATCCAGGAAACCAATGAACCTTACTTCCATGCTATAACTACAGTATGAACTGTACTAGGCCCATAACGTTCATATTTATGATTTGAATGAAAGTACTGTCGAATTTTTGAAGTGATCGTATTTTATTCCGGTCAGGGTATTACTAACATAGTTCGGCAGCGGTCATTATGGCGTCGAGAGCAAGAGTTGAGTGTGAACTTAAAACGAGAGTTAAAGTGATACTGCACTGAATAAGGTATGTACACCATTTTATTATTTTTCTCGGATTATTTAATTAGCGTACGGCTTTACAAATACAATATGTAATTATTCACAGAATAAATAGTATACACAATAGCATATTCTTGCAAACATCTCTTTTGAATTTCTCCTACTTCAACAACTGACAAAGTATTCCAAGTTAGGCTATTAATTTGGTTTTACACATTTTAAAGCAACAAAACTAACATTATTATATTGTTTAAATGTATATTTAAATATCATTAATTCACTCAAGGGCACTCCAATAAGTATAACCTCCAACTTGAAGTATTGGCGTCTAGCTGCTTTAAAAAGCCAAACAGAAGCAGTTATTTAATTTTAACGTTCTGACGGCGTTGTTACTGGCGGTTCTTGGTTATATTCTATGTTCATTATTCTATCTTGACCAGGAGAGAGATATGTTCGGTCGCCTGTTCGCTGTCGCTCGCTTAGCACAACCCAGGAGTCACGTGAAGGATACGTTCAGGTGAAAGCCACGGACGTGAGCAACAATGGACTCAGTATGTCCATTATATGCATGTCCATGGTTTATTTACAATAGATCTACCTCCGTTAACCGGAAACACATGTTTAACGGAAGAATGTGCGAGTCCCTTTCGATTCCGTTCAGGGCACGTTTTACTGAATGAATATTATTATTAGGCTACTATTTTTCCGTTAGGGTCTTCTAAGAACCACTTTGACTGCTTAATGTTAATGTTCTCGCCTGCTCTACCCAAGGTAGCAGGATCGAATTTGAGGGTGCGCAAATGCGAGGAAGTCGTGTCAGTAGATTTACTGCGCGGAGACCCAGGTTTGATTCCCGGCTCTGCCAAGAAATTTAATTCTGGCCAGAGGGCAGGAACGGGGTACACTCTGCTTCGTGAGACAAAACTGGAAGTGTTTTTCCATGGTTTGTCACTTCTACTCCAGGCAAATTACGGGATGGTACCAAACGTAAGGCCACGGCAGTTTCCTACCTAAATCCTACCTCAATTACAAATACACACACTGGTACAGACATCACAGTGACACAGGTTATATCAGTCAAATTCTACAAACAACCAAATACACGGGGATGCATGACTACGATGTCGCGAAGCCCCTAAATAATCAACAAGAACAACACACATTTTGGCGGCTTCGGTGGCGTAGTTGGTAGCATGCTGAGCTTCTATGCCCAAGATAGCGGGTTCATACCCGGCTGAAGCCGTCGGATTTTTTAAGAGCGTTAAAAATCCCTCAGTATGCCTTCCTTCGGAGGGGAAGTAAAGCCGGCGGTCCCATGTCATAGATTTATGGCATGTTAAAGAACCTTCCTCTAATTGCACCTGTGTGAAGCTAAATTGGATAGGTTAAGAATGTAAACAACGCTCTTAGGTTTCTACGTTCGTTGCCAAGAGCCGACTGCGGTGGCTTCTAGTAGTTAAGTTCTGAACTTGGCCTAGTAGTCGTTGACGGTGGCGCTTGGCCCAAAAGTAGGAACTATTTGAGAAATTCTAAGTTGCAGTACTTAAATTAAAAAAAAACAGATAAGACACACTAATACAGTCATCACAATTAACACCGGTTATCAGACAGGTTATACACACACCCAAAGTACACGGGGGTACATGACCGCATTGTCGCAGCCCCTAAACTTAAGAACCAACCGACCAACCAACAAACATTATGAGGCAAGTTCTACAAACACCAAAGTACATGGTGCTAAATGACCACCATTTTGAAAGCCCCTAAATGAAATTAACAAAAACCAACGTCTATGATCCACCTTCCTTCGGAGGGGAAGTAAAGCCGACGGGCCCATGTCATAGATTCAAGGTATGTAATAGAACCTTCCACTAACTACAATATATTGTGTGAATCTAAATTTGTAGGTTAGATTTGATTAACGCTCCATTAAGTTCCAACCTTCGTCTCCAGGTGCCGATTAGGATGGCATCTCGTGGCCAAGTTCTCAGCTAGGTGTCGATGACGGTAGCATTTGGTAGCAAACGTAGGAACTACTTGAAATTGATCGTCTGCAGTCCTTACCTGTATTACAGATAACACACACTAACACAGTCATTACAACTAACACACACCCTAAGTACACGGGACTACATGACAGCGTTGTCGCAGTCCCTAAACTGAGGAACCAACCAACACCTTTTACAACACTCACCACCATCATCGGTAATTGATGTCTCTCTCGATGGGAGCTACCCTGGTCTCTTTACTCTCTGATATTATGAAGATCAGAGACGTAGAGGCGCGCTTGTTAGGAACTTCATCTCATACGGCATGTTTTGATGAGACGCCCGCTCTGTCTCAGAAGAAGGAATTGAGGGAGTATTAGACCCATGTAAAGTTGTATGGCTTGTCTATTTCTGTCTTGAAACTTTTTTAATTTCGCCTGGCTTTGAATACAGCCCCCATCCGAGAGAAACCTCATTAAATCAATGTATTTTGTTTAGCTCCACTCTCTATACCAATATACAAGTTTATCATGAAATTCGAACCGAAGTTTCTGCCAAGTAAACCACCTTGATTTCGTCATCGTCGGGTATGAAGAATACACCATTAATGGAAAACTCCTCCGCTAAAAGGATTGCTAGGGACGTGAAAGAACACATCCCATGGCCACTCAATTGCTTCGTTGTACAGTGAAGCCCTCCTTATAGAACGGAGCTTTGCAGAAGCCGTACCACGGACACGTCGCAATGCATCACCGCGAGATGTACTGATTACAACAGCGCGACGGGAAGCCTTGGATGCTGTCATAGCATTTATTACATACGTAGCTGAAAATATACCATAGTCGTGATAATTAGGACTTGTTGTGAAGTACTGTAGCCTACCTCGTATCCCGTGAACATGGTTAGGTATAGAATAAAACATAGAATGTTCCTAGTGGAAACTTATCTTCTCAAGAAGAAGATGATGATGATGATAATTGATGTTTTAAGGGGCCTAACATCTAGGTTATCGGCCCCTGATGGTTTGGGTGATAGTGAAGATGAGAATTAAATGCAAACTTAAAACTAAAACTAACTACTAACCTGCATACTAGAAGAAGAAATGGAAAACTAAAGGAGAATAAGGCAAATAAAGGACAGGAGGAAAAGAAATGCCCTCAACCCTCGAAGAATGCGGATTGAGGGACTTGGAAGGAAGGAGAGCCATGAAAGGCAGATAGGAAAGTGAAAGAGGGGAGGGTCCGTCCCAGAGGTAAGGGACAAATGGGGGAAACGGACCCAGCTCAGGAATCCCTCGGGGTCGCCAACTCCCGAACTCACCAGCCATGAGCCCCTAAGGGTGTAGCATTATCTAGAGTGCACCAAAAGTGGTGGGGCTACATACACCCGGCCTCCTTGAGGGCCTTGAGCAGAAGGCAGGAGATAACATGAAAAGAAAAAGAAGGCTGACCCCTCGCAGAATGAGGGAATCAGAAAAGATGAGACAAGGGCCAATTAAAGCGGGAAAGGAAGAGAATCCCTAGGCCTCGGATACCCTAATACCGTCGGGGTCGGAAGAGAACAAGAGTTGACCAAGTGAGGTCGACAGGAAAGAAAACAGAGAGGAGCCCGGCACAAGTAAGTGGAAGCAATGCCAGACTCAGCTGGGGCCCCGTGGTCGCCAACCCACGTCCCACTAGATTTGAGCCCCGGGGGGATTCTCAAGAAGAAGTTTGCAGTAAATTTGTTCGTACGTTTCAGCGCCATGTGATTTTTACTTATGAGGGAACCTCAAACAAAAGGTATACAGAAACAATCCGCGTACTCGGGAGACTCTCGAGAACGAAATAACTGCGCTGATACCAAATATCAGTGAGGATGAATTACAGTGAGTGTACCAAAAATTCCCACGTTTTTGCAACGTGTGTTTAGTAAATGAAGGACAGCATTTCCAGCAACTACTCTGAAATTCATGTAAGTAATGATGATTATTAAATACGTTAAAAAGTAAAATGTGTTCAACTAGTTGGGCGCTACGCTGCTGCTAGCACCAATGCCACGGAAAACCACTTCCAGGATAACTGAGGTGGGAATCGAACCCTTCCCTTCTTTGTTTTGCCTCAGGAGACTGAGTGTACCCCATTTCAGCCCTCACGCCAGAATTAAAATATTACTTAGCAGACTCGGGAATCGAAACCGCAAGTCAAGATTGTTAGCCGCTACACCACGAGGTGGTCTTAAAACACGCGCAACTGTTTTTATGGGACAAGTGAAATATGGCAACTCTGTTCATTATTATGAAAAGTAACGTTAGAATACGGGAGTCTATGAGGAAATAATAAAAGTGTACTGTATTATTATTATATATGAATTGCAGCCAATGGCCGTAGCAGGGTATTGTAATTAAACGCCCGATGACTCCCCATCAAGTTCAATTTGTTCCAACTTTGGCTACAAGATGCTACTGTCACTAGCACCTAGCGGCGAACGTTGGAACTTAATAGAGCGTTTCTAACCAGCCAAATATAACCTAAAAATTTTGCTACACACTACCAATTGTAATGGTAGGTTCTTTTATATGCCCCTCAGGGGCTCACATCTAGTGGGACGTGGGTTGGCGACCACGGGGCACCAGCTGAGTCCGGCATTGCTTCCACTTACTTGTGCCGGGCTCCTCTCTGTCTTCTTTCCTTTCGACCTCCCTTGGTCAACTCTTGTTCTTTTGCGACCCCGACGGTATTAGGGTATCAGAGGCCTAGGGAGTCTCTTCCTTTCCCGCCTTAATTGGCCCTTGTCTCCTCTTTCCTGATCCCCTCCTTCTGGGAGGGGTCAGCCTTCTTTTTCTTTTCCTGTTATCTCCTGTCTTCTGCTCAAGGCCCTCAAGGAGGTAGGGTGTATGTAGCCCCACCACTTCAGGTGCACCCTAGAAAGTGCTACACCCTCAGGGGCTCCCGGCTGGTGAGTTCGGGAGTTGGCGACCCAGAGGGATTCCTGAGCTGTGTCCGGTTTCCCCCTTTTGTCCCTTAGCTGTGGGGTGGACCCTCTCCTTTTTCACTTTCCTGTTGTTTTTCTTTTCATTATATTTCCTTTTCCCTTTAAGATTCCCGCACTGTTATTTTTGCATCTCCACTCCATTTTGTGGGTGTTTTCAATCTCCGTAGCATTTTGTAAGTCTTTTCGATCTACGTTGCATTTTGTGAGTGTTTTTCAACGTCTATTGCATTTTGTAAGGATTGACAATCTAAATTGCTTTTTAATAAGTCTTTCAATATAGGGGGCGGACCTATTGTAAGTATTTTGAATTTCAATTGCAATTTGTAATTTTCAACCTAAACCGCTTTTTTTCCAAGTAGTTAATTCTCAATTGCATTTTTGTGGGTATTTTGAATCTCAAGTACATTTTGTAAATATTTTCAATCTAAATTGCATTTTGTAAGTATAGTCCATCCAAATGAGAAGTTTGAATCTACCATACATTTTGTAAGCAATTTCAATTGCATTTTGTATTTTCAACCTAAACCGCTTTTTGCATGTAGTTAATTCTCAATTGCATGTTGTGGGTATTTTGAATCTAAATTACATTTTGTATGTATTTTCAATCTCATTTGCATTTTGTAAGTATTTTGATCTCACTTGCATTTTGTAAGTCTTTTGACTATACGTTGCATTTTGTACGTATTTTGAACTTAACCTACATTTTGTGCGTATTTTTCCCTCTATTCCTTTTGTGAGTATTTTCGTTCGAAATTCCCTTTTGTAAGTATTACCGCTCTCCATTTTGTGAGTAGTTTCAATCTGTGTTCCTTTTTGTAAGTATTTTCCTGCTCACTTAATGTTCGTTCTGGTTTCCACTTCATTGACATTTTAGCTTTCACACAGACCATTAGGGGCCGATAACCTGGATGTCAGGTCCCTTAAAACAACAATTATCATCATCATCATCTTTTACATGCCATAAATCTATGACATGGGCCTGCCGGCTTTACTTCTCCTCCGAAGGAAGGCATACTGAAGGATTTTAACGTTCTTACAAATCCGGCGATGTCTGCCGGGTTTGAACCCGCGATTTTGGGCATAGCAGTTCAGCATGCTACTGATTACGCCACCGAAGCTGAAGCCAAACGTGTAAATTTAGTTTTATGATTTTTCGCGTGCATGTGTTAAGAGTGCGTAAATAATTGCGAATAATTGAAAATGTATTTTTAATTCTACGAACGCTCTGGAGCGTGGTCACAAGGGGGGGATTTGGAGGATTAATTCCACGTACCACTGAAACTAAATAAAACACGATCATGTACTGAGTCGGCATTACAGCACCAGGGAATATCACCTATTGTAACTTAAATGCGGTAGCTCCTCTGTGTATTTCTTCAATTAACGCTGGCATGTTGCAGTCAACATACAGCTTGATGGAGAGTAAAAGTGCTACTGATATTCACTTCGACTCTCTATCAACTGTTATGAGAAATATCACAAGTGGCTTGTAAAATAGTGTATGCATATTGTGTTAATTTCTATTTGCGTTGATTGATTGAACATGTGGTTGTATGAATGGTTGATTGATTTTTTGATTGAATGTACGAGCGACTGAAGTAATGTATTTTTTGTTTGCTGTTATCTAGATCCTTGAATGTCACTCTTGTATTACTTTCCCCGGTTTCTGAATCTTTTCTTTTTATCTTTTATTTTATGTTTTTGCCCTTTTACGTTTACTGTAGATAGTTTTTTTTTCTGTAATAATTATTGTTATTTTTCTTGTACAAAGGGATTGCATGAACGAATCCTTGAGATAGGTTGTTTGAGTGCGTGTCTGTATGGTTGTGGTTGCTGATTTATAATAGATTAGTGTATTTCTGTTTTTGTACATGTTAGCTGTTTTGTTTTGTTTATAATTGTAAATTTTATTGTTAATTATTATATTGTCACTAGTGGAGTCTATCTGTCTGACAATAAAGAATACATACGTACATACATACATACATATGTTGTGTATTAACCCTTTCACGAATTGATTGCCGGCGGTCGAGATAGGAACTATTTTCTGTTTACTTGTGCCACACGTCACTCTGCTTCGTTGACAGGTACAGTTGCGTGAGTAGGATATGACTCAGCTCCAGTAGTCGTCCGTGGTGACATAAGCTCCTGTGATGCTTATCTGCGCTGCTAAGACAGGTAGCGCGCGCAATGCTGCTTGACTTATGTGCAGACTGCACGGTGTCATCACAGTGACCTCCGCTACACCCCGCGGGGCTCCTGCTACAATAATCAACAAACGGTGGCGCAGCCATGCTCAGCGGCAATCAAATCTTAAATGGGTAATATGTAAAGTTTTCCTTTTTCCTATTGATCTGTTGAAATTTCTCGGTGATTGCATTTTTTTTTTATTTGTCGGTTGGCACATACTTTTCGCCGATGTCTCACTCACATTCATGAGCTAATGAAGTATGGAATGGACGGTGCTGAGTGATGGCTTTGGAGCAAAGTTGCTATGAAAAGTGCTACTCATAAGGTCAGTACTACCGCATTGTCTCAGTAGTCTCAAAGGTAAAATATGTTTCTCTTCACCTTGCCTAGTATGCCTCATGATAGCTCTGCCTTAGGTTTGTGTCCACACTACATGCAGTGGTGTTTCTTGAGGATCCAGCCAGCCAGTGGGCTGGGATCGGGAATGAGGTGAGATGCGATTCATTGAGGCGAATGGATTTTACTGCATAGGCAAACATACCGATTTGAAGGAAACGTCCTGGAGGTAAAAACAGGACGTATTGGAAAACAATTTCAAGTCTATTCACTGCGTTCTGTCAATGATCTAGTTGACCTCAACTGTGTTGGAATATACAAGATTCCATGTTTCGTTGGTTACTCGGTCAGACAAATAGAAGGATCACAACAAGCACTTACCTTTTCTTTTCCCAGCAAAGAAGACTGTTGTAGCTCAACATGGCACACAGAATGACCATCTGATTCTCCTTGATTAAACACACTTTCTATGGAGAAACATTTCATATCTATCTTGGTGAATGAAGTCTCTTCGTTAACCAAACTTTCTGTATAACTCTGCAAATAGTTTGTCGACCCCTGAACATCAACCCAGTCACAGAGAGTTTTCCATTTCTTTGTCTTATAAATTTATTTTTAACTGTTCCTTGTACAGTATTAGGTATAGCTGGAGTGTAGATGTCTTCCTTGTCAGCATCGACTTTAGTTTAGGGCTGGTAATTTTAATAGACTAATTTCAGTTTTCGAATAATCGATTAATGAAAGCAGAATAATCGATTAATTGCTACAAATAATGATTAATCGATTGTGAGTTTAATCGAGTAATCGGTGGTCGAATAATTGATTCATTGTTTTGTCGTTTAATCGATGTACTTCGCTCCTTTCACTACGCTCTCACAGAAGCAAAACAGACAAATTAAAATATATTGTATCATATATTTTTCAATAATATACATTCTTTGAAAAAACTAGGCTAAAAGAAAGTAAAACAAAAATGTTCTTGTCCTAAACTGTAAACATTGAACAAGAATTCAAAATCTTCGCTTAAAACTTCTCGTTTTCTTTTTTTTCGAAACGCTTCCGAATTTGATTGATGTTTGTCCTTCCACTGTCACTGACTGTTATTTGGTTAATGTTAACATAAACCTGTGAAACCTTTTATCTGAAACTGATGTCGACTCATTTTCTAGCATGTCCGCACAAGAAGACAATCTGGAGGTCCCCGAACATCCATTTAGGAGAATTTCAGATAGACCATGTGGACATTGCAAAGAAAATCCAAAAGGAGATCATGAATGTAAAAGTCAAGAAGGGTATCATTGACTTAGATCACCACCTATCTTTAATCAAAGTGAAGTTTCAACCTAGCAGACCCAAATGTACATCATAACAAAACCCACGAATCGATACAGAATTTCTAGCCGATATACCCGAGAAAAATGCCGCCAGTTAGTCAGAACTGAAAGACGAACTGGTAAAAGCAGCCAAATGCACCGGCATGCCACCAAGGAAACCTAAACATAAGTGGTGGAACGATACCTGTGATAAGGTGTTAGACCTCAGCCTGAAAGCGTGGCAAGACTGCAATTCGCGGAAAACCACAGAGAAGTGGCATACCTTCTCTCAAGTCAAGAAAGAGACATCAAAGTTTATACGAGTCCAAAACGTTACCACGAGCAGAGCAGAATGGCAGAAATTGAGCGATAGTTAAAGAAAAACAACACCAGGAACGTTTACAGAACGTTTAAAGAAGAACTGACGAGCCATAAGGCACCCACGCTATGCCTTAAACGACCAGATGGGACCTTGGAAACAAACAACAAAGAAAACTGTAAACTTTTGGCAGATCACTTCAAGCACCTTCTAAATTGTGAGCCTCTCTTGACCAACTCACTTTTGTAACATCAGAATCAAATCCAGATTCAGAACCTCCAACAATAGAAGAAGTTGTACAAACAATACTAGAGTTAAAAACAAACAAAGCTCCAGGTGAAGATGGTATAATTGCCGGAATGTGGAAATTAGGTGGCAGAATTTCATAAAATTCTTGTAGATATCTGGACTAATGAAACAATTCCTGAAGATTGGAAGTGAGCAATAATCCACCCGTTGCATACGAAAGGGGATAAGACTGTAATTAATAACTACAGAGGTATTTCTCTACTAGCAGTCACTTACAAAATTCTACTCAAGTGACTTGAAGAGCAAACAGATCATGTAATTGGAGAATATCAAGCAGGGTTCAGGAAAGGTAGGTCTTGCACAGAACAGATTCATAACCTTAAGACCATCCTACAAATTCGTGAAGGCAGCCAAACGGTGATTACGTTTGTAGACTTCAAAAAGGTCTATGACTCGATAGACAGATCGACTCTCGTCCATGCTCTGGAAGAATTCAAGGTAGACAAGAAAACTAGAGAATTAATCAAGCAAACACTAACAGGCACCACTTCAAAGGTTGAATTCTTGGGGGAATTGTCTGAACCATTTGATGTTAAAACAGAAGTCCGACAAGGAGATGGGTTGTCCCCTCGAGTGTTTAATCTTGTTCTAGAAAGTTAGGACCTAGGAGAAAGAAGTTAAAGGAATAACCCTTGGCAGACTACGTGATAACACATTTAATTTACGGTGTTTGGCCTTAGCTGATGATCTCGATATTGTCCAGTAACAGACAGGAAACGATTGTCTCCATGGAAAAAACTTCACGAAATTCCATCCAGAACAGGACTCCAGATCTCACACTACATGGACTAGACGGACTACCAATGACAGCCAAATTTGGCAAAATATCTCAAGTGACTAAACTCAAATACCTGGGAGAAGTCATCCAACCTTCCGGACTGAATCGTGAAGCAAACAAAGAAAGGATCTCTGAACTGCAAAAAGCTGACAGACTCACTTGGAACAGATATAAAAAATCAATATCCCAGAAATACAACATTACGGCATTACAACACTGTAATCAAGCCCGAAGCACAATATGCTTCTGAAACGCTGATTATCGGGGGCAGAACATTAATTAAATATGTGGAAAAGCAAGAAAGGAAAATCCTAAGAAAAAAATTGGACCAGTCTGTACAGGGGGAATCTGGATGAAAAGAAAATCCCAAGACTTATACCAGCACTCGGAAAAATCAGACACATTTAGGAAAAGACGATTGAAATTCTAAAGTCATATCCTCAGGATGGGCAATCAGAGACTGGTCAAAAGGGTTCTTAACCTTGCCCTGTCAATGAAAGTTAAAAACACCAGGCTGCATCAAGTTGGAAAAGATCTTCAGGAAATAGGCAACACAGATGACATTGTACTAGACAGAGCTAAGTTCAGAAAATTACTCGATAATCAACGCTTTGCAGACCATCCAAGCACTCTCACCAACAAAACCTGGTCAGAAGATCGCAAGAAAAGCCACAGCGAAAGGATGAAGAGATTTTGGAAGAAGAGAAAGGCAATGCCATCAGCTAAATAAGTTCAATTGCGATCCTTAGTCGGGCATGACGAACTTGATGATACTTGATAATTGTTTTAAGGGGCGGAGAAGCGAGGTCACCTGCCCCTAAGAGCATGACGAAGAAATAATAAGAAGAAACACGCAAGGACACTTTGTGTGTTTAGGCAAAAAGTAACTTTTATAGATTTCCATACATAATTCCTAAAATAAGCTTAAGTCAACTTAAGCGATGACCTCTCCTTTCAACTTATTTAAACTTTCCATAATGTTGAATTTTGGGCTTATGCCGTGTTTTATATATCAAATTCGACGCCTTTCGAAAGAAACCGTCTTTCTTCGTCAGGAATAATCTGAAATACGACAAATGATTGCTAAGAGAAAGCAACAAAGAACCTATAAAAGGTGCCCAGAGATGGACGCCATTATAGCCCCATGGTAGGGACAACGAAAAGCAGCAGTGTATTACTTTCTCAGGGTTCTGATAATAGGTAGCCAGGATTCACTGAGATTGTAGCCGGTGTCGCGGTTGAAATTATCTGGGTGTTTACGTATTTCAACCACCTCCCTGATGATTCTGGGGCGATATTGCTTTATACGGGCAAGAACATCCATTCCTTGGAACATGACATCATGGCCAGGTGTTAAAGCAGGATCAGCAACAGCTTATTTATCAGGTTCAATGACCCTGATACATCTATTATGTTCCTTAATGCGAGTGCATATTGTTCTCAAAGTCTGCCCGATGTAAACCTTGCCACAAGTACAGGGAACTCTGTAGGTACCTGGTTGTTGGAATTTAGGCAAACTGTCCTTAGTTGGTCGCAGGAGTTGCCTAATCTTAACAGAAGTTCCAAATACAGTCCGTATGTTGTACCGACGACGGATTTTAGCAATACGATCCGTCGTGTTATGTATGTACGGTAGGTAAGCAGTTCCTCTTACATCTTTTTTCTCAACTGACGTCCTATTATTATTCGTTGGTTTCAGAACCGTGGAAATCAAAGCTTTGCTATAACCGTTGTTCTCAAATGATAATATTATTTAAAAGCATTTTCTTATCTCGTGTCTACTAATTAATTGATCGATTATTCGGTTAGTCGATTAATCGAATGTTCGGTCGGTCAATTAATTTAAAATTATTCGATTAATCGATTACCATCTCTACATTACAGTAGTTGGCCGACCAGAGTGTGGCACCACCGGCCAATGCTATTTGCTATGATAGAAGTTGTACGGAATCTATCATGTCTACAAACTGAGTGCTACTAATGTCGGAGATCACATGAAGCTCTTCTTGTACAGTTCAGCACTTGTCATAATGGTGCCAGCTTATTTTGCTTCCTAAGTAGTAGCAGTCTCCTACTTCCTTTAGCATTTCACCGGCCAATTTGACGTCAATAAAAGGTTTCTGATTTCTTTCGGCGGACTTAACATTATTTTTGTTTCATCGTGAATTACTTCTTCATCAAAACGGAATCCGTTCCTTTTAATGAAAAAAAAAAATCCTCGGCGAAGATGAGAATGTCATCAGCAAATCTCGAAGTTGAGATTATTTCTGCTTGAATATTTGCTCTCTAATCGTGAAAAATGAGCATTCAAATGAAAGAGAATATACACTACCAGTGATGCATTGCACTCTAATTTCATAAATAGCTATAATTTATTTAAAAGAATACTTTTAAAAACTGTACGAAGTGTGCGATTTGCAGATACTGTTGCTGCAGTAAGATACGCTCCATAATTGCTGTCCACTTCACATTTTGGCCGCTGTGACGCCTGTTTCATGTCATTTTGACATTCTGAGGTCTTTCCTTTATCATTTTGCATGGATTTCAGAAACAGTAATTTAAAGGAATGAATACTCAAATCGTATAATATCGAATAACTGGTAAGGGTTACGGCTAAGCTGTCGATTAATGGACTCAGCACACAAATTACATTAGCAGTGAAGAATTGCATTCTAATTTCATAAATATCAATTTTTGTAAGAAGTGTGCGATTTGCAAATAATGTTGGTGTAGGAAAATACGTGACATCATTGCTGTTCAGTTCGCATTTTGGCCGTAGGGACGCCTGAAACGTAAATAGTGTTCTATAATCACTTGGTTCAAATAAAAACATAACAACCTTTCTCCTTAAGCCTCTTATTATAAACCTACTAGCAGTAGTACCCGGCTTCGTCCGGTGGAATGATGTTAATGTCTCAAAGTGTCCTTAGAAATAGAATGGATTTAAAATCTAGGTCATTTGCCCCCAAAGACAATGAGGGCGTAATATCTAGGTCATTTGCCCTTTTGTTAAGTATGATAATGTAAACTACTGTTGAATTGACACGTCAAACGTACAAACTACCGTAATAGAAAAACATATTTCAAAATTGACAGGCGAGGAAGACTTATTGTATGTGGTGATCAATGGTGTAATGGACGTAACATCTAGGTCATTTGCCCTTATGATGAGAATGATAAGGAATACTACTACCTGTATGGAATGGACACTTCAACTTATAATGTACACAATGTACTGTAATAAAAATAAATATTTTAAAAATCAGAGTCGAGAAAGACTTTATGCGGCGGTGATTAGTGGTATGATGCGCGTAACATCTAGGCCATTTGCACTTAAGATTATAATAATAAGGTAATGAAAAAATGACTACTAAAGGAACATGGTATAATTTTAAAACTGATATAGGTAATTCAGATGCCTAGCTTCGATGTCTTCTAAAGTCTCAACCTTATTTTCTGGCTTAGGCCTGTACTAGATGCGTCTAGTGAAAGAGCTTCTGGCGTACTGCTCGGCAAAGAATATGGGTCCAAGCTGCATGAACCTGAGATGATCGCAGATGATGATGAAATATGATGAGGCACGTTAGGGGTTCCCCGCCGTATTTAGATTGGCCAGGGAATCACTCACTCTTTCGCAACACCACAGTGGCTTGAGCAACGGCCCTGTGCTGGCATCAGCATAGACAGCAGATAACACGGCGTGCACTGGAAAGTCCTTTCATGTCACCTCGCGATGAATCAGCAAGCTATTCTCACAACTGCCCCGCCCCAGGGTATCCCAACTTGTGGGATGTGGGTTGGTGACCACGGGACCCCAGCTGAGTCTGGCATCGCTTCTACTTCCTGGTGCTGGGCTCCTTTCAGTTCTCTTTCCTGTCGGCCTCCCTTCGTCAACTCTTGTTCTCTTCCGACCCCGACTGTATTAGGGTATCCGAGGGCTAGGGAGTCTTTCATTTTCCCCGCCTTAATTGGCCGTTGTCTCATCTTTCCTGATGCCTTCATTCTTCGAGGGGTCTGCCTTATTTTCCTTTTCATAATATCTCCTGTCTTCTGCTCAAGGCCCTCAAAGAGGCAGGGTGTGTGTAGCCCCACCACTTCTGATACACCCTCAAGGGCTCATGGCTGGTGAGTTAGGAAGCTGGCAACCCCGAGGGATTCCTGAGCTAAATGCAGGGAATGGAGTGGTATGTCAGAAATTTCAAGTGGACAGTGTTACTCATCGGGTTCCAAAAGGGTAAGTATGTAAAATTTTGTTACGATCGGTGAAACCGTGTAGATTTGTACCAAAGGGCCTAAATGCAGGGAATAGATTGGTCTGTCCGAAATTTCATGTCGACAGTGCTACTCGTTGGGTTCCAAAGGGTAATTATTAAACAATTTGGTTCGGATCAGTGAAACGGTGTAGATTTGTCCCAAAAGGCCTAAATGCAGGGAATTGAGTGGTCTGTCCGAAATTTCGAGTGGACAGTGTTACTCGTCGAATTCCAAAGGGTAATTATTTGAGATCGGTGAAACGGTGTAGTTTTGTGCCAAAGGGCCAAAAAGCAGGGAATAGTGCGGTCTGTCCAAAATTTTAAAGTGAACGGTGTTACTTGTCGGGTTCCAAAGGGTAAGTATGTCAAATTTGGGTCAGATCGGTGAAACGGTGTAGATTTGTGCCAAACGGCCTAAAAGCAGGGGTTGGAGTGGCCTCTCCGCAATTTCAAGAAGGCAGTGTTAGTCGCAGTGTTCCAAAGGGTAAATACACAAATTTTGGTTGAGATCGGTGAAACGGTGTTGATTTGGGCCAAAGGGCCTAAATGCAGGGAATGGAGTGGTCTGTATGCAATTTCAAGCAGACAGTATTACTCGCAGGGTACCAAAGGGTAAGTATCCGAATGATAGTTCTGATCGGTGAAACGGTGGAGATTTGTGCCCAAGGACCTAAATGCAGGGAATGGGGTGGTCTGTCCGAAATTGTAAGTAGACAGTGTTACTCGCAGGGTTCCAAAGGGTAAGTAGGCCTATACAAATTTTGGTCCAGATCGGTGAAACGGTGTAGATTTGTGCCAAAGGGCCTAAATGCAGGGAGTGGGGTGGTCTGTCCGAAATTTTAAGTGGACAGTGTTGCTCGCAGGGTTCCAAAGGGTACGTATACAAATTTTGGTTCAGATCGGTGAAACGGTGTAGATTTGTGCCAAAGGGCCTAAATGCAGGGATGGAGTGGTCTGTCCGCAATTTCAAACAGATAGTGTTACTCGCAGGGTACCAAAGTGTGGGAATACGAATTTTGGTTATGATCGGTGAAACAGTGTAGATTTGGACCAAAGGGCCTAAATGCAGGGAATGGGGTAGTCTGTCCGAAATTTAAAGTTGACAGTGTTACCCGCAAGGTTCCAAAGGGTAAGTATACAAATTTTGGTTCAGATCAGTGAAACGGTGTAGATTTGTATACATAACAGACAAACAGACATACAAACTTTGTGCTTTATATATATATATATAGATAGATTGGGGAAAGTGTGGCTTATGAACATGCGAGATTTCTCGCACGGGTCCGCTAGTATACTTCATTGCTTGTTCAGTAGTACAAATAAAATTTACACCATTGTTTTCATTGTTGACGCCCTCTTTATTACATCAGAACAAAATACAATGTACAAAACCAATGAATACATAAAAATAGTATAATCAGATTAAAAGCAAACATATACATCACTGTCATCCTTGAGTATAAAGTTCTCATCAAAATAAGTGTAACTAGCTAATAATACTAACAGAAGATACATTTCTTCTAAAACATGCCTGTAAAAATCTAGGTGAGGTTAAATAATATAAATGTTTTATTTTTTACTTTAAACTAGTGCTGATTCTACATCATGCTTAAGGGACACTGGGACTGAAATTTTCAAATTCTATATAAACTGAGGTACAGCTTTGAAATATTATATGGTTATGAATAGTCATATTATAAACCACTGTGGGAAACGTGAGCATTGTAAGTTGATTAGTTCTCCAGATATTAATTATTTTGTACATTTATTGTGCTAATTATTCAAGTTTTATAAAGGTCAGCCGCGTTAAAAAAAACAAGATAGTGTAACTTTTAGGTTATATTCTATTGCACTATAACAATTGGAAGAAACCTACGGATCCGATTTTGAATTGCATTAATGAGTGTCAAGAAATTAATTTTTTTTCATATCGAAGTTTTTTTTCTACAAAAAATCGTATTTTTTCCAGTTTGAATTTTTTTTGCAGCCATACCAAAAGTGCAATCTAAAAAACGATCCGCAGGTTTATAGTCATTGCAATGAAGATAATAAATTCCCATTTTGAAAGCAATATCATAAGATTTATGACGCGAGTAACATTTTGAATGCCTGAAAAAGTGAATCCGAGAAAACAGCAATTTTCTAAAATGATGCACAATTTACAAGGTTTCAGCTTACCAATGACATTAGGATTGTCCTACAGCATAGGTGACACCCTCCTTCTTCTGTTTTGCAGCTTCCTCCTTCATTTCTGTTAGTTTCACCTTCCGTCGACATGCCTTTCCCTTCTCCAATTATGACCGCGGACTTACATTCTTCCTGCGACTGTCACATCATTCAAGTGTTTATGCTGTGACATGAGATACTGAAGTTAGTCTTATTCCTGATTTCAACTCTGTTGTAGCACTACACCCCATGTAGAATTCTGCTACAGAATTACTAACAGCAATTTCAAGTATCTTCCGTGAAATAAAAATCTCCTTTGGGCACTTCCTCCAGATAACAGAATGCAGACTCTCATTCTGATTTTCAGTAGCATCTGGATAGTAGCTCATCTGATGCCAGCCTTTGATAAACAGGCATAATCTTGACAACTAAGGGTTCTTAAAGTTCTACAGCCATTTTGTCATGACTCTGTGGTGTTTTACCAGCTGCGATACTTCGATTGTAGAAACACCAAGACTCAGAACCTTCAGGACACTTACTGTGCTGGGGCGATTAAAGGACACACCGTGCATTTTAAAGCTTCGCCAGGGCTTTAAAAATGGCGGAATTCGGATAAAAACACTGCTATATGATCCGCAGGGGATAGGGGTGTATTAATATGGAAAATACCGAAAATCGACATTTTCCACAAATTTCACTAAAATTTCAGTCCCAGTGTCCCTTAAGAAGATCTTTGGGATCGAAAACATAGAATGAGAAAAGAGAGAGCGAGAGTTTGCTCTAATGTTCTACAACTGGCGATAATCAAGTTCTCTTCACTCTCCGGCTAAATTAGACTGCTCACAAACATATGATGCAGCGATGCAAAATACTCTTTCTTAATACTGTCATTATTATTTTCATATACTGAGCGACGTTGGTCAGAAATGAGAGAGCTTTCTAAAGCTTCATTATATTGTATAATTGTTCACGATGTGTTTATAGTTTATATGTGCAGAAAGATTTTTTTCTTTTTGTGTCAAGATAATTTTTTAAAGTTTTGTTTTGCTAGATAGCTGTACCAGACAACTCTCGCAAGTCCTACTCGATCATCAACTCGACCATCACAAAAAACAAAAATAAATAATATTCCGAAATCAGCTAAGAATTATTATTATTCTCCACTTCCTACAAACACATCATGGCACAATCATAATACTGGACAAATTAAAGTAAAACATATAGAAAGGATCAACGGATAAGTTGTTATATCCAACATTTTATGAATATTGATCATATCATCTTCTTTTCTTCTCTTTTTCTTCTGAAAAAAAAAACTCAATTCCATCTTGCGCTTTCGTCTTTGGATTTGGAGGGGTTTAACCAACCACAGCATTCGCTTATTAGTTCATTGTGTTTACATTATTTTGTTACAATTAAGTGTACTATTTATCAAAACAAAATAAATTCCTCATGCCTAGAGTAAAAATTGACGGTTGGTAAGTGCTCTCACAGATAACAAATTAGTATAACAATAAAACTACACTGCTTCTGCTTAAATCAAACATTAAAAATAATACAGTGATGATTTTTTTAAGATTAAATATTATACGGGCAAAAATCTCAGAATAATTATTTGAATAACTTCGCTCGGCGAAATTACTTATCAATATTTTTATTTTATTTTTCACAAGTTTTTTTTCATTATTATTCCTTTCAACAAGCGTGGAATGATTAAAAACAACGGAGCACTCATATTTCATACATTCACATCATATTCTCACTTCTTATCCATCATCTTATTCTCCTCATTTTATTACTAGTTGTTTTGAAACCTGTTTAAGCACTTCTTTCGTTAATCATATTTTCTTCTTTACTACTATATCCCAGAGTCATTTCATTTTAAAGACTGAAGAAACACTATTTAGGCCTCAGCAAAATATCGGCAATCAGAACCACAATCAAGAGAAACAACTCCCTCTTATTTGCCCTCTCTCACTTTCCTACCTATATATACTAAAGTTATACCGTAATATTAATAATAATAATAATCATAATGATGAGAATAATAATAATTATAATCATAGAGATGACGATTTCCTTGCATGGATAGTGTGTATGCATTTATTTATATAGTTTTTATCTTTTTTTGTTTTCTTTTGGAACAGCGTCACTAGTGTAGTACCATACTGCTACTAATATCTAAAGACTTATGACAAAATACTATTTTAGTAATTCAAGTAAACATATGTTTAATATGGTGGATGACAAACTTTGCTGGCATAATGGAGAAATGCCCTCAGTATGATAGGACTTGTATGGCAATAAAATCTTAATCGCCATTAACAAAAAAATAAAAAATGAATCGGAATGTTAAAAAGACAAAAACTGGTTTGATTCAAATAAATATACAAATAAATATTTTAACCTATAACATGATTTGGGATTAATTTGCGTTATACATGAATTGTCATTAATATCACGCAAACTGGACGAAACAAATGCCGTCTAGAAGATCGTAGTCTCTTAGCACAATTCAGAAAAGAGGTACGAATAATATGCAATATATAGAAACTCATCTATGTATTTTGCAAATACTTCCTTATATTATCTGATTCTCTGCTGATTCAGCAGGTAGCAGAATATGTCTTCACTAAAAATTAATGTACACGAATAAGAAAAAGAACAAACATCCATCGAAAAAATCATTACAAATGACGCAGAGAAGTTGCAGCACAGATTCATAGGTCTTTAGATAAAGTGAGCAGTTATAAGCGGCACATTAATATGCCCTAATGTAGAGGGAGACAGAACATTTGCTGTAATATGCCTCCACGTCCACTGCCAGGGTTGGACCGTCCAATCTCCCGAGTTGGTGATCCTTCCAACGAGTCGCTGTCGTCTTCGTTGTCGTGCAGAGGACAAGGGGCCAAATCGTGATGTCACACACAGTCCTCCAGAGACATAAGCAGCGGGTTGACGTATTCGAAACCCTCGAACTCAGTCTGGTCGATCTTC
This sequence comes from Meconema thalassinum, assembly GCA_946902985.2. Lineage (NCBI taxonomy): Eukaryota > Metazoa > Arthropoda > Insecta > Orthoptera > Tettigoniidae > Meconema > Meconema thalassinum. The sequence goes on along the minus strand of OX336388.2, from coordinate 975,192,553 downwards.
TCAATCACCCGCCTGCAACACCAAGAAGACAGGACAAATATTAGCATTTGCACAGCAACCATACCTTACATCGTGGGTTATTTAACCATATATTACTCAAGATTACATTTGAACTGTAAAAAAAAGAATTTTAAAAAAGAAGACGTTTCGAAGGCGGTTTTGTAGATTAGGGCATTTTAGAAACATAATTGCTTTACATAAGCCATGGCAAAAATTTAAGAAAAAAGGGTCAGTGCAACAGAATATAAAATATTGCAATTTACTCCATACATTGATGCAACGGATACACTATATGCCCTGGGACAACTAATGGAAAAGTATGGTGCGAAGCAAAATAACCCTTCATCTGGTCTTCCTAGATCTTGAAACCGGACAGCGATAGCTACTCTCGCTAAAGCGCAGCGTTAGGTCATGGGGCCAAGCTCTCGACTGACTCGGTAGACGCGTGCGTTCAATCCCCACCGTTGGCCATCCTTGAAATGGTTTTCCGTGGCTTCCCCACTTTCAACACCAGGCAAATGCTGGGACGGTACCTTCTGGCAGTTTTTTTAAAGTGAAATGGCATGCCCACTGGTTCGGATTCCACGTAAAAATGAGGTCCCGTGGCTACTTGATCGCGAGATTAACGGTCACGTAAAACTACAAACCTCCTTAATTTCCTTCTGGCAGGCCACGGCCACTTCCTTCCATTTCCTTGCCCAGTTTCATTCATCTTCATCAATTCCATCTCTCATCCCAGCGCACATGTCGCACAGGGCGTTGACAAGAAAGACCTGCAAACGGCCTCCCAGGAGGCCACACGACCAAAAAAAAAAAAGATGATGGTATATTGGCTTCTACGGCCAGTGAAATAAAATTCAGCAATTTTTCTAGGTTTATGCCGTGACTTGTGTGGGGTTTCGCCTAGGACACCAAGCTGGCCCATCAGCGGGGTCTTGGTGTCCCCGCCCAGACCTTCACCGGAGTAGCTAACTGCGCGCTACCTCCCTTTTTATGAAGCGCGCCAGCGCCTCTTTACTGCGAAAACTAAAATCTCAAGCAGCCATAACCTCCCTATGAAGGCTTCCAAAAAGATGGTATATTGGCTTTCACGGCCATTGAATTAAAACTCAGCAATTTTTCGAGGTTTGTGCCGTATTGCAGCATTTCCAGCAACTACTCGGACATTCGTGTAGGTAATGATGATTATTAATCACGTTAAAAAGAGTAAATGTGTTGAATTAGTTGGGCGCTACGCTGCTGCTAGCGCCGGTGCCCTGCTCGACAGGCGGCAAGCCACAGTGCTGCAGCCGTCACACGGCGCCTTCGAGGCTCCGTTCTATAGAGAAGCCTCACTATATTTGCATACCACCAGGACAACTGAACATAGCTTTGGTACTTGGGCTGCGTCTCTTACACGTATAAATGCGGTCCAGTAAGTAATTATAAACGCTTTGTTTTGCAAAGCGAATTAAAAGGGGTGATTCCTTGTCATTTGTGCAGATGTCCATCCATTGAAACATTTCATTCACGTGATTACACTCCACATTATTTCAGGGGTTTTGGTTCACGCTCGCTGGAGCCTCCTCCCTTGAAGAAGTTATCCACATGTATTTGCACATGATTAGCTGAGAGGGCGGGTTATCTCACTCAACAGGCAGGCGGTGCGAATAACGGCTTAATAACACGACTTCAAAACCACACAACCATCCGAGTCTTTGCCGAATAATTCAGTAGCATTTGTTGTTTGCTTCTCTACCATGTATTCTGTTTACGCTCACACAAAGACAGTATTCAGCAGCATGTTCACTTTATCCCTCGTACCTCTTCATAATTAAGGAAGAGACTGTGTAGGTGTACAGTCTCACACAAAAATGTAAGACCAACTACTGTTCTATTTTAAGAATTAAAACATTCATTTTGATTCCGTATTGATTTACTAATTACGTATTTTAAAGGGCTAGGGTTCCGCCTGAATCAATACTATTATTGAAAAACATATCAAGAGTTTAGTGCTTTTCAGTCGGTCAACACGAATGTACCCAAAGGAGATGGGTTATGCCCTAATCCTGAAATAAATTACATGAGATTAATTAATTTTATTAATTTTATTAATCTCATGTAATTTATTTCAGGATTAGGGCATAACCCATCTCCTTTGGGTACATTCGTGTTGACCGACTGAAAAGCACTAAACTCTTGTTTACTAAGGCAACACTGAAAATATGGCTTCAAACACCACAAAAACATATCATATGTTATAATGTGCATTTGCATTACTACGGGAAGACTATATATGACGTTTACATTCATGAAGATATATAAAACAAGTAGTTCCGTGAAGAACTATACAGCCTATTTTCATATATCCTACTTATGTTAATTGCCACTATCAACATACACAATTTCTGTTTGATTGCTGTAATAGATTCGTAGATATTAAGAACCGACTAAATATTTCGGATGATCGCCATGTTGGATTTTACATATGTAGGTCCTAGAGTTATGTACTGTTACATGCAGATTATTGTGAACGTGTAGTATTCAAACTTCAATCGCATAATTAGGACACAAGAAAAAACAAGGAGATTTTAAAATTTTTCACAGCTGCCATCTTGAAGTTATGGAAACAATTGAATTAAATTAGATGCCAGTGGATTAACATTCGTATAAGGATTTACTGTACCAAGTTTCACTGCACTCGGATGGTTAAATTGCGAGAAATGTCCATGTGAATATTTATAATTCGCGTCACCGCCATGTTGGATTTGTGATCACCAGGTTACTTAAAGTCTTATAGGTGAACTTAAGTTCATAGCCCCTATGAACATTAAAAATGCAGTTTGATTTCTAAAATAGATTCGTAGATATTCAGTATCGTCTAAATATTTCGCATGGTCGCCATGTTGGATTGTTAAATGTATAGGCCATAGAGTCATGTACCATTAAAGGAAAATTATTGCGTAGGTTCATTATTCAAACTTTCACTTCGAACGCATGACTACATCACAAGAAATAAAAACTTAATTTTAAAATTCGCACTGCCGCCATCTTGAGGTTATGTAAACAATTGAACTAAATTAGATACCAGTGGATTACAATGTGTATAAATATTTCCTGTACCAGGTTTCAGTGCGCTTGGAACATTAATTCGCGAGAAATGTCTATTTAAAATTTTCAAATTCGCTTGGCCGCCATGTTCGTTTTGTAGTTAACCGGTGTTTGAAAGTCTTATAGATGGACTTCCAGTAGTGCCCTTTATCTCCGTAAAATTTTTTAGGGAGATACCGCTAATAGTTTCAGAGATATAGAATGCCGGTGAAATATTTCGCACATCCGCCATCTTGTGATTATGTAAACAATTGAACGAAGTTAGATGTCGGTGCATTACAATGTATACAAACATATACTGTACCAAGTTTCATTGCGTTTGGTTGGTCAAATCACGAGAAACGTCTATTTAAAAGTCGCAAATTCGCTTGGCCTCCATGTTGGTTTTGTAGTTACCAGGTTTTTAAAGGTGACATATGTGAACTTATAGTAGTTCCCTCTATCACCATAGAAATTGTCAGGGTAATATCGGTAATAGTTTCGGAGATATTGAATGCTGGTGAAATATTTCGCACAGCCGCCATGTTGGATTGGTGAGTCGTAACAAAATTTGAAGGGCACGATCGAGGTCGCCGGGAATAGTGCTACGAACTTTCCGAGTTTCATTGAAATCGCTCCACCCGTTTAGATTTTATTAGGGGGGGACACACACACGAATCACACACACACACACACACGCACACACACACGGACAAAGGGTGATCTCATAAGCCTATTTTTTCAAAATTGAAAATAGGCTAAAAATATACACCACTGGTTACATGTTTCGAGGACTAATAGACATTTTTTGTCGCCTTCATCAGCTAATATTAAGCATATTAGGTTCAGTGACTATTGGCATTCTAGTGCTACGCTAATCAAATAATTTGCTCAATTAGTGCTTAAGATTGGCTGATGAAGGGGACAAAAATGTCTATCAGTCCTCGAAACATGTACCATTTCTAATGATCACATAAGTGATCTTTTTCAATAAAACTATTGATTCAGGCGGAACCCAAAGTAGGCCTATTCGAAAGAAGAAGAAGAAGAAGAATCATCTTCACCTAATGGTACAACCCTATGGCCTGCATATTAAAAGATCCAACATGGTGATCATCCAAATACACGGTTCTCAATATCTACGAATCTATTAGGCCTACAACAATCAAGTTGAACTTTTGTATATTGATAGAGGTTATTAGCATACGTTCACCTATGGGACTGATGAGTACAAAGCCAATAGGACGGCGACGCAAAATATAAATATTTATATTGATTTTTCTCGCGACATAATTATCCAAGCGCACTGAAACTTAGCACGGTATATCTTCATACAATGCTTAATATATTGGCGTCTAATTTTATTCAATGCTTACGAGAACTTGAAAATGGCGGCAGTGCAAAACTTAAATAATCACGTATATATTTCATGAGCCCTGAACAACCGATAGAATTGTAGGTTGGTATAATTAGTCACGATTATAATAAGCAACTGCTGTCATAAACTGCAATTCTAGAGCATATAAAGCAATGAAACCTGAAATCTTGTGTGGTGTTAGATGACTGCTAAGTAAGGGCATATATTTAGTACATCAAATGGGAAATCATTTTAATAGGAGAGAAAGTTTTTTGAAAACAAATAACAGTAGAATATATAAAATAGGCTATTAAGTTCTTAAAGGAACATCTTGTTTTGTGTGAATTGATAGTTACGAGTTTAGCTGGCTTAAAAAAATATCAACCCAGGTCGTTGATTTCGGTTATTGTGAATTGGTACATCGACAAATCATCATTAGGGGCTCGTAAGCTTTTGTCACGGACTGTACGTGTATGTTTTAATGCAATCAGCGGAATTGGCGGTAGTTGCGTTATATAGCGTTAGTTGACATTTGTCAGTTGGCGAGGCGGGGTTGGGAGTATCTTGGAACAAAGGGCGGTAAAGCTAGTCAGGCACCGCAATGGGATAAACAGAAGGAAAGGAGGAAGGCACACAAAGCGGATGGGGAAAGTTTACTTGCAAGAGTAAATACGACTCAGCCCGTTAATGTACCTTAATTAGGGATGAACAAACGTTGGTCTACTGCATGTGAACATCGGGGAAATAGACAGGGAAGGCTTATCAATATGTACAAAGGATTTATAAAATTGATGACCATTAATTAGACGACAATGGACGATTATTGAATTATGAGTACCAGACGCAGGATATCTTGTCAACAATGACACGATACCATAAGGTGGGAACAGTTCTCAGATTATTGGTGACCTTTTTCCTGCACCAAAAATCTTCCAACGTCGGTATTTAATAAACATAATTACTTACATGAATTTGAGAGTAGTTGCTGGAAACGATGTCCTTCATTTTCTAAACACACATTGCACCGACGTAGGAAGTTTTTTGTACACTCGCAGTAATTCATCCTCACTGATATTTGATATCGGTGCAGTTATTTCGATCTCGAGAGCCTCCAGAGTACGTGGATTGTTTCTGTATACCTTTTGTTTGAGGTTTCCCCGCAAGTAAAAATCGCACGACACTGAAACGTACGAACACATTTACTGTAAGACTTCTTCTTGAGAAGACGAGTTTCCAGTAGGAAAATTCTATGTTTTATGCCATACCTAACCATGTTCACGAGATGCGTAATAGGCTGCAGTACTTCACAACGCGTCTTAATTTACTCAACTAAGGTATATTGCCAGCTGCATATGTAATAAATGCCACGACAGCATCCGGGGCTTCTCGACCCGATTATGTAGACTAATAATCGGTACATGCTATAAATCTGGAGGTGACTCAACGGGACCTATCTCCCGCTCGGCCTCTGCGAGGCTGCGTTGTATAGAGAGGGCCCTCACTGTCTTTTACGTATGAATGCGCATGCCCCAGAGTTTGGAGCTCGCAGGGAGTTTGATATCTCAGTGCGCACCCAGAATACTGTGCCCACGTTATATCTCTGCCGGTGAGCTACGTGATTACTTCCAGGAAAGATATACCGACTGTACTAGCCTCACCAAAAACAACTCAAATTGACACACAAACAATTGTGTCGGCCGTCAGAACCCTCGAGCCCACAATGTGGGGTAATGTCTTATGAATAGGAGTAGAAGCGGCTTCGGTGGCGTAGTTGGTAGCATGCTGAACTGCTGTGCCCAAGATAGCGGGTTCAAACCCGGCCGAAGTCGTCAGATTTTTAAGAGCGTTAAAAAATCCTTCAGTATGCCTTCCTTCGAAGGGAAAGTAAAGCTGGCAGTCGCATGTCATAAATATATGGCATGTAAAAGATCCTTCCACAGACTAAACTTGTGTGAAGCTAAATTGTTAGGTTAGATTTCGTCGGAACGCTCTATCAAAGTTCCAACGTTCACTACTAAGTATCATTGATATCTGGTAGCGAGAGTTGGAACTACTTGAAATTGAACGGAACTTGTAGGTCACCCTAAGGGTGTCCGCTGGAAGCAGCTACAGACTCAGGCGAGCCGAACATGCCCTCGGATACTCCCGGCACTAAAAGCCATACGATAAATAAATAAATAAATTAATTAATTAATATATGAATAGGAGTAGAGGAATTGACGGCTCGAATTCTCAGAAATGCAACGGTCCTCACCGGCAGAGATATAATGCGCACCCAGGATACATTGGCAGAGAACGGTGGAACGAGTTGTATGTTATTGTAGCATGATATTTTTTTACGATTGGGAAAGTTAATATATACGTTAAAAGTAGGGCTTGTACTTTTAATCGATTAATTTCATTGTTACAATAATCGATTAATCGAAGTAGATCGATCAATTGCTACAAATAACGAGTAATCGATTGGTCAAATAATGGATTTTTTTTTGTGTTGATTTAACGATGTACTTCGCCCTCACAGACGCAAAACAGACATTTTATCAGGATGTCGAAAAATTTTCTATATTTTTTCCAATTACTAAATTTTAATCCAGAAAAAACTATTGTACTTGCGAGTGTTGAAAGCAGCTCGTCAATAGTAATGCTCTCAAAAATAATACAGTTACACATTTATATACAAATACACAGTCTACACATGTAATTTGTGTGCTCTATCTTGCCAAGAAATGAGGGCTTACTGATTTAACGTCAGTACAAACATACATCTACAACAATAATCACCAGAATATACTCCCCCCCCCCCCTCAAATTTAAATGCTTAATTTCCAATTATTCAAGGTTGGACCTGGTAAGACTAAAATCCCCTGAGTGTCATTAAAATACCCCGATAATTTCCTGAGTTTTCCAGGATTTAAAAATTCCCTGAGTATTCCCTGTTTTCCAGAGTAGTAGACACCCTGCCTAATCGATTGTAAGTTTAATCGGTTGGTCAAATAGTTGATTAATTGTGCAGATTAATCGATGTACTTCTCTCTCACAGAAGCAAAACAGACATTTAATTCATTAAATAATATTGTAACATATAACAAAAGTTTGGTGCTTTTCAGTCAGTCAACACGAATGTACCCAAAAGAGTTGGGATATACCCTAATCCTGGAAACAATTACATGAGATTAATAAATACACTAGGATGGCCAGTTTCGATCGTCAAGCGATCATCATCAGATCCATTACACTTAGGCTATAAAATCTATGTTTGAAAATACGGGTGAAAATATTTACAATATGTACACTTATTTAGTTGCAGTATTGGCATTCCGCTGCCACTGCCAGCATTCACGGCAGTATTAAAGGTGCCGGGACATTCTCCGAGACCGACCGCGCTTATATGGCTACTAGTTTATGCGTGGCGAGAATTGATCCAGGGTCTTTAATAGTTGAAAACCGTCCTGAATACAATAACATACATCATGTCTAGGCTTGGCAACATACCACAGGTACGCATGCACTTACTACAAACAGCACATAGGAATACGGGGCGGGAAAGGGGGAACCAGTTCAGCGAGATAACATTCCAAATCAGTCGCCTGTTACTAGTGTTGAAACTGCTGCAGTGCGGAAGACACCTAACCAGATAAGTAGCCTGCACTATACAGTACAATCACAATTGACCATTTACAACCATATAGTCACTCCAAACAGAAGAAATCCGGAGTTCTATCACCATTTTAGCATTTCACCAAACATCATATATATTACAACTAACATATACCGACAAGTTGCATTACCAATACTGCAACTAAATAAGTGTACATAATGTAAATATTTTCACCCGTATTTTCAAACATTATGTTATCGCTTGACGATCGAAACTGGCCATCCTAGTGTATTTAACTTATTAATCTCATGTTTTTAGCCTATTTTCGATTTTTTCAAAAAAATGAAAGTAGACTTATGAGATCAACACAGGGCGAAAAAAGTGTGTCTGTCTGTGTGTGTGTATGTGTGTGTGTGAGTCTGTGTGTGTGTCTGTGTGTGTGTGTGTGTGTGTGTGTGTCTGTGTGTGTGTGAGTGTGTGTACTCTGAATGTCTGTCCCCCCCTATCAATTCGAACACGGTGAATGCGAATTGAACGAAATTTGGTACAAAGGTAGCACTAGCAAAGGACACCTCAGTGTCATATTTAATATCGCCGCCATCTTGACGGAAACGTAATGGCGGCCACACAAATGTTCAAAGCTTAAATCAAATTACGATTAACCTAATCATCCGATCTCTACCAAATTTTGCAACAACATACCTTTATAGGGGGAGCATCCTTTGACCAAACCAATAGGCCATAAGCGTAATAGTTTGCGGATGGCGGCCATCTTTGTGTCAAAATCGATTCCCCCTATTAATTCGAACACGGTGCAACCGAATGGAACGAAATTTGGTACAGAGGTAGCAATAGCAAAGGGCATCTCAGTGTCATGTTTCATATCACCGCCATATTGACAGAAACGTAATGGCGGCCACACAAATGTTCAAAGTTAAAGTTAAATTACGACTAACATAACCATCCGATCTCTACCAAACTTTGCAACAACATTCCTTTATGGAGGGAGCATGCTTTGACCAATCTAATAGGTTATTAGCCTAATGGTTTGCGGCTGGCGGCCATCTATATGTCAAAATTGATTCCCCCTATTAATTCGAACACGGTGGAACCGAATGGAACGAAATTTGGTACAGAGGCAGCACTAGCAAAGGGCACCTCAGTGTCATGTTTTATATCGCCGCCATCTTGACTGAAACGTAATGGCGGCCACACGAATGTTCAAAGCTTAAATCAAATTACGATGAACCTAATCATCCCATCTCTACCAAATTTTGCAACTACATACCTTTATGGAGGGAGCATCCTTTGACCAATCTAATAGGTCATTCGCCTAATAGTTTGCGGATGGCGGCCATCTTTGTGTCAAAATAGATTCCCCCTATTAATTCAAACACGGTGAAACAGAATGGAACGAAATTTGGTACAGAGATAGCACTAGCAAAGGGCATCTCAGTGTCATGATTTATATCGCCGCTATATTGACAGAAACGTAATGGTGGCCACACAAATGTTTAAAGCTTAAATCAAATTACGACTAACATAACCATCCGATCTCTACCAAACTTTGCAACAATATACCTTTATGGTGGGAGCATCCTTTGACCAATCTAATAGGCCATTGGCCTAATAGTTTGCGGATGGCGGCCATCTTTATGTCAAAATTGATTCCCCCTATTAATTCGAACACGGTGGAACCGAATGAACGAAATTTGGTACAGAGGTAGCACTAGCAAAGGGCACCTCAGTGTCATGTTTTATATCGCCGCCATCTTGACGGAAACGTAATGGTGGCCACACAAATGTTCAAAGCTTAAATCAAATTACGACTAACATAACCATCCGATCTCTACCAAACTTTGCAACAATATACCTTTATGGTGGGAGCATCCTTTGACCAATCTAATAGGTCATCAGCCTGATATTTTGCGGATGGCGGCCATCTTTGTGTGAAAATCGATTTCCCTTATCAATTCGAACACGGTGAAACCGAATGGAACGACATTTGGTACAGAGGTAGCACTAGCAAAGGGCACCTCAGTGTCATGTTTTATATCACCGCTATCTTGACGGAAACGTAATCGTGGCCACCCAAATGTTAAAAGCTAAAATTTAATTACGACCAACCTAATAATCTAGTCTCTACCAAATTTTGCAACACCATATCTTTATGTGGGAAACATATTCAGACCAAACTGCAAGAACATCAGCCCAATAGTTTGCAGATGGTGGCCAAGTATGTGTGCAAATCGATTCCCCCTATCAATTCAAACACGGTGAAACCGAATTGAACGAAATTTGGTACAGAGATAGCACTAGCAAAGGGCACCTCATATTCATGTTTAATATCCCTATAGCACGTTGTATTTCAACAAGCTACTACAACCAACATTCGATCATACTCCTTGAAAAGGACAAAGAGTTATAACAATACCCATGCATTTAGGAGAAAGTAGGCTATATGTTCTTTACTGAACATCTTGTTTTTTTTCAGGATTAGGGTATAACCCAACTCTTTTGGGCTTTTGGGTACATTCGTGTTGACCGACTGACTAAGGCAACACTGAAAAATGGCTTCAAACCCCATAATTGTATCATATCAAACAGTCATTTGATTAATCGTTTTCGATTCATTTTAAATTATTTGATTTATCGATATCTGAAAATCGCTTATTGCCATCTTTAGTTAAAAGCGTAATCTCGGCCGACAGATTGCTATTTAGAGGTTGATGAATGATGAATCCGTCTATACAGGGTGTAACAAAAATGTACGGCACAAAATGCTGGACACATTCCTCACACGTAGACGAAGAAATTATATTATATGAACGTGAGTCTGGAAACGCTTTGTTTCCATGTTACACCTCATTGTATCCTACTCATTAATCATGGGAAACAAACAAGAAAATAACGTTAGAATCATGGGGAACATGCATTCTTGGCGGTTACCTTGTCATTATCGTAGGTGCACCGCCAGTGATTGTTTTACATGGCCCTGTTGCCATGCGACTTAGCAGATGTGCCTTAAGCTGTGCGACAAAACACGTACTTGATGCACGATAGAAAACCTCCTCATTGTAGTGTTAATGTCCGTCGGCTTCTAAATAACAGATTAAGTGACAGATGGATAGGTAGAGGTGGACCAATTGCCTGGCCTCCACGCTCTCCGAACCTAAAATCACTGGACTTTTATTTGTGAGGGCATTTGAAAACTCATATGTATAGAACCCCAGTACAAGATGCTCAGAGTGTCCGTGCCCGTATTATGGAAGGCTGAGAAACCACACGCAATCCTCCAGGGATACAACAGCGCTTCCGAGATTCACTACGACCGACGGTGGGTTGATGCATGTATCAATGCGCACAGAGGGCATATTTAACATCTCCTGTGAGCAAGAGTTGCATGCGGTATGCTGGTACGTTCTGTTCTTGTGTGTTTCCCATGATTAATGAGTTGGAAACAAAGCGTTTCCATGTTATAACTCATATATAACATAATTTCTTCGTCTACGTGTGAAGAATGTGTCCTGGATTTGGTGCCGTACATTTCTGTTACACCCTGAATAGAGTGACCCGTTTTCATTTGACTGCCCCTAATATGGCTCAATGCAAGACCTCTTTCAGCTGAGGAACTCCTTTCTCCGAGACGAAACTTCATCCCAGTCGTACGGTTACAGAGAAGAGACGAGATACGCGAGCCATTACACGCGACCCAATGAAAATTTCCAATTAAGTCGTCAGTGAAAGAGGAGCTGAGACGAAGCGAGATCCGGCCCGATTGATGAAATAAGCTTTGAAATGTCTCCAAGAAGTAATAAGATACTCCAACAAACAATGCCTTATTAAGGATCGAATGACTTCAAGTTTCTCAAGATCAAGTATCAGATCTCCTCTAACATGTAGAGAATTTAAACAGGCTCTTTCAGAAGAAAAGCCAATTACCAGACGTTGCTAGAGGCAAAATGTATCTCGTTTCCCATCTTACGACGCAAAATATAAAATATAATACACAAACATTTCAATTCTTCAACATTCTAAACACTTCCCTCCAGGTCCCTCTTCAAGATAACTATATTTGTATTATTACTATTATTTATAAACCGTCGCACTTAGCCCCTGAAAGGATTTGGCATTCCAAGCGAACGCTACGAGCCCTATTGGCCTAGAGATTGAAGAGTGACGCGTGGTCAGCACGTCAGGTACCCTCAGTCGTTAATATATTATTATTTTTATTGAGAAATGAGTGCTTTACATTATAGGTCATGCAATGTACCTAAGTGTTCTGTTATTGTTTCATTTGAGGGGCTTTGACATCGTGCCCACATGTATCGTGACCCGGGTCGTCAGTTTACTCGTGCAGTGAGCATTGAACCACTCAACTACATTGGTAAGTATAAATAATAATAATAATAATCAACAACAACAATAACAACCCCTGGCACTATACAGCCCATGACGGGCTAAGGCTGACCAAGCGACCGCTGCCCAGCCATTCGGCCTGCAGATATTGGGGTGACGCGTGATCAGCGCGTCAGGTCCCCTCGACCGTTAATCTTGGTTTTCGTGATCGGGGCGCTGTCTCACTGTCAGACAGCTACTCAATTGTCCTCACGAGGCTGAGTGCACCCCGTTCCAACCCTCACGTCAGTTTTAAAATCCCTGACGGAGCCGGAGATCGAACCCGGGGCCTCCGGGTGATAGGCAGGCGCGCTACCCCAACACAACGGGGCCGGCAAATAATAATAATAATAATAGTAATAATAATACTTTCCGGAAAAAGTTAAAAAAAGAACCACAGATTAAACTTAAGAAAGGGCAGAGATCACAGAGGTCAGAAGCAGCTAAACAACTACAAAGTCAGAAAATGAAGGAGATATGGGCTAGGAAGAAGACTCTTAAGAACGTGAAACCAATCCTAACTCATCAAGCTGAATACCATTTTGGTTAACCTACGTAGTCCATAGTTGGCTCATTCGAAGAAAGACAGAAAGAAAGAAAGAAAGAAAGAAGAAGTAGTAGTAATAATAGTAACAGAAGGATTCAAGTTGGCGGATCATCCAGGATGCATCTGAACAAGATGACCAACGTAGAAACGGTTGCTCCACATCGGAGACTGTTCAGCATATTATTTCAGGTTGTCGCCACTTCGCAGGAACAGAATATAGGAAGAGACATGAGTTTGTTGCCAAGATAGTACATCAAGAACTGGCTATACACCATCAACTGCTGAGCCAAAAGAAAGTGCCGTACTATAAATATGCTCCTGAAAGAGCGCTGGAAAATGACAACATTACCTTGTACTGGGATCGTACCGTATTGACAGACCAATCAGCCCTGCACAACAGACCTGATCTGGTTCTTGTTGACAAATGCATGAAGCACGCCACCTCCATAGATGTGGCAATCCCAAACAGTGGCAACATGGTAACAAAACATGTTGAAAAACTGTCAAAGTATAAAGAGCTTTCAGAACTAATAAGGAAGCAATGGTACATGGCACAAGTCAGGACAGTTCCTATAATCATCTCCAGCACTGGCGTGATTCCGAATAACTTAAAGGAATCTCTCACTGAGTTGAAATTAGACCCAGGCCTTTTTAAGATTATACAGAAGACATCCACACTTTCAACGTGTCGCATAGTAAGGCTGAAGGAGTGAGGGAAAAGTGTAAATCTACTACGGAATGCAGTCACAGAGAATTTGCTCCTTATGATGTATATCTGGGATTGTAAATGTTTTCTTTCCAGCAAATACGCCGAGAATATGTAAGCGCATGCGCAAAATAAATAATAATAATACAATAACTGATCACTTAACAGAATCTAACACCCCAGGCTTTGTGATATTCTAGAAGCAAACACACACCTTTTCTCTGCCACTGTGTCCTGCAGGTTTTTAATCTACTAAGTGAAGTCATATAGCACCCAACATATTATTTTAAAACTTCAAAAGGCCTACATGTTTGTAACGTCTCAGTATGATCTAAAAAGTTAACGTTCGTTAAATTCCCTTGCGATATCATTTACTACATATCAAGCGAAAAAGGTTCCTTTGGCATCTCTCCCCAATATTATCCACCAATAGACTCTGTGAATATTGCATGTATTAAACGAATTCACTCGTTGTGGGGAGGTACTGTAAAACAGCCGAATGAGAACCATACTGAAATATTACAGAGTTTCCATGAAAAACGCCAAGTTCTCGCAAAGAAATGAGCCCTCAGGAGATTTTATAACGTATTTATTTCCTTTCGTAACATTTTCTCTTGCTGACTATGTCTACAAAGAGCAGCAAATATAAATTATTCCCATGTCACAGAAATATTTTATTTGCGTGCCAGAAGTGAGTTTTCTTGGAAGTTATAATATTATGTAAAGGGTTCCGCTGCTTTCAGTTGATGGGGCAGAGTGGAGAACTGGAGCGCTGGGTATATTTCCTTTAATATACACGAGACGGGACGCAGTTGGCTGGTTATTGAAGAATCTCACCAAGTATTGCTAGAGTTGGAGAAGTACTACAATAAAGTTGGGAGGCCAGTTCGTTAAACCCTTCATAAACTTCCGCCTTCTCGCCAAGTGGTGCCAACCTCGCCAACAGCGTGACACAAATTTGCTTCACTTTCTCCAGACAGAAAGTAAAAAAAAAATAGTGCGTTTGTTTGCTAATTTCTTTGTTCATTTTAACTACAAAATCAAAATTGTTTGGCTACTCAATTTGTGATGACACAGTGATCAGGGGGTCATCCATAAAATACTTTCGCTCTCCCTTGGTCAACTCTAATTCTCTTCCGACTCCGACAGTGTTAGGGTATCCGAGGCCTACAGTGTCTTTCAATTTCCCGCCTTAATTGGCCCTTGTCTCATCTTTCCTGATACCCTCATTCTTTGAGAGCTCAGACATGTTCTTTTCTCTTCATGGTATCTCGTGCCTACTGTTCAATGCCCTAAAAGAGGCAGGGTGTGTGACTGTGTGTAGCCCCACCACTTATAGTGCACCCTGGATAGTGCTACACCCTCAAGGGCTCACGGTGTTGAGTTCGGGAGTTGGCAACCCCGAGGGGTTCGTGAGCTGGGTCCGTCTTTTCCCACCTTTCCCTCCTCTTTCCCTTTCCTAGCTGCCTTTCATGGCTCTACACCTTTCTAAGTCCGTCAATCCTCATTCTTTGAGGGTTGAGGGCATTTCTTTTTCCCTGACGTTTATTTCCCTTATTCCTCTGCTTTGATGTTTTCTTCTTCTAGTCTGTAAGTTGGTAGTTAGTTTTAATAGTATTTATTCATTTGAACACTTTCACTATCACCCAAACCTTTAAGGGCCGATCGATAACCCAGATGTCAGGCTCCTTAAAACAATTATCATTCTTTTTCTTCAAGCGACTGACTCAGCGGTAACGTTCTCGCTTGTTGTGCCCAAGGTTGCAGGTCCGAATTCTGGCGCAGTCAGCTGGCATTTGAGGGTAAGCAAATGCGAGGAAGCTGTGTTAAAGATACCCTTCGGCGCAAAATTTCTGCACCGCAGTGTCTCTAAAAACACAGTAAAAAGGGAAGTAAAACCAATAACATAACATCATATTTCCTTTAGGTAGATTTAATTAAAAAGCTAACTATTTCAATGGGTACCTTTTTTCGACTTCTGGAAAATTTAAACAAATCTTCGGGCTTCACATACCCCAGACCCCAAAACCATCGTCAGTGAAAAAGTTCAGGGTCTTTAAATTTGCTTGGCTAAGATATTCTCGTTCACGCGCTCCGTCAGTGACGGCTAAGTTGCCGGCTGCCGCGCGCGCAAATGTACGGTAGAATACAGTGCTTAATATCAGTAGCATGCATTTTAACACCATGTTTATAGTAGATCATGAAAATGTTCCCCATCCGCTGCCAAACATAATTGGCATCTCCTTATGAAGTTTCCGGTTACTCCGGTTAATTTAGCTTCAGTAAGGAAATAACGACCTTAATTACGTCTATTTTTATTGTTTACTGAACCTGTACGTCTGAATCTCTTAGCCGGTTGTTTTATTGTCTGATTTATAAGAAATTACACTCGAAACGTTTGTCTTCTTCTAGCGCACGATTTCCTGCACTTTGTGTACGTATTGTGCAGATCTACACGTTCACGTAACGAATATTTCACATAAGGCATTACAGCACTGTACACAATCACAATAAAGCACTATACACTACAATATACAGTGTACAGTAGTTTTATAAAACACCCAATAAGCTCGGAACTCACACGTCTACCGAAGGAACAACGTGGGAATACGGCCGGAGACCGCGCGCGCCAATCTGTAACAGCCGGCTATTGGCCGGGGACCGGCGGCCAAGGTCGAGCGAAATCGCCTTGCCAAGCAAAAATAAAGACCCTGTATGTCACTTTTTTGTGGACACGATAATTACCGCCATTTTCCACCAATCACTTTCAAATTTACACATAAAATATTACCCTATGCAATCTCGGTCAAGTTCGTTAATGGGCAAAATCGGACCAAGGGAAGATTTTTTTTTTGGGGGGGGGGGTATTTTTCTAAACAGTGCAATGTCGCTATAACTTTCTTATTATGTGAAAAATCGATTCCATTCAAAGTTCATACTATTCTTCGGATAAGAGCCAAAAACCTACTAACCTACTAACCTCTAAGCATTTGAGCCGTAGATTCTCAGTATCTCAGAATCCATGGAAATGAACTATTTCAAGTAAACTGTAGTGCCCTATTGTTGTTGTTAGAGTCTTCAGTCTTTTGACTGGTTTGATGCAGCCCTCCATGCCTCCCTGTCCTGAGCTAATCGTTCCATCTCTACATAGCTACGAGGCAAACTGTTTAACATATTCTAACCTTGGTCTACCCCTACAGTTCTTGTCCTCGACCCTTCCTTCCATAACTAAGCTTGCTATTCCTGGGTGTCTTAGTCTGTGTCCTACCAACCTATCTCTTCTCTTCATTAGCAGTCGCCAGAAACATCTCTTCTCTCCCACTCGTCTTAATATCTCTTCGTTTGTAACCCTATCTACCCATCTGATCTTCATTATTCTCCTGTAACACCACATTTCAAACGCTTCAATTCTCCTCTTTTCTGCTGCACCGATAGTCCAAGTTTCACTTCCATAGAGTGCCACGCTCCAGACAATGGCTTTAAAAAATGACTTCCTAATACCTAAATCTATATTCGATGTCAACAGATTCCTTTTTTTAGGTAGATTTCATTAGAAAGCTAACTATTGCAATGGGTCCCATGTTTCGACTTCCGGAAAATTTCGACATATCTTCGCGTTTCACATCCCCCAGACCCCAAAACCACCGTCAGTTCAAAAGTTTATATATAATTTATGTAAGTATATATATATGTATAGATATCAGTTTCTTGTGGAAATGGGAGGCTTGTTTTCGAAAAAGTGAAATATCGCTATAACTCTCTTAATATCTGAAATATTGAATCCATTCAAAGTTCATACTATGTGTCGGACAAGGCCCTAAAATTTATGTTTGAAAAGTTTATTGATAGCACCAACCATAGACCAAAGGGGTGGGAAAAAGTGGGTTTTTCGGGAAACAATCATATATCTGTTAATAGGCACAATATCAAAACCGTACAAAATGGACAATATCCCGCCAATAATTACCTAAAACTTTTGTCAGAATGAATTTTTGATATGACCCACCATTACGCCACGGGGCGAGCAAAATGATTTAAATTATAAGAAAATGCCAAGTGCCAAGAGAGGTTGCCATGACAACTTTACTTTTAATTGATAAGGGATGAGCCATCAGCAGTTGCTATGACAACGCCACTGCACGAGATAACATTCAGTTTTCCATCTGTCTGTGGGAAGCGACTTCGGTAGCATGCTGAACTTCTATGCCCAAGGTCGTGGGTTCAAACCCGGCTGAAGTCGTCGGATTTACTAAGAGCGCTAAACAACCCTGAGTTTGCTTTCCTTCGGAGGGGAAGTTCCAACGTTCGTTGCGAGTTGATGGTTCCGGTGGCATCTAGTAGACAAGTTCACAGCTAGGTGTCGTTGATGGTAGTATTAGCCTACATTCGATTTTTGCAAAAATGAAAGTAGACTTATGAGATCAACACAGGGCGAAAAAATGTGTGTCTGGCTGTGTGTGTGTGAGTCTGTGTGTGTGTGTGTGTGTGAGTGTGTGTACTCTGAATGTCTGTCCCCCCCTATCAATTCGAAACGGTGAACCCGAATTGAACGAAATTTGGTACAAAGGTAGCACTAGCAATGGACACCTCAGTGTCATGTTTTATATCGCCGCCATTTTGACGGAAACTTAATGGCGGCCACACAAATGTTCAAAGCTTAAATCAAATTACGATTAACCTAATCATCCGACCTCTACCAAATTTTGCAACAACATACCTTTATGGAGGGAGCATCCTTTGACCAAACTAATTGGTCATTAGCCTAATAGTTTGCGGATGGCGGCAATCTTTGTGTGAAAATCGAATCTCCCTATAAATTCGAACACGGTGAAGCCGAATGGAACGAAATTTGGTACAGAGGTAGCACTAGCAAAGGGCACCTTAGTGTCATGTCTTTAATCGCCGCCATCTTGACGGAAACTTAATGGCGGCCACACAAATGTTCAAAGCTTAAATCAAATTACGACTAACATAATCATCCGATCTCTACCAAATTTTGCAACAACATACCTTTATGGAGGGAGCATCCTTTGACCAAACTAATTGGTCATTAGCCTAATAGTTTGCGGATGGCGGCCATCTTTGTGTGAAAATCGATTCCCCCTATTAATTCGAACACGGTGAAACCGAATGGAACGAAAATTGGTACAGAGGTAGCACTAGCAAAGGGCACCTCAGTGTCATGTTTTATATCGCCGCCATCTTGACGGGAACGGAATGACGGCCACACAAATGTTAAAAGCTTAAATCTAATTACGACCATCCTAATCATTTGATCTCTACCAGATTTTGCAACACCATGCCTTTTTGTGGAAAGCATCTTATGGCTGACTACAAGGACATCAGCCCAATAGTTCGCAAATAGCGGCTATGTATGTGTGCAAATCCATTCTCCATATCAATTCAAACACGGTGAAACCGAATTGAATGAACTTTTTTTTACAGAGGTAGCACTAGCAAAGGGCACCTCATATTCATGTTTAATATCCCTATAGCACGTTGTATTTCAACAAGCTACTACAACCAACATTCAATTATACTCCTTGAAAAGGACAAAGAGTTATAACAATACCCATGCATTTAGGAGAAAGTAGGCTATATGTTCTTTACTGAACATCTTGTTTTTAATCATGTAGCCTATTTTATGTAGAATTCATCAGAAAGCTAACTATTGCAATTTAGGTAGATTTCATCAGAAAGCTAACGATTGCAATGTGTGTTTCGACTTCCGGAAAATTTCGACATATCTTCGCGTTTCACATCCCCCAGACTACCAAACCACCGTCAGTTCAAAGGTTTATATATATATATATATATGTGTGTGTATATATATATGCATATATATCAGTTTCTTGTGGACACGATAACTGCCGTAATTTTGCACCAATCACTTTGAATGTTTTGCATAATATGTATCCCCTTAAAATCTCGGTCGAGTTCGTTAATGGGCAAAATCGGTTGAGGGGGGGGGGGGGCTTTTTTTTTCGAAACAGTGAAATATCGCGATAACTCTCTTAATACGTGAAATATCGAATCCATTCAAAGTTCATAATATGTGTCGGATAAGTGCCAAAAATTTATGTTTGAAATGTTTTTGATAGCACCAAACATTGACCAAAGGGGTGGAAAAAGTGGGTTTTTCAGGAAACATTAATCATATCTCTCTTAATAGGCACAATATCAAAACCGTACAAAATGGAAAATATTCCCCTAATAATTACCTAAAACTTTGTCTGAAATAATTTTTGATCTGACCTACCATTACGCCAAGGGATGAGAAAAATGATTTCGGAATTAAAGAAAATGCAAAGTGCCATCAGAGGTTACCATGACAACGCTTCTTAATTGATGAGGGATGAGCTATCAGAAGTTGCCAAGACAACTCCATCGCACGAGATCACATTCATTTTTCCATCTGACTCTGTGGGAAGCGGCTAACAGCCCAAGGTCGCTGGTTCAAAGCCGGACAAAGTCGTCGGATTTTCTAAGAGCGCTAAAAATCCCTCAGCATGCTTTCCTTTAGAGGGCAAGTTCCAACGTTCGTTGCAAGTTGCTGGTTGCAGTGGCATCTAGTAGCCAAGTTCACAGCTAGGTGTCGTTGACGTTAGTATATCGTACAAAATTAGGAACAATTACTTATAATTGACCGTCTGCAGACCTTACCTGAATTACAGACTAATACAGTCATCACAATTAACACCGTTTATCAGATTCTACACACACCCAGTGTACACGTGGTTACATGACCACGTTGTCGCAGCCCCTAAACTGAGGAACCAAAAAAATCTCTGCGGGAGATAAAATTTTGCGTGAAGAAGTAACAGACTGCCAGATAGTTACACATCAGTTCCAAACTTTGCATAAGGACAGTGTGATCACAAGTATAAAAATGAAGCCCAAATGACAAGAAGGTTACCATCACCATAAGACAATAAAATGATAAAAATATGCATACAAAAACGAAAAAAAAAGTTAATTAACCTCTAAATGTAAAATACTTTCTTGCAATCAATGAGGTCTGATCCTCCTACGAAAACCTGCATATTTTGCCTATTATAGCCTATCCCCTAGTTTTCCCGGTGAAATCTACCTCCGCCTTCCGGCGTGCCGAGAGGATTTTTTTTTTTGTAGAAATGCTTTCCTTGCCTGAGCCAACCTACATTTTATATCCTCTTTGCTTCGTCCATCACTAGTTATTTTGCTTCCTAAGTAACAGAAATCTCCTACTTCCTTAAGCTTTTCACCTGCGAATTTGATGTCCATAGAGGTTTCTAATTAATTAGGCTACAATATTTCAATCATGTATGTTTCTTAATAGTATCATAAATGCCAGTATTGCCAAGTTAATTTCGTTATTAATCTAGATTATTATTTATTTTCGTATGGTACAAATGATCTACATGATTAACAAACAAATATGTACATCATAATTAGAAATAAACATCAATGCTTTTCAACCAGGAGAGCGCTGGAGCTGATGCTTTCATGAACTCTTCGCCTGTATAAAGCTACGCTGTAGGCTCTCCCGAATAAAGTGGTTCATCGTCTGTTCTTGAGCTCCGCAGTCACAAGCTGGTGATTCTAGCCATCCCCATTTGTGTAGCATTGCTTTGCACCTTTCATGACCAGTTCGAGCGTGATTTAGTTGGCACCACGTAGCTCTTGGTAAATCAGTTCCTGGGATATGCTGGGAAGGATCATCTAAGTGGATTTGGCGAGGTGAAGAAAAATCTCTCTACCTTTCCTTCCAGATTTTGTTGATGTTGTAAGGCCCTGGCTGCTTAATAATGCCATTCTAGATTGATGTATATAATCCAATCATTGGTATGAATCTTACATTTTAAGAAAAGTAGGCTCTTTAGTTCGTCACGAAACTACTTATTTTCTAATGAGTTAGTGCGCAGTAGGGAGACCGCACCGATCACAGCTGCACAGAGTTCAGTGATAGGCATCATGGCACGCCTTGCCTTGCCACGCGAAACCATTGGCTTAATAGCAGCTAGGCTGGGCTAGGTCAGATCATGAGGCGACTGCTACACATAGAAAGAGTCACTGATCTATCTTTTTTTCCCCTTATACAGCTGTCTGTCGGCTCTCACTACAACTAAAATATGTTGGGTGAAAGGTACCTAATGCACAAAACATTATATAGGTATTCTATAGGGCCATTATCTTGGTGCACCCCGGTAATCGCGGCAAATTATGGCGTCATTTGGCTGGCCAGTTGCGGAGCGAGTGGACCTCGCAATATTCCGCTCCGCTGACTCGTATCGTTAGTTCACACGTGTTTTGTCATTCATATGGACGTGTATCTGCAAAGCTTAGACGTTAGTGTTGCAAGTTTAGTGACTATTGTCATTGCTGTGATTGTTAATCATGCCTAGACACCAATTCACATTGCACGTGCGTGTGTATATCCATAATTCGTATATGAAAAGCAGAAAGTCTTGTTCTGAAACAAGAATAAAATTTTGAATCAAGTTTCCAGGATGACCTGTGTCTAATGCCAGTACAATTAGGAGGCTCGCTAAACGATTCAAGAAAACAGGCTCCGTAAATAATAACAAGTAGTTCCGTGAAGAACTATACAGCCTATTTTCATATATCCTACTCATGATAATCGCCTCTATCAACATACAAAAATTCAATTTTATTGTTGTGATAGATTCGTAGATATTGAGAACCGTCTAAATATTTCAGATGGTCACCAGGTTGGATTTGTATTTACGTACTATTACATGAAAATTATTGTGTACGTGTGGTATTCAAAATTCAATCGCATGATTACAGTCCAGCAGCTGAGTGTCCGGCTCTGACGTTTGGCGATGGCGGGAGATGAGGGGTAAAGAGAACAATATAGCCAATCTACGACAGAGAGAAGCTGTTAAAAGAACCTTGAAACTAGCCATCATTGTAATTCTTCTCTAGCGTCTTCACTATGTAACGTGTAAGTCCCACACCCTATTTGCAATTTTTGCATCATTTTGGTATTACGACATTTTGCGGTTTATAAAACCTAAATTCAAAATCGCAGTGGAATTCCGCCTATGTTGGCGAAGTCGCTTAATACTAGGAAGAATGTTGTCACCCGTACCAATCAGTGGTATTCCGGGCAAGCCGGTCTTTAAATTTAGCTCGATGTTGTCATGCTTCTCCTCTGTGGTCCAGTTGCTTTTTGTATTAATGCAGGTTTGTTGTTTTATTGCCTTGTGTGTGCACAATTACCAGTTAACTGTGTGTAAGCATATTACTTTAGTAATATGGTCAGTGGTTCGTCAGAATTCATTTAAGAACATGTGAAATATTTTATGTAGTCCACGTTGTTTTATATTTTGCGGTACAGAACAGGCAACGCTGTCTCCCTCCCTCATGAGAAATGTCAGAGCCGGACACTCGACGGCTGGACTGTAGGACACAAGAAGTAAAGACGAGATTTTTAAATTTCGCACAGCTGCCATCTTCTGGTTATGAAAACAATTGAAATAAATTAGATGGCAGTGGATTAACATTTGTATATGCATTTAACGTGCAAAGTTTCACTGCACTCGGATGGTTAAATCGCGAGAAACGTCCATTTAAATATTTATATTTCGCGTCCCCGCCATGTTGGATTTGTGCTCACCAGGTTACTGAAAGTCCTATAGGTGAACTTATGTCCGTAGCCTCTATGAACATAACAAAATTCAGTTTGATTGCTGTAAAAGATTCGGTGCTCGCCATTTTGAATTTTTATACGTATAGGCCATAGAGTTATGTACCATTAAAGGAAAATTAATGCATAGCTACATTATTCAAAGTTTCACTTCGATCGCATGATAACCGCACAAGAAATAAAAGCTTAATTTTAAAATTTCGCACAGCCGCCATCTTGAGGTTATGTAAACAATTGAACTAAATTAGATGCCAGGGCATTACAATATGTATAATCATTTACTGTACCACATTTCACTGCGCTCAGATGGTTAAATAACGAGCAAAGTATATTAAAATGTTTCAAATTCGCTTGGCTGCCATGTTCGTTTTGTACTTTACAGATTTTTGAATGTTTCATAGATAAACCTGTAGCAGTGCCCTTTATCACCGTACAAAATTTCAGGGTGATATCTGTAATAGTTTCGGAGATATAGAATGCCAGTGAAATATTTCGCACAGCCGCCATTTTAAGACGATGTAAACAATAGAACTAAGTTAGACGTCAGTGTATTACAATGTGTATAAACACTTGCTGTACCAAGTTTCATTACGGTTGGATGGTTAAATCACGAGAAAGGTCTATTTAAAAGTTTCAACTTTGCTTGGCCGCCATGTTGGTTTTGTTGTTACCAAGTTTTTGAACGTCTCATAGGTACACTTCTAGTAGTTCCCTTTATCACCGTACAAAATTTCAGTGTGATATCGGTAATAGTTTCGGAGATACTGAATGCTGGTGAAATATTTCGCACTGCCGCCATGTTGGATTGGTGCGACACAATAAAATTTGAAGGGTACGGTCGGGGTCGGCCAGAATGGTGCTATGATCTTACCGAGTTTCATTGAAATCGCTCCAGCTGTTTAGAAGTTATTAGGGGGACACACACACGAATCGCACACACACGCACACACAGACACACGGACAAAAGGTGATCTCATAAGCCTTTTTTTTCTTCATAAAATGAAAGTAGGCTAAAAATGTTAACAGACAACGTTGTGTTCTTACAGAATCCAAAAGCACTTCAACAAAGAAAATTACAACACCAACACTTGCTTTGATTGGCATTGCAACGCATGCCGGGTACATCGAGCTATACATAAATATCATCAAAGCATCACGTGTTGATCTTCTTTCCTCCTTTAATTTTTCCTTTATACGATTAATTTTCTCATTGTTCCTATGCGTATTATAATTATTCGATTATTTACTGAACCGACGGATTATTTAACTAATGCAAATATTTTGTAATTCGAATGTTCGAATATTGGAAATTCCAATAATTCGATTAGTCAAACTATTCGTAAGTTCGAATCAAATATTCGTATAAGAAATTATACGAAACATTTGAATAATTCGATTTGGAAATATGTTTAGCCCTAGTGGCTACTTTGTTGACATACCCAGTATTTGCTTGGAGACTGGAAACTACGGAAAAACACAAGGCTGATTGTACCCCGTTACAACCTTCAGAACAGAATTAAATTCCTTGGTAGGCCTAGGAATCGAATCCAAGACCTTTGGGACAGAGTTCTAAATACGTATCCTTAAATTAAAGGCGGCGGTTATCAATTTTCTATCGAAGTTCATTACTCAAATCGATTCTTTTGCATTTTCCGTCAATTGATGAACAGCATCCATTTACACTAATTCTAGAACTAAATGGCCTCCAACCCTACTAAGTTTCCCAAGTTGTGCTTCACAATGCGGGGAGCGCTCCGACCTACCCCAAGCCCCGACTGGTTGGAGGAGGGTGTTGCATTGATTGATTCCACTTCCCTCGTGCTCCCCTTCGGCATCGTGTGCCCAACTGATTGATTGATTGCTCCTCAGCTTAATCTCACACCGCCTTAGATTAATCGTCGCGATGTACCAACATGGCAGGCCTGGTTCACCGATAAACTTACTCGTTACGGCGCCAAGCTCAAGAAAATCATTGTAAGAACCACAGCACATCCAAGACTGTTAGTTATAGTTAGTTATTGTTGTTTTAAGGGGCGGAACTACGAGGTCATCTGCCCCCAATCAAAGACAGTGTAGCTCACCCTATGACTAATGTACATATACGGATTCCGGACGCCTTGTTATGATTCCAAAAACTGCGGAAAGTTGCATGCCTCGGGATTTATTCATACTCTACAGTTGGTTGGTTGGTTGGTTCCTCAGTTTAGGGGCTGCGACAAAGCGGTCATGTAGCCCCGTGTACTTTCGGTGTGTGTAGAATCTGTCTGATAACCGGTGTTAATTGTGATGACTGTATTAGTGTGTGTTATCTGTAATTCAGGTAAGGACTGCAGACGATCAATTTCAAGTACTTCCTACTTTTGCTACCATATGCTACCGTCAACGACACCTAGCTGTGCAATTGACTGCTAGATGCCACAGCAACAGGCACCTGGCAACGAACGTTGGAACTTAATACAGCGTTAATCAAACTAACCTACAAATTTAGCTTCACACAATTGTAATTAGTGGAAGGTTCATTTATACGCCTTAAATCTAAGATATGGGCCCGGCGGCCTTACTTCACCTCCAAAAGAAGGCATACTGAGGGATTTTTAACACTCTTAAAAATCCGACGACTTCGGCCGGGTTTAAACCCGCATTCTTGGGCATAGAAGCTCAGCATCATACCAAATACGCCACCGATGCCGCTCAAATAATCTACAGTACTACGGACGGGAATAAATGTCCTTGTGTGTGTAGCTTATCCTATACTCTGAACAATGTATTGTTGGCTAAGGAAACTCTGAATCTAAAGCAGAAATTTGGTAGCGAGAGACGTGGGCAATAGTGCATATTATGCAACCTGCCATGGATCGCTGTTCGCCGGGCGGAATGTGACTGCACCTGCTACTAAAATAAAACAGGACTTTTGCCACCATAGGCTATTTAGCCACCAAATTGGAACGGTGTAACATTTGGTAACAGCAATTGTTCATTGTTTGGCATATGAACTACTGTATGTTCATACAACATTTCATCTATTTCAGTTGAGTAGTTTCTGCGTGAAAGAGTAACAGACATACAACGGACAAACAGTCCCCTTTAGACTTTGATAGTAGTATTAGATAGATTATCTATTTGACCACGTCATGGTGAGATTTGGGGTCGATTCCCACCTCTGACAAGAAATTTAAGTCTGGTCTGAGGGCTGGAACGGGGTACTTTACGTCCCGTTTATTTGCTGCGGATTTTAACACCTGGAGGGAGGGGGAATTCGCCCCGAAGGGGATCTTTAACGTGCCATTAAATCTAATGACACGGCTCCCTCGTTTTTAAGCTAACCTCAAACGTAAAATGACTGCACCAGGTTTGGATCCCGCAACATTTTGCACAGCAGGCGAGAACCGAAGTACGCGGTGCTATTGACTAACATATCCCTGGCCTCTATAATGTATTTAACTACAGTCTAACCACGTCACGCTGACACATTATCGGCACCTCAATATGTTACTACAAGAAACAAATAGCCATGCAATTAAACATCTTTCACATTCCTTGCATATAAAATAATTACGGTACATTGAAAAATAGCGGTGATTTCATTAATATATGTCAGCCCAAATGATTCATGACGTTGCTTTGATAGAAAGTTCTTTGTATTAGCACACTTTTTTTCATTATATCCATGAATAATAACGCTATAACTATTCTCAATATAAAATGTCATTTGCACGTTTCAAATATATATTACAGCTATTATGGGTTTCGGAACAGTTCAGGTTGCTGTAATATTTATTGGTCTCATTTGCTATCGAGAGGCTAAGCTATATCTAATAACATTAGTCCAATTAATCAACAACATATATCTATATATATAACCCCCATGTTGGCTCATTATTTATATAACTTCATATAGCATGCTTCTGCAAACTGTTTTAAATGAATTTTAACCATTTGCGGCGACCTCAGTCACATGAATCATGAATGTCATTGGTTTAAAACACACACACACGAATGTTTTTGTTGTATAGTATTATTTAGGAATTAGGTTGGTATCTCACGCTAAACTCATTTGTAACAATGTATTATTTTACAATCAAAAACACGAGTGGTGTGAGGGATGCGGGGGAGAAACACACTCGCGGTTGCCGTAGATCGGGATTGGATATAAAGGTAGGTTTAGAGGCCTTTATTCGCAGTTAAATCACTGGTATACTCCGCGTCATATTGAAGGGAGAAGATAACAGATTAAAGTATAGTATACTCTCGATTATTCGGGCAGAATGGCACGCATAATCGAGAGTATTACCCATTCACGAATTGATTGCCGGCGGTCGAGATGGGAACTATTCTTTGTCTTTTTGTTAATTTTTTAAAGCGTATGGCTTTTAGTGCCGGGAGTGTCCGAGGACATGTTCGGCTCGCCAGAGTTTGTAGCTGCTTCTATGCAGACACCCTTGAGGTGAGCTACAAGTACCGTCGCGTGTGGAGTGTTGTCTGGGGAGGAAAGTGTGATTGTTAGAACGAGGAATTGGAAGGTAGCGGCTGTGGCCTATAGTTAGGGACCAACCCTGGCATTTGCCTGGAAGGAAGATGGGAAACCACAGAAGACCATCTTCAAGGTTGCCGGCGGGGGAAATCGAACCTCCTCGCCTCCCGGATGTGAGCGACTGCCTGCAGTATTGTGGAACGAATTATTGGTTTGATAACTCGTCATTCTGTCTGTGTCTAACTTCGGTTCAGTCCGGCTCATATTCTGCTTGCCACGGTCAGTGAGTGGTCATCGTGTCGGATTACTAACCCCAAGCTTGCAGGTTCGCTCCTGGCCGTGGTATGTGATTTTTTTTTTGAAAGGCGGCAAAAATTACGACACGAATGTCATACGATGTTGGCATGTCAAAGAACCCATTTGAATTCAGTAGGCCGTGTTCATAATGGCAAAATTAATCTCGGGATTTTCCGCCAACACAAAGTTTCTCATTTCTCTACTAGAAAGCGCTATAGTGTCAAGGAGCTCAGATACTAACCTCCTTGACTTTCATGCTGCTTCAAGGAGCAACAAAATTCGACATGCAAGCTGCCCTCTGAGTGTCAAATAACAAAACTTGCACCCGGCACCGAGGCCAAACGGTATTATTATTATATTCTACCTGTGCCTAACTTAGGTTCAGTCCCGTTAATTATGGAGTTTATGTCAACTGAGAGAGGTAAACCTTGCCTTATTAATGAGGGATATAGTATCTAGTCCAGTCAACGAATGCTCAAAAAGAGGTAGGCTATAGAGGGAAATGTTTGGAACACAAATTTTGACTTCGTACCGTTGTTTGGACTAGTTAGGAGGTGAACATATCAACACAGTCCCCGCCCGTAGCCTTGAGGGGGGGGGGGGTTGGGTTCAAGGTCTCATTTTTCGATTTTTCGCTTAAATCTCGGAAACTATGCGTCCTAGCGTAATGATCATCCTATACAAAATCAAAGCTGATTAAATTTGCTACTCGTTTTACTCAGTCAAGGTTCTCGATATCTAGTATAGTTTTCGCATTATCCGCTCTTGAAAGTCTGTAATTATTTTCTTTTTTTTTGGGGGGGGGGGGAGGGGGCGGAAATTTTGCCTCAAATTGTTTGCTCTTTTTGACCGCATAACTCTTCAACTATGCACCCAAAAATAAATGCCGGCCAGAGGGTTGTAGAACATAAAATTCCCTTCAATAATATAATTATATAACTTTACTATTTTATCTATTTTCCTTCAAATGTTCAAACCCATTCACACAGACTTACGCGCTGGCTAAGTTTCGGCGCCCCGGGACAAGCCCGCCAAAACAAGGATACAGCTGACTTTGCCTAGCTGACATTGTTTTGAGAAATTTCCTCCCTTCCCAGAGACCAGTGACATCATATCTATCGCTACAGGAGTTCTTGGAGATACAACGATCATCTGCTACAATCCTGTTGCTGTCGGTAAGCAAACAATGGCAAAAATGGTCAATTCGGCCTTTTCTAACATCAAATTGTCTCGAAAAGGTCGAGCTCTTCCCCTGTCGACAGTGAGCTCATCGATCAAAATCAACGACGAAAAGATTCCTGTGGACCCATTCTTGCTAATCGAACGTATATCCATCAGCAAAGAAAAAGACGAAGGTTTAAAGCTGTACATGGGATACGAATTAGCCCCGTTCCCATTAGCCCTATTCAGTGAGAGTGGGATGTGGAATCGACCTAAGTCAGCGCTGTACAAATTATTCAACACTACGACCAAGGATGTACGTGTCGCACAGTTCTACATCGTATTTGAATTGGGACTTCTCCCCCATAAAGTAATTTGGCAAAGAAGTGCCAAGGTATCGACAATCTGCGAGAGCTACATCCACTTTATCACGAAGAACTACCACGGAAGGAGATGTACTGTAGTCTTTGATGGCTATTCTTCATCAACTTCAAGCACGAAAGTAGCAGAGCAGCATAGGCGCTATCGACTCAGCAAGTCTGCTGACATCAATTTCACCAAAGACACCGAGATAAACGTCAAACAAGAAGATTTTATGTCGAACAATTTCAACAAAAGCAGGCTCATCAACATGCTAAAGGTGAAGCTTGGGGACAATGGGATCAGGACCCTTCAAGCAGAAAGTGATGCGGACGTTCTGATCGTGGATACGGCTGCGGAAATGTCCGAAACAACAGATGTCAGCATTGTGGGTGAAGATGTCGACATCATAGTCCTCTTGATGGCTAAAGCTCATGCGCATAAAAGCTGGGTTTTCCTTGGCGCGAAAGCGGAGAGCGGAACGCGGAGAGCGGAACGCGGAGTCGGCTCTCCTCTGGTCACATGTAATTTTAATGGTACTGTTTTCCTAGACGCGGAGCGGACCGCCGCTGGACGAGCGGAACTCGCTCCTCCGCGTTCCTCTGCTCCGAGAGCAGACGAGTCCGCTGTCGGCTGGCGGAATGGCTGGACGTCTGTACAAGTTGTGTGTAGTTTTATTCAATTGTGTCCCTTGTGTGTTTACTATAAAGTGTGTGCACCATGAGTGTGTGTCGGTTTACTGCTTCCGAAGATGAACAACTCATTGAGTTGGTTCATGGTCATCCTATAATATGGAATCTAATAGAGAAAGAATATAAGAATGTTGTGAAGAAAGATGTCATTTGTCACTTGCTCATTTTCGATCCTTCAATAAATGCAGTAGTAACTCTTCCTCCTCCTCCATTTCTTCCTCCTCCTCCTCTTCCAAGTATAATAAAATAGAAAGTCTAGATTCCACGTCCTTATCGACCTCACCTTATCACTCCTAGTATACAAATGAGAACCGTTCCGCTCTCCGCCAGAGGACAAGTCCGCGACTAGGAAAACACAATTCAGCTAGCTGATAACTCACGAGCGGAGAGCCGACTCCGCTCTCCGCTTCCGCGCCTATTATTTTCATCAAACCTGGACGTAATTCCTTCTTCTCGTCCCAAGAGCTTCAGCAACAAGGTTTCAAGGACGTGCTGTTTTTGCACGCCTTTACAGGATGCGATACAACATCTTCCGCATTTCGGAAAAGCAAGGTCGCATTTGCGAAGTTGTATCTGAAGTCGCCACAGGTCCAGAAAGCTGCAGCGGTCTTTTCAGACCCTTCCTCCAACACCGCCCAAGTACAAAAGGCAGGTGAAACCTGCATCTTGTGGTGGTATGGGGCTCTAGAGAAAGAGGTCTCCCTCAATGCCTACAGATACAAGTCATTCTTGAAATCGGTGGCTACCATCAAGTCTGATATATCTTGTCTTCCTCCCACTGACGGAGCTGTAAAACAGCATTCTCTCCGAACATTCCACCAAGTTCAGCTGTGGCTGGGAAATGACCTGCCTCCTCAGATGTATGGGTGGAAGATTGAGAACAACTGCCCGGTCCAAGTGCACAGTGAGTTAGCAGCTGCACGGGAGGATATCCTGAAAAGGATTTTCTGCCGATGCACGAAAGACTGTGCTAGCGCGAAGTGTGGCTGCAAAAAAGCAAGCCTCAAGTGTTCATCAGCGTGCCAAAATTGCCAGGGAAACTGTCTGAATGGGGTCCCTCAAGTTGACTCCGAAGATGATGAAGAAGAACAGGAGGATCCTCTGACCTTTTCCCTAAAGGGGTCCGATGGAGAAGATATTGTGGAAAAAGAAGATGAAATTGAAGACGAGAATGAAGGTCTTCCCACCCCAGAAGAGCAAGAAATTGACTCAATGGTACCTACCGTTGTAATGGTTTATGTTAATTCACTTTTCTATTCAATAAACTTCGTTTTAATTTAATGGTTGTGATTTATAAAACTATTCCAATGCCTTATAGACACTCATATATGCACACACATGGTCATAGCAACATATTTTCCCATTAAAATGGTCTAGATCATCTTTAATTACGTGTGAGGAACCTGGTCAGCGGGCCCACAAGTATATATATATATATATATATTCTAAAATGAGTATCTGTGCTATTTAGACGTCCAATACTCACTATGTGTTCGTAATGGTGCATATTTCAGCCAATACGTTGACCGGGAATGGTGAGAAAGTGAAAACTTCATATTTCACGCTCAACAATGAAATTGCTTTAATATTTGAAGGAAAATAGATAAAATAGTAAAGTAATATATATTATTGAAGGGACTTTAATATTCTACAACCCTCTGGCCGGCATGTATTTTTTGGGTACATAGTCAAAAAGAGCAAACAATTTGAGGCATTTTTAGCCTATTTTCAATTTTGAAAAAATAGGCTTATGAGATCACCTTTTGTCCGTGTGTGTGTGTGCGTGTGTGTGTGATTCGTGTGTGTGTCCCCCCCTAATAAAATCTAAACGGCAGGAGCGATTTCAATGAAACTCGGAAAGTTCATAGCACTATTCCCGGCGACCTCGACCGTGCCCTTCAAATTTTGTTACGACTCTCCAATCCAACATGGCGGCTGTACGAAATATTTCACCAGCATTCAATATCTCCGAAACTATTACCGATATTACCCTGATATTTTCTATGGTGATAGAGGGAACTACTATAAGTTCACTTATGTGACTTGAAAACCTGGTAACTACAAAACCAACATGGCGGCCAAGCGAATTTGCGACTTTTAAATAGACGTTTCTCGCGATTTGACCAACCAAACGCAATGAAACTTGGTACAGTATATGTTTATATACATTGTAATGCACCGACATCCAACTTCGTTCAATTGTTTACATAATCACAAGATGGCGGATGTGCGAAATATTTCACCGGCATTCTATATCTCTGAAACTATTAGCGGTATCTCCCTAAAATTTTGTACGGAGATAAAGGGCACTACTGGAAGTCCATCTATAAGATTTTCAAAAACCGGTTAACTACAAAACGAACATGGCGGCCAAGCGAATTTGAACATTTTAAATAGACCTTTCTCGCGATTTAATGTTCCAAGCGCACTGAAACCTGGTACAGGAAATATTTATACACATTGTAATCCACTGGTATCTAATTTAGTTCAATTGTTTACATAACCTCAAGATGGCGGCAGTGCGAATTTTAAAATTAAGTTTTTATTTCTTGTGATGTAATCATGCGATCGAAGTGAAAGTTTGAATAATGAACCTACGCAATAATTTTCCTTTAATGGTACATGACTCTATGGCCTATACATTTAACAATCCAACATGGCGACCATCCGAAATATTAAGACGATACTGAATATCTACGAATCTATTTTAGCAATCAAACTGCATTTTTTAATGTCCATTGGGGCTATGAACTTAAGTTCACCTATAGGACTTTAAATAACCTGGTGATCACAAATCCAACATGGCGGAGACGCGAATTATAAATATTCACATGGACGTTTCTCGCAATTTAACCATCCACGTGCAGTGAAATTTGGTACAGTAAATCCTTATACGAATGTTAATCCACTGGCATCTAATTTATTTCAATTGTTTCCATAACCTCAAGATGGCAGCTGTGAAAAATTTTAAAATCTCCTTGTTACTTCTTGTGTCCTAAATATGCGATTGAAGTTTGAATACTACACGTTCACAATAATCTGCATGTAACAGTACATAACTCTAGGACCTACATATATAAAATTCAACATGGCGACCATCCGAAATATTTAGTCGGTTCTCAATATCTACGAATCTATTACAGCAATCAAACTGAAATTGTGTATGTTGATAGTGGCAATTAACATAAGTAGGATATATGAAAATAGGCTGTATAGTTCTTCACGGAACTACTTATTGTTTTTTTTTTTTCAAATTACAGACCTTCAAGAGCATATAACGCGAAAACTATACAAGATATCGAAAAACTTGACGGAGTAAAACTTGTAGAAAATGTAATCAGCTTTCATTTTGTATAAGACGGTCATTTTGCTAGGACGCATAATTTCCGAGATTTAAGTGAAAAATTGAAAAATGAGACCTTGAAAATCGCCCCTGCCCCCCGGTTCGAAGGCTACGGGCGGGGACTTTTGATAGGCTATGTTCACCTCCTAACTAGTCCAGACAAAGTTACGAAGTCAAAAATTGTGTTCCAAACATTTCCCTCTATACTCTTTCGTTGTCTGGACTAATGGGCGACTAATAAAAAAAAATAAAGACCCCCCTTTCGTAAAGGTACGGTCTAGCGAACGTTGTGCGAATCCTTACGACAGGCCCACAAGTAGTAATAATTGAGGTGCTAACGGAAAATAGGCACGTAGTTCTGGTTAGCGCTAACAATTGACCGTTTCGCAATTCTAATTTCTTTTAAGTTTAATAGTATGCGTATCATAAATATTTCAATCTTAGATCTCTTTTGTCAATCGCATCGAATTTTACACTCGTAGTGCTGCACAGATATTCCATCAATCTTACTCGCTTCATTAAAGCTCCACATCGTGTGTTACTTAAATACGCGGCGGCATTTCTTTGTACGATAATGACACTCAGATTCAACTGTCAAAACTAGTTCTTCCTTCTCCAGGAGGCCGTTCGTCGCTAATGCACCGTCGTCGTTAACGCCGCCGCACCACTTCAAGGGTCGCCCAATATTATCTTCTTCCAATAGGATGGTACTGGAAGGCAAGCTTCGCGATTCTGTTGTCATCCATACCTAAAATGCGTTCTTTCCAATGTCCTCTGTTTAAGAAATTCTATTAGGGCCTATTCAATGAAAGTATGTTTAATTGGTGCCTCATTTCTTCATTACGTGGTCTATCTTTTAGGTAATATCTTTCACTGATCTCAGGAACTACATTTCGAATGACGACACTCTGCTTCAACAAATTGTTTTATTCACTCATGTCTCGCTTCCATATCAAAGATGGCAGAGTCTATACGTAGAATTTAAGTTCGCGTAGTTGGTAGGATGCTGAACTTCTATGCCCAAGATCGTGGGTTCAAAACCGACCGAAGTCGTCGGATTTTTTTAAGAGCGTTAAAAATTCCTCAGTATGCCTTCCTTCGGAGGGGACGTAAAGCAGGCATAGATTTATGGCATGTGAAAGAACCTCCCACTAACTACTATTGCATGAGGCTAAATTTGTAGGTTAGATTTGATTAACGCTCACTAAGTTCCAACGTTCTCCGCCAGGTGCCAGTTGTGGTGGCATCTAGTAGTCAAGTTCACAGCTAGGTGTCGTTGACGGTAGCATTTGGTAGCAAAAGTAGGAACTACTCAAAATTGATTGTCTGCAGTCCTTACCTGAATTACTGATAATGCACACTAATGCAACCATCACACTATTTATCAGATATATTCTACACACATCCTAAGTGCTACATGACCGCGTTGTCGCACACCTTAAACTGGGGAACCAACCAACCAGAATATAAGTTCATCATCTCGTATCTACCCTTCAGTTCATCGGAAATGCTCGGAAGGTGTGCGAATAACGATGGTGATGACCACCACCGTCTTGTTGCAGGGGTGTATATACAATTTCTTTCGGGGGGGGGGGGGGGGGCTGACTATCCGGGAAAATTGTCAATATTCTCAGGGAATTGTCACCGCAAAATACCCAGAAATATCAAACAATATCTTGGAGCATAGGCCTATACGAGTAACTTTGTGTGATTATATTAGATTCGATTCGAAGTTTATGCAGCCTACAATTAGGCCTACTGGCAATAGAAAAAAGTTGTAAAATACAACACACAAATACAATTTTATACTTAATGAATTTTCTATCATGGCCTATGGAGTATGAAAGGCAAATATCCAAATATTTGCCAATTTACTAAGCAGAAAGGAAAACAGTTTTTTTTACAAGTCGATAATTTATTTCTCAAAAGTACTGTACTGTGGAATTCTCAGTTTTGCCTCACAAGGCTGAGTGTACCCCGTTCCAGCCCTCAGACCAGAATTGAAATTTCTTGGCAGAGCCGGGAATCGAATTCGGACCTCCGGGGCGGCAGCCAAGAATGCTAGCCACTACACCACTAGGCAGTCTAATTTCAATCTTAATATTATTTATAACTTAAACAATAGTTAAGATTAGGGTACAACCAAATTTACAATTATTTGATGCTTTTACCAAAACAACACTTTCTTAATTTTTATTGGCTTTTTTCGGGAGGGGGGCTGGCTGGAGCCCCCTCACCCCCGCCCCCTTATATACGCCCCTGTCTTGTTGGTATCATTGCTATGTTACAGCTGCTAGCAGTAACAGCTTCCTACTACTATTCTCGCCTGACCGTGACCGTAAATAACAAGAGTAAATAGAGACAAGGTCAGCCAGCAGTGAACATTGCTCCCTATAGTGCGCAATGGGAATTATAATTATTATTATCAATTCGTTATGCCCAACTAAGGAGCTCTTTGAAACTTAACTAGCACAATGTTTCGCCTTTTCTCTGTTTATCCGTTCACTATGCTCCCCTTTACCTTCTTCTGTCCATCCTGTAGGTTTCTCGGTAAATTTGTGTCGGTATAAATAATAACAAGCGGACCCGTGCGAGAAATCTCGCATGTTCATAAACCACACTTTCCCCAGTAGGTTTTGCAAATCGAACACTTCTTACAAAAATTGGATATTTAAGAAATTAGAATGCAATTTGTCACTGATAATGTAATTTGTGTGCCGAGTGTGCCGTAACACTCACAGGTTATTCGATATTTATGAAATTGTACGACTGGAGTACTCATTCCTTTGATTTACTGTTTCTGAAATCCATGCTAAATGATTAAGGAGAGACCTCATAATGTTAAAATGACATGAAACGGGCGTCACAGCGACCAAAATGTAAGGTAGACAGAAATTATGGAGCGTATTTTCATACATCAACAGTATCTGCAAATCACACACTTCGTACATTTTTAAAGTCATTTTTTAAAGAAATCATTGATATTTATGGAATTAGAGTGTAATTCGTCACTGCTAATGTCTATTCTCTTTCATTTGAATGCTCATTTTCACGATCGGTCGCATCTGAGTGCCGCAGGAGGAATCTATACTACTGAAATAACATATATGATAATATCGTATGGTCTCGGGTGCCGGGTGCAAGCTTTGTTATTTGACACCCAAAGGGTAGCTTGCATGTCGAATTTCGTTGTTCCTTGAAGCACTAAGAAAGTCAAAGAGGTTTCTAGTAGAGAAATGAGGAACTTTGTGTTGGCGGAAACTCCCGAGATTAATTTTGCCATTACAAACACGGCCTACTGAATTCAAATGGGTTCTTTGACATGCCAACATCGTATGACATGCGTGTCGTATTTTTGACGCCTTTCAAAAATCACTTACACGGCCAGGAGCGAACCTGCAAGCTTGGGGGTTTTAGACCAAGAAGTTAACCACCCCCCGTTATTAGGGTTTAAAATTATGGTCCATTGTAAACGATGTCTTCGCTGATTTAAAAAATTCTTGTACGTCTTGTGCTATTTCCATCAGGCAATTGCTGTGATTTTTGGTTGGTTGGTTCCTCAGTTTAGAGGTTGCGACAACGTGGTCATGCAGCCTCGTGTACGTTGTGTGTGAGTAGAATCTGTCTGATAACCAGTGTTAATTGCGATGGTTGTAATAGAGTAGTATGTGTTATCTGTAATTCAGGTAGAGACTGCAGACGATCAATTTCAAGTAGTTCCTAATTTTGGTACCAAATGCTACCGTCAACGACACCTAGCTGTGAACTTGACTACTAGATACCACCGCAAACGGCACCGGGCGCCGATCGTTGGAACTTATAGAGCGTTAATCAAATCTATCCTACAAATTTAGCTTCACACAGTTGTAGTTAGTGGAAGATTATTTTACATGCCACAAATCTATGATATGGTCCTGCCGGCTTTACTTCACCTCCCACGGAAGGCATATTGAGGGATTTTTAACGCTCTTGAAAATTCCGACGACCTCGGCCGGGTTTGTTGTGATTTTTCAGAGGTTTAATATGTTCTATATTGGCCTATTATCATCCATTCTGTACATGTGACCATAACATTTCAGTCTCCTTTGTCTGATGGAGCTGTGATTTTTTCATTCAAAGCTTTGACAGATTTCATGTAGCCTTTATTATTATTAACATGGATATGTATTTGAGCTGGGGTTCTCTGGGCTGGGACATTAATGAGAACAGTTTTTCGTCAATAAATTTCCGACGCCTGTTACCATGGCAACAACATGTGCAAACACACTTAGTTCCCACTCGTTGACAAGTGCGCGATTACCATACACAAGTTGAAGACAGTACTTATAATAGATAAATTATGTTATTAATGCAGCCAAAGAGCATTTATTAGTCTATTTTCCTTATTAAAAATAACATTACGAAATCACCTTTTGTCCGTGTGTGTGTGTGTGTGTGTGTGTGTGTGTGTGTGTACGCATTTGTGTGTCTCCCTAATAAAATCTAAACGGCTGGAGCGATTTCAATGAAACTCGGTAAGGACATAGTACTATTTCTTCCAACCCCAACCGTGCCCTTCAAATTTTATTACGTCTCAGCAATCCAATATGGCGGCTGTGCGAAATATTTTACCGGTATTCTATACCTCCGAAACTATTACTGATATCACCCTGAAATTTTGTACAGTGATAAAGGGCATTAATAGAAGTTCATCAATGTGACTTTGAAAAACCTGTTAAGTACAAAACGAACATGGCGGTCAAGCGAAATTAAAACATTTAAATAGACTTTTCTCGCTATTTAACCATCCGAGCGCAGTGATACACGGTACAGCAAAAAATGTTTATGCACATTGTAATGCACTGCCATCTAATTTAGTTCAATTGTTTACATTACCTCAAGCTGGCGGCTGTGCGAAATTTTAAAATTAAGTTTTTATTTCTTGTGTTCTAATAATGCGATCGATATCAAGGTTGAAATAATGGACCTACGCAATAATCATCATCATCTAATAGTACGTAACTCTATGGTCTACACATATAAAAATCCAACATGGCAACCATCCGAAATATTTAGAAGGTTCTCAATATCTACTAATCTATGACAGCAATCAAACTGAAATTTTGTCAGTTGATAGAGGAAATAAATATTAGTAGGATATAATGAACATAGGCTATTTAGTTCTTAACGGAACTACGTGTTTTATTTTCAGGACGGGTCAGGGAAGGAATTTGGGAAGCAAATCGGCCGTGGAACTGTTCCGGCATTTGCCTGGCGGTGAAAATGGGAAACCACGAAAATCATTTCCAGGACGGCCGAGGTGGGATTCGAACCTGTGCTCTCCCAATGCCAGCGAGGCACGAGGTAGCAAATTATCACTCTCGGCTACCGTGGCCGGAAAATAAACGAATTGAAACATTTCCATGATTCTATGTTTTAGTTCAGTAACATCATAAAGTTCTTTGCAGCTGGCTTTTGACAACCACGAGCCCGCTCTCGACTCAACACTACAACGGGCGTGAATACAGACTGCGACCGAATCATACCAAATACATGCTATTGTTATTATTATTATTATTATTAATTAATTAATTTATTTATTTATTTATTTATTTATTTAGCGTATGGCTTTTAGTGCTGGGAGTGTCCGAGGACATGATCGGCTCGCCAGAGGCTATAGCTGCTTCAATCGGACACCCTTGGGGTGAGCTACAAGTTCCATTCAATTTCAAGTAGTTCCAACTTTCGCTACGAGATGTCACTGACACCTAGTGGTTAACTTTGGAACATTGATAGAGCATTTCAACGAAATCTAACCTAAAATTTTAGCTTCAAACAAGT
Source organism: Meconema thalassinum (assembly GCA_946902985.2). Lineage (NCBI taxonomy): Eukaryota > Metazoa > Arthropoda > Insecta > Orthoptera > Tettigoniidae > Meconema > Meconema thalassinum. The sequence continues at coordinate 975,153,082 of OX336388.2, read as the reverse complement.
TTAGTTAGTGGAAGGATCTTTTACATGCCATAAATCTATGACATGGGACCACCGGCTTTACTTCCCCTCGGAAGGAAGGCATACTGACGGATTTTAACGTTCTTAAAAAAAACCGACGACTTCCGCCGGGTTTGAACCCACGATCTTGGGCACAGCAGTTAAGCATGCTACCAACTACGCCACCGAAGCATTATTATTATTATTACCCCCAGGGGCTCATATCTAGTGGGACGTGGGTTGGCGACCACGGGACCCCAGCTGAGTTCGGCGTTACTTCCACTTACTTTTGCCGGGTTCCTCTCTGTCATCTTTCTTATCGACCACCCTTGGTCAACTCTTGTTCTCTTCCGACCCCGACGGTATTAGGGTATCCGAGGCCTAGGAAGTCTTTTACTTTCTCGCCTTAATTGGCCCTTTTCTCAACTTTCCTGATTCCTCATTCTTCGAGGGGTCAGACCTCTTCTGTTCTGTTCACATCTCCTGCCTTCTGCTCAAGGCTCTCAAGGAGGCAGGGTGTGTGTAGCCCCACCACTTCTGGTGCACCCTGGATAGTGCTACACCCTCAAGGACTCACGGCTGGTGAGTTCAGGAGTTGGCAACCCCGAGGGATTCCTGAGCTGGGTCCGTTTTTCCCCCTTTTCCAGTGCCTCTGGGGCGGACCCTCTCCCCTTTCCCTTTCCTTTCTGCCTGTTCTGGTTCTCCTTCCTTCCAAGTCCCACAATCCTCTTTCTTTGAGGGTTGAGGGCATTTCTTTTCCTCCTACCCATTGTTTGCTTATTATTTATTTATTTAACATTTCTTCTTCATTACATTTTTATCTCATCTTTCACTATCACCCAAACCATTAGGGGCCGATAACCTAGATATTAGGCCCCTTAAAACAACAAATCATCATCATCTATTATTATTATTATTATTATTATTATTATTAGCTTGCCACGGTGGGTGAGTGGATTGCGTGTCGGTCTACTAACCCCAAGATTGCAGGTTCACTTCTGGCCGTGGTAAGTGATTTTTGAAAGGCGGTAAAAATACGGCACGCATGTCATACAATGTTGGCATGTCAAAGAACCCATTTGAATTCAGTAGGCCGTGTTCATAATGGCAAAATTAATCTCGGGAGTTTCCGCCAACACAAGTTCCTCATTTCTCTACTAGAAAGCGCTATAGTGTTCAAGGAGCTTAGATATCTAACCTCCTTGACTTTCATAGTGATTCAAGGAACAACGAAATTCGACATGCAAGCTACCCTCTGGGTGTCAAATTACAAAGCTTGCACCTGGCACCCGAGGCCATACGATATTATTATTATTATTATTATTATTATTATTATTATTATTATTATTATTATTATTATTATTATTATTACAGTTCGGTGCGTGAGGACAAGGCCAATCGGCAGTGTACATTGCCCTGCCTATGTAAGCTGTTCCGGGCGTGGTTGGCAAGGTCGGTTACCCAGGTGTGTGAGCGACCTAGCCCAACAAGTTTCTTGTTAATGAAGCTTGCTTGCTTGCAGCTGCTTATTATCTAAACAAAGCTGGGGATTATGTGGTATACACACTGCACCAGACTTCCGTGCCTACGTCAGAGTCTTCCAGACGCTGAACTCCTCGGATGGGCCTCCGCAGAGCTAAAACTGTCGTTGACAACGTCAAAATACGGGCATTATAGGCAGTGGCGGATCCAGGCCTTGCGGGGCCCTGGGCGATATGATAAGGTGGAGCCCACAACAATAGGAAATAAAGAAATATCAAATCAAATGGAATGTAATTTTGTAATAATAATAATAATAATAATAAAGTAAAAAATAGTTACAATATTTTGAATACACTACAGTACATTTTTTAGCCTACTTTTCTCATTTTGCAAAAATGAGGAAAAAGTAGACATATGAGATCGGGCAAATGTGTGTCTGTCTGTCTGTCTGTCTGTCTGTCTGCCTGTCTGTCCTTCTGTCTGTCTGGCTGTGTGTGTGTCCCCCCTTATCAACTCCTAAACGACTGCAGCAATCAAAACAAAATTTGGTAGGAGTAAAGATCTATACCTGAATTTCTCACGGCCATATTTGAAAATGATGTCAGTACTACCAACTGCTGAAAAATCACAATTGAAATTTGAGCTCCATGTTGGATATCTTGGAGGGTATGAATGGGAGCTATTTCAAAATTGGCGCACTCATAGACAATAATATTGCAGTTTAATTTCCAGGAGGCCATACATGGCAGTGTTGCCAAAATGATTATAAGCCTGCTGATAGGTCCAAAGTTTAAATGCATATAACTTCTACACTGTCAATTGGATTTCAACCAAATTTCATACGTGCTATGTGTACATAAACAGATAATACTGAGCGTATTCTTAAGAGCCACCAGGGCTGCCAACTGTTAATAAATGCTCTCATTTTTATCCAAATACCCATATATCAGAAAGTATGCAAGCCGACAGCTTTAAACTATGCACACGTATAGTACCTGACATTCTAGATTAATTTGGAGAAACTAATGGACCTCAGTACTACCAACATGATTCTAAGCCTGCTGATAGGACCAATTGTAAATACATGTAACTTCTATACTATCAATTGGATTTCAACAAAATTTCGTATGTGGTATGTGTACTATAACAGATATGACTATGCGTATTCTTAAGAACAACCAGGGCTGCCAACTGTTAATAAATGCTGTCTCTATTTTTTACCCTAATATCAGTATATCAGAAAGTATTCAAGCCAACAGCACTAAACTTTGCACACGTATAGTACCTTACATTCTAGATTAATTTGGAGTAATTAATATACGTCAGTGCTTCCAACATGATTCTAAGCCTGCTGATTGGTCCAATTTTAAAATACATGTAACTTCTATACTAACAAGTGGATTTCATCCAAAATTGGCACAACAATGGATCATAATAGTTCAGATTATTTCTGACCATTACATGCATGACATTGTTGCCAACATGACTTTACGCACGCTGTTAGATCCAATGTTTAACTGCATGTAACGTCCATGATATCCATTGGACTTCAGCCAAATTTTGTATTCTGTACCTTAAGAGATGGAACTAAGAATATATTCAGTCACCAGGGCTGCCAACTGTAGTGCTCTATTAGGCTACATTATGCCAGTTATATTTCGAACTAATAAGAAATTTCGTTTTACCAACTCAATTTCGTCATCATTCTAATTAGGTCCACACAGATTAATCATTGGAATGAATCTTACATTTCGAGAAAAGTAGGCTCTTTAGTTCGTCACGGAACTTCTTGTTTTATAATATGAAGGAAACCTGTAAGTCCCCTTGAAGAAGATTATGTAAAATGTGAAATATTAAAATATTACTTTGCGACTTTTTTTTCGGCCGAAGTCTTCTATTATTTCACTGAAATCTAAACTTGCTAAACGGTCAAGGGAGGTCATAGCTGCACTGAAAAAAATGAATTATAAGTTAGTTTGAAAAGTATAATTAATTCATTAATTAAATTTAAAAACATCCATGGCGCGGGGCCTTCTGGACCGCCGGGCCCGCTGGACCGCGGGGCCCCGGGCGGTCACCCTCCTCGCCCTCCCCTAGATCCACCCCTGATCATAGGGGACTACCACGCATCGGCAATCTAAACCAATGACGTACAAATTGATAATAAAGAATCTTTCTCTGTACCACTGAAAGTGGCAAGTTATAAACATTGAGTTGTAGATGTTAATTCTTAATGACATGTAAAAGAACCTTCCACTAATTACACCTGTGTGAATCTAAATTATAAGATGGATTTGACTAACGCTCTTAGGTTACAACTTTCGTCGCCAGGAGCCGACTGCGGTGGCATCTAGTAACCAAGCACATAACTAGTTGTCGTTGACGGTGGCGTTTGGTAGCAAAAGTAGGAACTACTTGAACATTGAATGTCTGTAGTCCTTACTTAATAAAAAAAACAGATAACACACACTAGTACAGCCATCACAATTATCAGAGAGATTCTACACACCCCGAAAGTACACGGGGCTACATGACCACGTTGTCGCAACCCCAAAACTTAGGAACCAACCAACCAACGATGGTAATTCATTTTAGGAAAAGAAAGGAAGGAAGCTTCTAATTTTACGTGACCGTTAATCATGCGATCATGAGCCACGGGACTTCCGTCTTACGTGGAATCCGAACCCCAGGACATGGCATTTCACCTCGAAAATCTCACATGCATTGTCACGGAATCGAATCCAGTCCCCCTTGGTGAGAGGCCAACAGTTTGACCACTGCGCCAACACGCCTCTCATTTTAGGAGCTTGGGGAAACCTTTTAAAATAATAATAATAAGAAGATGAAATAACTTGTCGGACTAGCAACCCCAAGCTTGCAGGTTCGCTCCTGGCTGTGGTAAGTAATTTTTGAAAGGCGACAAAAATCACTACACGCATGTCATACATGGTCGGTATGTTAAAGAACCCATTTGAATTCAGCAGGCCATGCTCATAATGGCAAAATTAATCTCGGGATTTTCCGCCAACACAAAGTTCCTCATATCTCTACTAGAAAGCGCTATAGTGTCAAGGAGCTTAGATATCTAACCTCCTTGACTTTATTAGCGCTCCAAAAACGACAAAATTCAACATGCAACCTGCCCTCTGCACCCGGCAACCGAGGTCATAGGATATTAATATGATTATTATTACTACTACTACTAATAATAATAATGGTCCCACGAGAGAAAATGAAATGTGGATTAAGAGGAGAACGGCGGACCTCTATTCCTTAACTGACAGGTTCACTGATGCCATATGGAAGTGACGTCTGAAATTCTATGGCCATATCTATAGAATGAACAGCGACAAACTATTTTAACAAATTCACAAAGAAATTTGAAAAAAAAATGGTCCGGCTAGCTCAAAAACAGTTGCCAGCGTTTCGCCCCAGTGTACCAATGGGCTCTTCAGTTGGTTAAATGGTACACCTCACCCAGACGCGTGGCTAGTACATACTGAGAAGGCCGCTGCATGGGACAAATGTCGCCACGAGCAGCGCCAATGTACTACGGAAGTCAAAACTTCCTAATCAAAATGGTATTATCTTACCTTGCTAATCCATATTGTTACACTGGGGCGAAACGCTAGCAACTGTTCTTGAGCTAGCCGGAACATTTTTCAAATTTCTTTGTGAATTTGTTAATATACATAGCTCAATCGGACATTTAAAATCCTGTTTCCTTCGGGAACAGACATTTCCAATAGCTACAGACTAACGAAAAGATTATTTAAAGTAATCAACTCAAAGAAGGTCAAAATAAACTGGCTAGAAGATACTGAGGTCTTCTGCCCCTCAGTAAGGGATTCAAATTGTGAGTCTTGGAAAGCCCTAACAAACTAAAAAAAAACAAATGTCGAAAATCAATTCCGCCCTAAATGCAGTTTCGGAAAAAGAGCCTAAAATCGCTTGTTTCTTTACTCGTTTTCATTCCGATTCAAATCCTAGCCAAATTAATATTTACATAATGCTTTCTTCAATGTGTTCTTTGGTTCAATGCCCTGAAACATTCTTTAATTTTTAGCCTACTTTCGATTTTTGCAAAAAATGAAAATAGACTTAGATCAATACAGGGCGAAAAAAGTGTGTCTGTCTGTGTGTGTGTATGTGTGTGTGTGAGTCTGGGTGTGTGTGTGTGTGTGTGTGTGTGAGAGAGAGAGAGAGAGTCTCTGTGTGTGTGTGTGTGTGTGTGAGTGTGTGTACTCTGAATGTCTGTCCACCCCCCCCCCTATCAATTCGAACACGGTGAATGCGAATTGAACGAAATTTGGTACAAAGGTAGCACTAGCAAAGGACACCTCAGTGTCATGTTTTATATCGCCGCCATCTTGACGGAAACGTAATGGCGGCCACACAAATGTTCAAAGCTTAAATCAAATTACGACTAACCTAATCATCCGATCTCTGCCAAATTTTGCAACAACATACCTTTATGGGGGGAGCATCATTTGACCAAACTAATAGGTCATCAGCGTAATAGTTTGCGGATGGCGGCCATCTTTGTGTGAAAATCGATTCCCCCTATTAATTCGAACACGGTGCAACCGAATGGAACGAAATTTGGTACAGAGGTAGTACTAACAAAAGGCACCTCAGTGTCATGTTTTATATCGCCGCCATCTTGACGGAAACGTAATGGCGGCCACACAAATGTTCAAAGCTTAAATCAAATTACGATTAACCTAATCATCCGATCTCTACCAAATTTTGCAACAACATACCCTTATAGAGGAAGCATCCTTTGACCAAATGAATACGTCATTAGCCTAATAGTTTGCGGATGGCGGCCATCTTTATGTCAAAATTGATTCCCCCTATTAATTCAAACACGGTGAAACCGAATGCAACGAAATTTGGTACAGAGGTAGCACTAGCAAAGGACATCTCAGTGTCATGTTTTATATCGCCGCCATATTGACAGAAACGTAATGGGGGCCACACAAATGTTCAAAGCTTAAGTTAAATTACGACTAACATAACCAACCGATCTCTACCAAACGTTGCAACAACATACCTTTATGGACGGAGCATCCTTTGACCAATCTAATAGTTTGCGGATGGCGGCCATCTTTATGTCAAAATTGATTCCCCCTATTAATTCGAACACGGTGGAACCGAATGGAACGAAATTTGGTACAGAGGTAGCACTAGCATAGGGCACTTCAGTGTCATGTTTTATATCGCCGCCATCTTGACTGAAACGTAATGGCGGCCATACAAATGTTCAAAGCTTAAATCAAATTACGATTAACCTAATCATCCGATCTCTACCAAATTTTGCAACTACATACCTTTATGGAGGGAGCATCCTATGACCAATCTAATAGGTCATTCGCCTAATAGTTTGCGGATGGCGGCCATCTTTATGTCAAAATTGATTCCCCCTATTAATTCGAACACGGTGGAACCGAATGGAACGAAATTTGGTACAGAGGTAGCACTAGTAAAGGGCACCTCAGTGTCATGTTTTATATCGCCGCCATCTTGACTGAAACGTAATGGCGGCCACACAAATGTTCAAAGCTTAAATCAAATTACGATTAACCTAATCATCCGATCTCTACCAAATTTTGCAACTACATACCTTTATGGAGGGAGCATCCTTTGACCAATCTAATAGGTCATTCGCCTAATAGTTTGCGGATGGCGGCCATCTTTGTGTCAGAATGGATTCCCCCTATTAATTCAAACACGGTGAAACCGAATGGAACGAAATTTGGTACAGAAATAGCACTAGCAAAGGGCATCTCAGTGTCTTGATTAATATCGCCGCCATATTGACAGAAACGTAATGGCGGCCACACAAATGTTTAAAGCTTAAATCAAATTACGACTAACATAACCATCCGATCTCTACCAAACTTTGCAACAACATACCTTTATGGAGGGAGCATCTTTTGACCAATCTAATAGGTCATTAGCCTAATAGTTTGCGGATGGCGGCCATCTTTATGTCAAAATTGATTCCCCCTATTAATTCGAACACGGTGGAACCGAATGAACGAAATTTGGTACAGAGGTAGCACTAGCAAAGGGCACCTCAGTGTCATGTTTTATATCACCGCTATCTTGACGGAAACGTAATCGCGGCCACCCAAATGTTAAAAGCTAAAATGTAATTACGACCAACCTAATAATCTAGTCTCTACCAAATTTTGCAACACCATATCTTTATGTGGGAAACATATTCTGACCAAACTGCAAGAACATCAGCCCAATAGTTGGCAGATGGTGGCCAATTATGTGTGCAAATCGATTCCCCCTATCAATTCAAACACGGTGAAACCGAATTGAACGAAATTTGGTTCAGAGGTAGCACTAGCAAAGGGCACCTCATATTCATGTTTAATATCCCTATAGCACGTTGTATTTCAACAAGCTACTACAACAAACATTCAATCATATTCCTTGAAAAGGACAAAGAGTTATAACAATAACCATGCATTTAGGAGAAAGTAGGCTATATGTTCTTCACTGAACATCTTGTTTGAAACATCTTCACACCGGAAGTAGTTATAATGGCTTAAGTGAAACTGCATTGACTAACACTAGCGCTCGTAGAGGTAGAAAAGACAAACTGCTAATCTAATCGACCGGATATGGTTGAGATTCCGGTGAACAATGATCAGTGTACCACGTGCCATAATACCAGCACCTCGGCACCTCGTAAGAAACGTTTAGTGTGTTCTTTACGATTGGAAAACTCGAGAAAACAACAAAAAATAATTACGAATGCACCACCAATAAGATTCAGTGATGAACCGGGTTCCAGTCGGCAATCGGACGAAAATGTAATAGTGATCGACACAAAACGAGAAGATTTAAAATTAAGAAATATTGGGTGTGTGCAACTATGATGCGCGACAATATTTGAGCGTGACAACGTCTTGCGAAATTTCAGCTTCGTATATATTTTAATTATTATTCGGAACGGAAAGTTCACAGGTAAAATCAAGAAAAGCCGAGTTGCACTCCCAGGGAAACTCCAAACACAACCACTCTTCTCTGAAGTTTTATCTCAACATGACTCGACAGTTTGTTGGTGGCTGTATCTGGGGTAATATGATCGCCCGCTAGCTAGGCTGTGACTGGGGTGACAGACTCGCCCCAAGCTAGCTCGTAAACTATCGCCTTAGTATTTGAATGGAGTTGGTTGGAAGAAATGAGAACGTAAAAACACTTACAGTGGGCGATGTACTGAAGATAAAGATATGCTCTCACGGACTCTAATTGTAGAACTTTTCTTGCTTAACAACTGTTTCACTCACAGTATATAGATATTTTTAATGGGTTGCCCAGCGTAAGCTTAAAAAGCGCACGGACTCCATGTGTTCATTCCGACTTTTTCACTGCTCGGCTTCCTTTTTGATCATAAATAAATTATTATCTGCAGAAATCTTCATCAAGATATCCTTTACAGAATGGTGAAAACCGCATCAAAATCCATCCAGAGGTTCACCCATGACATCCAAAAACGACAGTAGCGACACTCGAGCGCAGCAACAGAAGAGAGAGAGAGGGTTGCAGCAGAAGAGAGATAAAACGATATCATGATGATTCACTGTAACACTTCTTCACGAACGTCACTGTATTCCAACAATTTATTTGACGTTGTCCCTTCAAAAATAGTGTCACGAACGAAGAGGAACCTCCCAAGAAACGACCACGAAAATTACCAAGTCTTCCTAGAGGAATGGTGTTCATGGCAGATCTAGTCCGTGACAAAGGATGTTTCAGTATTAAGTTGCTTGCCTGAAGTGCTAGAACTTTCGAATTTTTGACTTTCGTCAGAAACTACATTTCTGGTCGATATATGTTTTTTTAGTTCTCTGATCTTGAATATTATTTCTGTTATATCCAAAACAAATTCTGGTTTAGTTGCATCAGTCACTTCCAGAACACACTGGGTGACATGTAAATTCCGATCTCATTGGTTGTGTGTTTAAATATTTTTATTAAATTAAATATTTTCTATTTATTTGCATATTTTTGCGATTTTTATAAATAAATACATATTCTGGTGTATTTATTCAGAGGTACATAATTATTTCCTATATTTCCTGTTCTCGTAGGCCAACAATTGTGGCTTAAAATTTGGTACATGTCGAGAATGGAAGTCTCAATTCCATCTGTCAGTTTTAACAATTTCACAACACTCCAGTTTGGAAACAGTATCTCCAGAGTGTTTTTCAAAATTGTATTTAAATATTTAGAACCTTTATTTAAATATTGTATAAACGCCGAAGAATATAATATCATCGTATATCGAAACATGTACTAACATTTGAATTGATTGGCGGAGCATTTATTGACCAATACGGCAATTTTGTTACATTTTCCTAAAATGGTAAATGTGTTTACTTTTTACTCACTAGAAGGTCATAGGAAAAGACGACATCGCGCATCTGCAGTAAGTTTTGTAGCAATCGGAAACTGAGGCAATGTCAAGCGCGAACATTTGTACTGTGGACTGAATTATTCAAGCAGCTGGACGTTTCAACTGTTTCTTGAGTAACTGGGGGACATACAGTAAATATGACACAAATTTAAGAACATATTTTGAAATCTTAAACACATATTTTCCACTTTTAAGCACATAAATAAATACTTATTTCTGAAAAGTTAAGAACATAATTACCCGGGCCCTGGTAATAATAGATGCAGCTATGCCACGGGAGGGGTGGGTGCCGTGAAAGAGGCAATACCACGATGTAACACTTGGTGCCATTTACTCTGACACCACATAAAACAAATGAACCACGAGATTCGCGCAAGCAATGTGTCTGGACGTCTCGACAACATGAAAGAAATGGCTAAAGGTCAAGCCAAATGTCACTCCAAGCAAAAGATTTAAAAGATGCGAGTCACGCCGAGCAAGGCATAGCGAATAGTTTTAACTCATCTGTGTATCTCTCTTCAACTACGATGTAACTTGCAGTATTTTTCATTATTTAGGAATATTATTAGACTATTATCCATAATTGGTCCATATTAACAAATTTAGTATAGATTAATTAAACGTATCCGTCTAGTCAATACTGGGCTTTATTTACACTTGTTCAGTATATGTTTCGGGACATTGGGAAACTATAGAAAGGTTTTTGCCCCTTCATCAGCTTTCGTCTTTTCGAATATCCATTCATTTAACATTGAAATTAATAAAATGGTGGATGATATGAGAATGAAATGTGGTGAACATTGTTGATTATTTCAAAATAGAACACTTAAAAACACTTAAAATAATTAAAAACACTTGAATAGCATGCCAACAACAAATAAGGTAAAATTTAGCAAAAAAAAAAATTAAAAACACATTAAAAACCATTAGGAGGAAATTTCCTTTACGTCCGTTGCACTTGTTCCTCAAAACAAGATTCACCTGGTATATATACAGTTCGTGAAGACATCCCAATCATTAATAAAGGAAGGCTTCGTTCTCGACACCCGCCCCTGGAAACTGCAAGGATGTTGATCAGCAAAGGTTTTATAAGGTGCGTTCAAAAAGTAACAAGCCGGAGGCTGGAATGCGCAAACTGCTGACTACATCGGCTAATCGTGGCGTGTGTAACGAGGTGTGGTTCCGAACAGAGCGTGGAAGGTCACAGCCCGTCACTAGAGGGCACGCGTGTACGTCACGTGACGATACAAAGCGAGCAGCAGCAAGCATAAATCGTCCAGCGCTGCCAGTCGCATTGGAAACAGTGACATAGAGGCGTCAACCGAAGAGCAAAGAGGTGTTGTTCGGTTTCTGACAGCGGAAGGAGTAGGGGGAATGGACATTCATCGCCGAAAGTCACAAGTGTACGGCGAACACTGCATGTCCCTTGCAAGGGTCAAGGCATCGCACAAGCGCTTCAGGGAAGGACGGGTGTCGTTAGCCGATGATGCCCGGTCTGGGGCACACCCCTGCATTACCGATGACAACGTCCAGCTGGTTGATGCACTCATTACCCAGTACCGCCGAGTGACAGTAAACGCCATAGCCGCCGTGGTCGCTCCACGACAATGCACGACCTCATACGGCCAACACAGTCACGGCACTCCTGCAGACATTTCAAATGGGAGGTTCTCGGCCACCCTCTATACAGTCCAGACCTGTCTCCCTGTGATTACGCCATGTTTGGTCCCCTGAAAAGGGCTCTGCGGGGGCCAACGATTGACCTAGGACGCCGACGTCCAGCTGTACGTGCGGAACTGGTTCACATCGCAGCCCAGGTAATTTTATGAGACAGACATTCACCGCCTCGTGTCACAGTGGGACAAGTGCCTTAACAGCCAGGGCCAATACTTCTAACATAGAATACAGCATGGTGTCCACAGAATTTTCAATGTCAATTTTCCTATTTTTTCCTGACCATTTTTCAACAAAATTCCTGACTCGCGAAGTCATCGTAACATCGGAAAAAAGGTTTATTGAGCATATATATATATATATATATATATATCTTTTTTATTTGCAGCCTCCACCATCTCCATAGCTGCCCAACGTTTGCCTCTTTATTCATTTAAAATACAAATTTAAAGTAAATTATAATGCAATAATACATAAATCAAAGTACTTAATAACCTAAACTATAGTGACGGGGTCGCCACATCCCTACGACAACGCAAAAAAAAAAAAGCGTACAAAAAAAATAGGTAAAAGAGGATTTTACTATGATGTACTGCAAAAGTGGAAACTTACCATAATGTCCAGTGAGTTATTGCTTTTTATATTCAGAGATTAGTTGAACTAGTAACATCAAAATATGGCTGTAAAACACAAAATACTGTATGGTTAATATAAAATTCCTGACTTTGTAATACTTTTCGCCATTTTTTCCTGACTCACGTCATTTTTTCACACTTTTTCCTGACTTTTCCTGACCAAAAACAAAATTCCTGACTTTTCTTGACTATTCCTGACTTTTCCTGCCCGTGGACACCATGTACAGGTACTGGTTTCCGTAATTATGACTCCGGCTCGTTACCTTTTGAACGCACCTTATATATTCGTGGTCTGGACATTAATTAGTAATTTTCAATCTATTTTTTATATATTTTAGTGATGTTTGTAGCTATACGCTAAATAATTATACAGTCCTAAGTCATATATGAATTATACTGTATTATTATAAACCTTGGATTTGACGATGGATTTGCGATCTGGGTCGAAGTTTTCCGGAAGTCGCAACATAATACCCATTGGAAGAGGTAGCTTTCTCATGACATCTAACTAATTAGATCTTCATTATTCATATAAATATACACAGCAGAACCGCGAATCTAACCCAGGTTGTCTGTGGGGAGAGCTACTATGCGGCCTGATTACCACTGAGAAAATATGTTTAATTCTTGAAGGGCTTGGGACATATTGGTCATCAGCCCAGTGTAGTGTGTGCGTTGAAGCTGTCTGATAACTGGTATTCATGTGATGACAGGGATAAGAATGGTGTAGGTGCCCCGGGAATTGAAATAGTGTATTATCCGGGCGTCTTCCTGTAGGGAGTGGGGGAAAACATGAAAAAGTTACACTCAGGGTAGGCACTGTAACCGCCGAGATTCGAACCTACGATCTCCAAACTTGCTGCAGCTGCCGTCGCAGCCCAGAGGGAGATATAATTGGTTGGTTCCTTAGTTCAGGGGCTGCGAAAACGCGGTCATGTAGCCCCGTGTACTTTGGGTGTGTGTAGAATCTGCCTGATAACCGGTGTTAACTGTGATGACTGTATTAGTGTGTGTTATCTGTCTTTAATTCAAGTAAGGACTGCAGACAAAAAATTCTAGTAGTTCCTACTTTTGGTACCAAATGCTACCGACCACGACACCTAGTTACGGACTTGCCTACCAGATGACATCGCAGTCAGCACACGGCGGCAAACGTTGGAAACAATAGATCGTTATCAATTATAACCTGCAAATTTAGCTTCACACAAGTGTAGTTAGTGGAAAGGTTCTTTTACATGCCATAAATCTATGACATGGGACCGCCGCGCTGGCTTCCCCTCCAAAGGAAGGCATACTGACCGATTTTTAACGCTCTTATAAAATCCGACGAGTTCGGTCGGGTTTGAACCCGCGATCTTGGGCATAGAAGCTCAGCATGCTACCAACTACGCCACGGAAGCCGCACAGATAGATTGATTGAGTGATTGTTTATTTTAGGATCATATGCAAAGGGCTAAGACCCTTTTGTTGCAAGCAATGCGATCTTTTAGACTAAATAACGACCCAGCGGGACTCACTGACAAAGAATTGAACTCTGTTAATTCGGGGAGCTACGGTATACAGACGGTCATTAACGTACACCTGTATACAGAAGGTCATGCACCTGATTTGTCGCGTTCGCATTCCTGGCACGAAGTCTGTCGTAAACAATTCACTAAAATATCCCCTCGGCACGGTCCTAACCTACGCCAACAGCTCCCAAGTAGAGCTGGAACAGGCGCGCTTGTCTGTCAACGGGGACATTAGCCTCAACATTCTTGCGGACTTCATTGCTCTTCAGGAAACGTGACAATTTGCATACACAGTTATGGTTCTTGTTTCACGTAGTGGCTTGAGCATTGTGGTCATCAGCTCTATGTAGGCGGCTTCGGTGGCGCAGTTGGTAGCATGCTGAGCTTCTATGCGAAAGGTCGCGGGTTCAAACCCGGTCGAAGAGGTCGGATTTTTTAAGAGCGTTCAAGTCCCTCAGTAAGCCTTCCTTCGGAGGGGAAATCAAGCCGACGGTCCCATGTCATAGATTTATGGCATGAAAAAGAACCTTCCACTAACTACTCATGTGTGAAGCAAAAATTTGTAGGTTAGATTTGATAACGCTACATTAGTACCAATGTTCACCGTCAGGTCATAAATGTATGTGATTTTAACCCATCTCGCCGAGACGTAAAACGGATATAGGTCGTAGTTCATTTACACCGAAAAAAAGCGCTTATCACGTAATGCATTCATAACTGTTCCCGGGCGAAGCCGGTTCGGGTTGCTAGTTACCAAATAAACCATGAAATCCCATGATGTACTTGCAAAGACCCTGTAACCATATACAAACGTCATTAATAGCCATCCAATAATACATCGGTAAGGTGTTTCCTGAGTACTTATTAATTTATTTATTTATCGTATGGCTTTTAGTGCCGGGAGTGCCCAAGGACATATTCGGCTCGCCAGAGGCTGTAGTGGTGAACGTTGAAACTTTGATAGAGCGTTCCAACGAAATCTTACCTAGAAATTTAGCTTCACACAATTTTAGTCTGTGGAAGGATCTTTTACATGTCATAAATCTATGACATGGGACCGCAGGCTTTTCATCCCCTCCGAAGGACGGCATACTGAAGGATTTTAACGCTCTTAAAAAAATATGACGACTTCAGCCGGGTTTGAACCCGCGATCTTGGGCACAGCAGTTCAGCATGCTACCAACTATGCCCTGAGTACTGAGGGATGTGAATTCTCATAAGCATGCAGATTATACACACTATAAATGTTCGATGCACTAAATATAAACGATTTATTGTACTTAGAAGTACAATGGTGAGGTATCTGCATTGTGAACTCGATAAATCTGTTGCTTCAGACATGAACTGTTCCCATACGACAAAATCCGCCGTAAAGAAGTGATGGGGATTCCTTTTTAATTTTTTTAGCGTATGGCTTTTAGTGCCGGGAGTGTAGAGGACATGTTCGCTTCGCCAGTTTTGTAGCTGCTTCGAGACGGACACCCAATGGGTGAGCTACAAGTAGGCCTACCGTTGGGGAGGAAAGTTGGAATGGAAGGTAGCGGCTGTGGCCTATAGTTAGGGACCAACCCCGGCATTTGCCTGGAGGGAAGATGGGAAACCACAGAAGACCATCTTCAAGGTTGCCGGCGGGGGGATTCGAACCTCCTCGCCTCCCGGATGTGAGCGACTGCCAGCAGTCATGCCGTAACGACCACGGCTAACTCACCCGGCCTTTTTAAAATAATATTTACAGATAATAACGCTATTGACGTTCATGTAGTTTAAACCACTGCGGCTGAATGCAATATGGTGCCCCCCCCCACGGGGCTCACATCTAGTGGAACGTGGGTTGGCATCCACGGGGCCCCAGCTGAATCTGGCATTGCTTCCACTTACTTGTGCCGGGCTCCTCTCCGTCTTCTTTTCTGTCGACCTCACTTGGTCAACTCATGTTCTCTTCCGACCCCGACGGTATTAGGGTATCCGAGGCCTAGGGAGTCTCTTCCTTTCCCGCCTTAATTGGCCCTTGTCTCATCTTTTCTGATACCCTCCTTCTGCGAGGGGTCAGCCTTCTTTTTCTTTTCCTTTTGTCTCCTACCTTGTGCTCAAGGCCCTTAAGGAGGCAGGGTGTATGTAGCCCCACCACTTCTGGTGCACCCTAGATATTGCTACGGCTGGCGAGTTCGGGAGTTGGCGATCCCGAGGGATTCCTGAACTGGGTCTGGTTTTCCCCCTTTTATCCATTACCTGTGGGGCGGACCCTCTCCTCTTTCACTTTCCTATGTGCCTTTTATGGCTCTCCTTCCTACCAAGTCCCTCAATCCGCATTCTTCGAGGGCTGAGGGCATTTCTTTTCCTCCTGTCCTTTATTTGCCTTATTTTCCTTTTGTTTTCCATTTCTTCTTCTAGTATATAAGTTAGTTTTAGTTATAGTTTCCATTTCATTATCATCTTCACGTTCACCCAAACCATTAGGGGCTGATAACCTAGATGTTAGGCCCATTAAAACAACAATTATCATTATCATCATCATCTGTAATATGGTGTCATAATAATAATAATAATAATAATATCATATGGCTTTGGATGCCGGGTGCAAGCTTTCTTATTTGACATCCACAGGCCAGTTTGCATGCCAAATTTTGTTGTTCCTTGGAGCGCTATGAAAGTCAAGTAGGTTCGATATCTAAGCTCCTTGAAATTATGGCACTTTCTAGCAGTGAAACGAGGAACTTTTGTGTTGGCGGAAAATCGCGAGATTATTTTTGCCATTATGAACACGGCCTACTGAATTCAAATGGGTTTTTTAACATGCCAACAACGTATGACATGCGTGTAGTGATTTTTGTCGACTTTGAAAAATTACTTACCATGGCCAGGAGAGTGTGATAATGCTTCCCAAATAACAGAATTGACTTGTTGTACGGGGTAATCATTTATCTTGATGTTTGTAGATATTTCTTCATTTGATTTCCTGATAAGTAACATATTTTTCTTTCTTCTTCGCAATTGGGTCGCTTACGACCACGCGAAATCAACCCTTTCTAGCCTTCCTGTTGGCCCAGTATTCCTTCATTCGCAACGAGTGGGTCTGTTTCCGTTGCTCTGATGTTGTGTAGACTTCTTCTCTTCTTCCTCGAAACCCCGCGACTGAGTGATTTTCCTGATTTCTTCCGGTCATGTAAGTTTGGTGATCCTAATTCCTTTAAATCTCTCTCTGTAAATTTATACCAATTCGGTCTAGTAGCCTTGTTCTTTAAGAAAGAATGTATTTTGTGTGTCAGTCTGTTCGGGTCCATTCTTTCTATGTGTCCCATAAATTGGATTCTTCGCATTCACATTGTGCCTGTGATTTTGGATTTTTTGTTGTTGTATATTTCTGTATTAGGATTTGGATAAAGTACACCATCTTTTGTTCTTGGTCCAAGGATTTTTCTCGTTATTTTACGTTCTTTCACTTCTATTTGGTGTTTCATTGTTTTGAGATGGAGATTGAGTGCCTCTGATGCATAGAGAGCTTCAGGTTTGATTACAGTTGTATAGTGGCGAATTTTGCAGTTCCAGGAGAGACTCTTATTGTTATAAATATTTTTTGTTTGATTGAAAAGCAGTTTCCATTTTCTGAAGCCTCGATTCAATAATTTCCTTTCGTTACAGTTTGCTGTAATCCATTCACCTAAATATTTAAATTAGTTTACTCGAAAGATTTTATTGTTGTTGTTGTTGTTACCAATTTGAAGTTCATTTGATGTAATATTTTTTATTATTATTAATATTATTATTTCTATTAAATTAGATTTAATGGACTTCGGGTACTTATGGGATACAGCACAGTTGTCGAACTGAGAATCCCGGAAGTTACCCGACTGTTTCTGATCCCATTTCGTAACGTTCATGCTGACATTTAAAGGCAAAAGAATTTCTCCATTCACGAGTGGAGTGACTTCGTTGCTGAGCTGAGCTTTTGCTTTTCAGCGCCTTCGGTTTGTTTATAAGAAAACATATCTTGATAGCAAACAGGCCTGTGGCAATGGTGAGTTACTGTGTACGTCATTGGCTGGAATAATTTACTACAGCTATATATCTTTTCACACTTCAGTAACAGACGGCCCCGGCATGACAGAACATACAAGTCACGCCTGAAAGCCCTGCTTCATGGCACATCGGAGCAGTAATGGGGGACGTCTGCCATACAGGGGCGAAGCAAACCGCGCTCTTTCCATCCAGACGCAAAAAGCGCCTCCCGCTTTATCGTTGCCGAGGAGAAGTTCATCAGTTTTTGTGATATTAACAAGCTCACTGGCCTGCACATCAACAGCGACGGAATATTCCGGAGTTTACTCTGCTCGCTGCGTAATATACCACGTAAACCGCTTGGTTACGTCTCAAAACTCACGATCTAAATATGCAGTAGTATCAAAACTAACAACTACGAACTACTAGCTACATTAACATTCTAATGAGTCTCAAAATTCACGACCCCGGAGAGCAAGTGCTTGCGATGACCGCAGGAGAAACTGCACGGTGACTCACACTGTCCTTCAACCCATGTTGGTCCACCCAGTTTTAGAATGGGATTTTCGATGTGTTGTAAACAGGAATTATCACCCTACTAAGCTTCCCATGGTGGGTGAGTGGTTATCGTGTCGGACTACCAACCCCAAGCTTTCAGGTTCGCTCCTGGCCATGGTAAGTGATTTCTGAAAGGCGACAAAAATCACGACACGCATGTCATACGTTGTTGGCATGTTAAAGAACCCATTTGAATTCAGTTAAGCCGTGTTCATAATGGCAAAATTAATCTTGGGATTTTCCGCCAATACAAAGTTCCTCATTTCTCTACTAGAAAGCGCTATAGTGTCAAGGAGCTTAGATATCTAATCTCCTTGTCTTTCATAGCGTTCCAAGGAACAACAACATTCGACATGCAAACTGCCCTTTGGGCGTCAAACAACAAAGTTTGCACCCGGCACCGAGGCCATACGATAATAATATTAATTAATCATCCTACCACAGACCAAATTCCCCAAACAAAACGCTAATCTTATCTCAGTGTTTCTGCTTGTGTGAGGTTAAAGGTCAGGCCTACTTCTTCATGAGAGATGTGCCAATTACAAGAGGGCACGCAGTTCCGGCTGGCACTTAAGAAATTGACCTTTCCGCAAAATTCCGACTAAATTTTCAAATATCAACAGTCGTTATGTGGATTGGATGGGCATTTGTCCATTCAAGGAAGAACTGGACCGGCTCGTGAGTTATGAGACTGACTCAGGCAGAGAAAAGGGTTAGATCCAACTCTTAATAATCCTCTTCTTGGAATTCGTGATATTTGATATTCGAGAGTTTTAAGACTCGTGAGTTCTGAGGCGAGACGAACCGTTTATACAGTAGAAGTATTTTCGAGACTGTTCCTCAGGTACCGTATATCGATTCAAATATTGATAGCTGTAGTTCCTACTTTTGCTACCAAACGCCACCGTCAACGACAACTAGTTCTGAACTTGGTTACTAGATGCTACCGCAGTTGGCCCCTGGCGACGAATGTTAGAACCTAAGAACATTAGTCAAATCTAACATATAATTAGCTTGCCACGGTGGGTGAGTGGATATCGTGTCGGTCTACTAACCCCAAGATTGCAGGTTCGCTCCTGGCCGTGGAAAGTGATTTTTCTGAAAGGCGGCAAAAATACGATACGCATGTCATACGATGTTGGCATGTTAAAGAACCCATTTGATTTCAGTAGGCCGAGTTCATAATGGCAAAATTAATCTCGGGAGTTTCCGCCAACACAAAGTTCCTCATTTCCCTACTAGAAAGCGCTATAGTGTTCAAGGAGCTTAGATATCTAACATCAAACCTCCTTGACTTTCATAGTCAAGGAACAACGAAATTCGACATGCAAGCTACCCTCTGGGTGTCAAATAGCAAAGCTTGCACCAGGCCCCCGAGGCCAAACGATTAATAAATAAACCTATAATTTAGCTTCACACAAGTGTAATTAGTGTAAGGTTCTTTTACATGCCATAAATCTATGACATGGGACCGCCGGCTTTACTTCCCCTCCGAAGGAAGGAATACTGAGGAATTTTAACGCTCTTAAAAATCCGACGACTTCGGCCGGGTTTGAACCGGCAATCTTGGGCATAGAAGCTCACGCCACCGAAGCCGGTAAAGGGAGAAGTGTATCCCATTTTCATCGCAACGATGACGCTACCATTCTAGGGTTAATGACGCACTGCCCCTGGTGTATGTAATGTTATTTATGCTACACTGGTAGATTACGGCACAACTATGGAAAACAATGAATGATTTATTAAAAACAGACGTATAAATGAAGTTTGTCAAGCCCTGGAAGAACAGACGGTTGAGGGCGCATGAGTGTCCAGGGTCCGGTCTCTTGTCCACTCGACCTGCAGCGAGCCGTGAAAACTCGTCCCTCCTTTGAAGAAAAGGGACTGCAGTAATTGTGCTCTTTGCGAGTAGGTCTTCCGTGTTATTGGCCAATTCAGTGAGAGAGGGAACGCACGTGGCTACTCGTCACTGTCTGGCGCTCACAAGGTGGTATGATCAACACCACTCTTTGTCTTGCTAAGCGATGTGTGAGTGCGTGTTTTAACATAATCTTGAAGAAAACACGAAATTCGTCCTCACATGTATTTACTACGTCAGGGGCAGATCCAAAGGATCTACGTTTTTCTACGTTAATTATTTTCATTAATGTACATGTAATGTATAGTGCTCGGATTTTTAGGTAAATAAATATTTTTTATGTAAATACATATTTTAAGCATTTTTTTCTATAAATATATAAATTATATAAATATATATAAATTCCTGCTTTTCACTTATTAGCACATAAAAAGACATCATATTTTCAGTTTTTAAAATATTTCAGTATATTGCATTTTTGTTCTGTGTTACTTCAACGGGTAAAAACCTGTGAGCTATCTAATCTTCATGCAGAGAGTATGTCAGCTTGCATTTTCGTTATTCTTAACTTGTTGCCCTGTGCCACTCACTGTGGAAGCCGAGGGTTTCCTTGTCCACAGCCATATTGCACCACGTGCGCATGCAGTTCATTTCTGGCACTGTGAAGTGTAAGGCAGTTCTACGAAGCCTAAAGTAAAAACAACTACAAGTTATCGTCTGTTGCAGAATTTAAAGATAATTTTACTTGTGATGGGGGCGTTCTGTTCTGCCAACCGTGTGGGAAAGCAATCAAGGCTGAACAGCGATCTCAAGTTACACAACACCTCAAGGGCAAGAAACATATTGCCACAGTTTCGCGCTTTCAGATGAAGTGTTTCGCGATAATCGTCGGTCATTTGTGATGAATAACCTGAAGATGTATCTCGTTGTGTATTGTAATGCTTCAGCAGTCATGGAGACATAGAATAAATTGCATTCGTGAGTACTGCATATAGTTTATACTGTATTCACATTAATAAACTAAATTATAATTAAATATTTTTACTTTTTTGTCACATATTTCAGGTATTTTCAATACATAAAGAATAAATATTTCCCCGATTTTTAGCACCTAAAAATCCGAGCCCTAGTAATGTACTACAGGATTTCAATGTTCCTTCCTTTCCTAGATTATTTCATGAGTCAGCTCAAGGACAGATTTTTGAATCATAAAGAGATCCTACAAACCAAACAAACGTTGCTGCCCAAAAGCATTCTGCAAGCCTCAGATGAACATCTGCAAAAAGCATTTGATGCCATAGTAAACCGATGGCCAGATGATAATGATGATTAGGGCTCGGATTCTTAGGTAAATAAATATTGTTTTATGTAAATACATATTTTAAGCATTTTTTCTATAAATACATAAATTCCTGCTTTTCACTTAATAGCACATAAAAAGACATAACATTAATTTCTTTTAAATCAGTATGCTAGATCATTCAGTTTATTGCATTTTTGTTCCGTGTTGCTTCAACGGCGAAGAACCTGTAAGCTATCAAATCTTCATGCAGAGCATGGGTCAGCTTGCAACTGTGTCACCCCGTGACACTCACTGTGGAAGTCGGGGATTTCCTTGTCCATAGCCGTATTGCACCTCGTGCTAGACCTCCCCCCTCCAGCTACCTGGAACCAGTGTCACTCACATACAGTTCATTTGTGACACTGTGAAGTGTAACGCAGTTCTACTATGCCTAAAGTAAAAGCAACTACAAGTTATCGTCGGCAGAAGAATGTTGCAGATTTTAAGATAATTTTACTTCTGATGGGAGTGTTCTGTTCTGCCAACCATGTGGGAAAGCAATTAAGGCTGAACAGCGATCTCAACTTACACAATGCCTCAAGGGCAAGGAACATATTGCCGCAGGTTCGCGCCTTCAGAAGAAGTGTTTCGCGATAATCGTCGGTCATTTGTGATGGACATTCTGTAGATGTATCTCGTTGTGTATTGTAATTCTTCAGTAGTCAGTAAGGCATAGCATAAATTGCATTCCTGAGTACTGCATATTGCTTATATTCACATTAATAAACTAAAATATAATTAAATATTTTACCTTTTTGTCACATATTTCATGTATTCTTAATACATAACAAATAAATCTTTTCCTGATTTTCAGCACCTAAAAATCCGAGCCCTGATGATGATGCATCACCAGAGTAATTCTTCAGTGAGCTAAAGATGTGGAGAAGAAGTTTCCTTGAACAGAATGATCATCATGAGTTCCCTAAGGATTTTACATCATCTTTGAATAGGCGTAATTAAATTATTTCCCCCTTCATATACAAGGCGATGTAGATTTTCTGCACTTTACCGGTAACTACAGCAACACCAGAACGTTCGTTCTCAACAATACGGTATCTGAAGACCAACATTTGAGGAACACCATGGGAGTGGACAGTTTGAATGGACTACATTTAATGTATATATACTACATAATAATGTGGAAAGGGGCAGATGACCTCGTAGTTCCGCCCCTTAAAACATCAATAAGTAGGCTAACTAACTAATAATGTGGAAATTAAAACTCAAGAAGTAACTTACTGGATAAATTGTGTAAAAAGCCTCGTCGGCTTCTTCCGTAATGTAATTGTATAACTCTGTAAATCTGATATACTGTAGTCTGTGTTTATGTATTCGATGACATTTCCGGATTTTCTAATTGTAGCTTCCTCATCAGATCCCCCAATTCCCCCCTCCCCGAAAACAAATCCTGCGTCCGCCCCTGTACTACGTCAAGTCTATTAACAGGGCTAGGATTTTAATGTATTAAAAGGTGTCAAAATATGTACAAAATATATAGGTATAATTTTTTTAAATATGGACATTAAAATAAAATTAATATAACTACTTAGACAAGTGTAGAAACATATCTGCGCGACAATTTATCTCTCAGCAATGAGTCACCCGACTGCGCTTGCATTTTGTCGCTGCGCTGCTACGTTGCTAGACCGATTAAAAGGACCCTGTATTTCTCTGAGTCACTGCACCGATACCTTGACAATGTCAAATACAAAGAAGGAAATTACGTAACTCAGTGTTGCACATGTGCAGGATAGTGCACGCCCAATTCCTGTTGAATCACTGTTCCTTCCATTTCCGTATTGTATGTGCACTCTTGAGGACAATGAGCGGAGTAACTAAGAGACAAGCAAACCGTGTCGGAAAATTCCATCACGGCCTCTTCAATACGCACACAATCACGAGGTCTGCACTGCCATATCTTCAGAACTCTGTACCGTCGCTAAAACATAATATTTTTAACAAAAAGAAAATACACAAAATCCTCGTGGAATATGTTATCACTGTTATCAGTCGAACCTCGATATCTCGAATTGTCGATAACTCGTAGTAATTATTATTACCTGAACAACCTTCCTATAATGTACATGCATTTCTTTTTCTCTTTAAGTCGAATTTCTATAACTCAATATCTCGAAGCTTAAATAACGAGGCCTGTTTTTTTCTCAAGTTCCGATGGACTGCATAAAAATAACAGATTGACATACCAAACTGATTTTACTACTAAATGTTTGCTTCTTATGTCTCAACATAATCGCCAAAACGATTGAAACATTTGTCGTTTAGTTACACCAGCTTTCCAATGCCCTCGGCAACATATTCTGCCGCCACTGAGATGGGTATGCCTGGACAGTTTCCTGAAGTGTTTCCTTTTTGGCGAGGCGTTGCCGCTCAACCATACCTTAAATTCTCGAAAAAGGTGAAAATCATTCAGTGTTGGTTTGGACTAAACGGCAATGGTCAAAAACTACACACTTGAATTCTTTGAAAAAGTCTATCGTAACGTTGGCACAGTGCGGTCGTGAATGATTTTCAACTTTTTCGAGAATTGAAGGTATGGTTGGGCAGGCTGACGTGTGACACAAGTAAACAGAGAAAAGTTCCCATCTCGACCACCGGCAATCAATTGGTATAATGATAATAATAATAATAATAATATCGTATGGCCTCGGGTGCCTGCTGCAAGCTTTGTTAATTGACACCCAGAGGGTAGCTTGCATGTCGTATTTCGTCGTTCCTTTGAACGCTATGAAAGTCAAGGAGGTTAGGTATCTAAACTCCTTGACACTACAGCGCTTTCAAGTAGAGAATGGAGGAACTTTGTGTTGGCGGATAATCCCGAGATTAATTTTGCCATTGAACACGGCCTACTGAATTCAATTGGGTTCTTTAACATGCCAACAACGTATGACATGAGGGTCGTAATTTTTGTCGCCTTTCAAAAAAAATCACTTACCATGGCCAGGAGCGAACCTGAAATCTTGGGGTTGGTAGTCCGACACTATAACCACTCACCCACCGTGGCAAGCTAATCAATTCGTGAAAGGGTAATACTACAGAAACCTTCATAACACAAATTCTATGCATAGACACACACACCTAAGTACACGGGGTTAATGAACACGTTGTCCAAGCCCCTCAAATGAAACAATAGCAACAAAAATACAATTTTGAAGACATTCGCGGCCATTCAGTATCAAAAAGAAGGGAGTTTATTTAAATGTTCCAGGAATCCTAAGGGAAACGACAAAACTGGAAGCAAAGGAGCATTTTAGATGAAGTCCATTAATCACCGTATCTAAAATGCAAAATCTAATGCTGTGTAAGAGCTCTGGACAAAGGGAGATGTATAAGTACTGGCCAGTACGTCAGAGTAGAAAAGCCAAAGAGGCTTACAGTCTACCTCACGTTATCAGAGAGCCTGCAGGCTGCTTACAAGCACGGTTCTAATAGACCAGTCATCAACACGATAACGACACAAGCCCACAGAATTACGTTCATTTTTAATTTCATAAGCTGCTTCTTCCACCCAACGCCCGGTGCCTTATCGCAGTTGATAATTTATAGCCCAAATAGAGGCCGCCACCGTCGCAGCGTCCGTACACTGAGGAACGAAAACAGCGAACATATTAAGCCTCAGGTCTATTAAAACATTCATTAGATTTCAACATCCGTCCGTTCGTCGTTGTTGTTGTAGTTGTTGTTTGAGTCTTTAGTCTTTTGACTGGTTTGATGCAGCATTCCATGCCTCCCTGTCCTGAGCTAATCGTTTCATCTCTACATAGTTAGCACACCTTACATCCGAGGTAATCTGTTCAGCAAACGGTATTCTAACTTGAGAGCCGGCTCCGTGGTGTTGGGGTAGCGCGCTTGCCTCTCACCCGGAGGCCCCGGGTTCGATTCCCGGCTACGTCAGGGATTTTAGAAACTGACGTGAGGGCTGGAACGGGGTGCACTCAGCCTCGTGAGGACAATTGAGTAGCTGTCTGACAGTGAGCGCCCCGGACACGAAAACCAAGATTAACGGCCGAGGGAACCCGAGCGCTGACCACGCGTCATCCCAATATCTGCAGGCTAAATGGCTGGGCAGCGGTCGCTTGGTAGATCAAGGCCCTTCAAGGGCTGTAGTGCCAGGGGTTATTCTAACTTTGGTCTACCCCTACAGTTCGTGTCCTCAACCCTTCCTTCCGTAACAAAGTTTGCTATTCCTGTGTGTCTTGGTATGTGTCCTACCAAACTATCTCTTCATTAGCAGTCACCAGAAACATATATTCTCACCCACTCATCTTAACACTTTTTCATTTGTTACTCATGTGTCCATCTGATCATCATTCTCCTGTAACACCACATTTCAAACGCTTTCAATCTCCGCTATTCTCCGTTCGTATGAACCTCATATCATTCATAGCTTAGACTTCACCAGGTTGTGCTTGAAACATATATACAGCACATAGGCCTATATACTTTCATACATACATACATAAATAGGTGGAGATTTTTAATGCATCGACGTTTTTTTTTTCACTATTAACGAGCAGATGACCTCGCTGTTACGCTCCTTAAAACAATAATCGTCATCATCGATATGAGTCGTTCAGTTGCAAAACTCGTTTAATCCACTTGTGAATAAGAATCATGTCGTAAAATTATTTATTTAATTAGTTTATTTTACTTTATTTTATTTTATTTTGTTTTATTTTGATTTTCTTTTGTTTTATTTTATTTAGTTTTATTTTGTTGAATTTTTTTTGTTTTGTTTTGTTTTCTTGTTTTGTTTTATTTTGTTTTGTTTTATTTTGAATTTCCAGGAAACAAACATAAAACCAAGAACAAAAAACACGAAGCAAAAAGAAAAATTCGAAAACAAAAGCAAAAGCAGAAAACAAAAAACAAGAAACACAAAGCAAAAAGCAAAATTCTAAAAAGCGAAAGCAGAAAACAAACACAAAACAAAAACTAAGAAAGAAAAGCAAAAAGTAAAATTCAAAAGCAAAAGCACAAGGCAAACACAAAACCAAAAACCAAAAACACAAAGCAAAAAGAAAAAAGTAGAAAACAACAAACACAAAAGATACGTGAAGCAAAGTTCAGAGAAACGTTTCTCATGAAAATGATTCTTATCCACAAGTGGATTAAACGAGTTTTGCAACTGGACGACTCTTATCATTATCATCACTTCACTATTATATGTCCATGACAAAATATTTCTTCAATTGTATGATGATGATCATCATGGTGACAATATTTGTTTCAGGAGGCTATATACAGCGTTTTAACAGAATAAATGCTCTATTACCACCCTGGGCCCAGTGGTCCCCATCCAGCAAGTTGTGAGCCCCTGGGTGTGTAGGCTGTGTCCTCAGGAGTTCATTGAGCCCCGGAAAAGCCTATTACTGCTCGCAGTAGCTGTACCTGGCTAGCAGTAAATACACCCTCTGTAACCCAATTACCAGGCAGGACCCACACGTGTGAGTGACGCTATGCTATGCTTACGCAAAATTTAACAACCATTCAACACATTTCACATGACAGCCACACTGTGACAATATCTGAATTCAGTGCTTGAATACATCACCCATATTTAGGAGAAGAATGGATATAAACGAAAGGCCAAATAACCTAGAACCACATGATATTATTACAAGCACGTAACGCCACTTGTTCTATGTAGAACGACGTTGTCAAGGGAACCGGGAAGTATGAAGCGTCAGAAAAGTGCAGCTTCCATTATTTGACAGTGTATATCACACAGTCAGATATTTCCTTAAAACTTTCCTGAAATGTAAATATCAGTACGCTGCAGTTTGTGGTAGTCAAAGAACAACAAAAATTATCATGGAGGAACTTTAATATATTTTTATATAATTGTTGTCTTCATGTACCATTTTGTAAGGAACTAAATTTGTAGGTTATTTGGATCGAAATGCTCTATCAAAATCCAACGTTCACCGCTAGGTGTCAGCGACAGTGGCATCTCTGGTAGCTAAAGTTGGAACTACTTGAAATTGAACTTGACAGGGAGCGCACGGGCGTTCAATTAAAATACCCTGCTATGGCCATTGGCTGCAATTCAAATATAATTAACACATCAACCATCCTGGAAGTGGATTTCTGTGGTTTCCCCACATCAACTCCAGGTAAATACCACGATGGTAAACAAAAATATTGGAATGAAGCCGAAAACAATCAAAAACCTCTATGGACATCAAATTGGCAGGTGAAAAGCTGAAGGAAGTAGGAGACTTCTGTTACTTAGGAAGCAAAATAACCAGTGATGGACGAAGCGAAGAGGATATAAAAAGTTTAGGCAAGGAAAGCATTTCTCAAAAAAGGAATCTGTTGACATCGAATATAGATTTGGGTATTAGGAAGTCATTTTTGAAAGCCTTTGTCTGGAGCGTGGCGCTCTATGGAAGTGAAACTTGGACTATTGGTGCAGCAGAAAAGAGAAGAATTGAAGCGTTCGAAATGTGGTGTTACAGGAGAATGATGAAGATCAGATGGGTAGCTAGGGTTACAAACGAAGAGGTATTAAGACGATTGGGAGAGGAGAGATGTTTCTGGCGACTGCTAATGAAGAGAAGAGATAGGTTGGTAGGGCACATACTAAGACACCCAGGAATAGCAAGCTTAGGTATGGAAGGAAGGGTCGTGGACAAGAACTGTAGGGGTAGACCAAGGTCAGAATATCTTAAACAGACTGCCTCGGATGTAGGGTGTTGTAGCTATGTAGAGATGAAACGATTAGCTCAGAACAGGGAGGTATGGAGGGCTGCAGCAAACCAGTCAAAAGACTGAAGACTCAAACTACAACGGTACCTAATTTACGGCCACAGCCGCTTCCTACCCAAACCTACCTCAATTACAAATACACACACTAGTACAGACATCACAATGACACAGGTTATCAGACAAATTCTACACACAACCAAGCACACGGGGCTACATGACCACGATGTCACAATGCCCGTAAATAATCAACAACAACTATAAACTAACAGGAAAAGCAGAACAGGCAACACCACTATCTCAATAGTTGTCTTTTTTAAGCGACGATCGATTGATCGTTTGGTTGGTTGGTGCCCCAGTTTAGGGGCTGCAACTACGCGGTCATGTAGCCCCGTTTACTTAGTGTATGTGTAGCATCTGATAACCAGTGTTAATAATTTATTGTGATGGCTGTATTAGTGTGTTTTATCTGTTTTAATTCAAGTAGTTCCTACTTTTGCTACCAAATGCTACCGTCCACGACACCTAGCTGCAAACTTGGCTACTAGATGACATCGCAACCAGCACCTGTCAACGAACGATGGAACTTATGAGCATTAATGAAATCTAACCTGCGAAATTTGCTTCACACAATAGAAGTTACTGGAAGGACCTTTTACATGTCATAAATGTATGGCATGGGTCTGCTGGCTTTACTTCCCCTCCGAAGGATGGTATACTGAGGGATTTTTAACACTCTTAAGAACTCCGACGACCTCGGCCGGGTTTGACTACGCCACCGAAGCCGCCAATGAACGTTTGATCAATGAAGATGTATTACACTCTGCAATAGACACTGGATATCGACGT
Source organism: Meconema thalassinum (assembly GCA_946902985.2). NCBI lineage: Eukaryota > Metazoa > Arthropoda > Insecta > Orthoptera > Tettigoniidae > Meconema > Meconema thalassinum. The sequence continues at coordinate 975,124,014 of OX336388.2, read as the reverse complement.
TTGAGCGCGGCTTCCTGATTCTCCCCAACATCGCACCAATTACCGCGGGCACCTCTGACTCAGCACCTCGACCTCTTAAATCACTAGAGCAAGAGAAAGGTCACAGCCACGTTAGCTATATTAATGGTGTGTTGCGACTTTCCTCCTAAAAAGCTATACTGCAGTATAGTTCCCTCACTCTCCTGGTTAACGAGCGACGACTCTAACGTAAGGCAGTAGCACGCGCCGACAAAACCCATTGTTCGCTACTGACCAATAGCTGACGGTTGTTGACCAATAGAATGCTTCCTCTATCACTCCACGTGAACTCCAAAGTTCCGCCCCGGCGGCCAGCTCGCGTGTCACGCAGGTGTCCAGTGTTGCACATCTGAACGTACTTCTATCCAGTCTCACTGCTTGCTCTCAGTGGCTACGGTGGAAAGTTGACAACGCTGTGTCTCGCGCTGGGAAAGCCTTGGCTCCAGCAGCCATGGAATGTTAACATATCCGCCCCGCTCTAGATTTCAAACACTAGCCGCACGTTAACGAGGAAAGTGCAATAACTATCAGGAGGGAAGGAACAGAGTGTTACCAAACCCACCGTGTTTTTTTTTTCAAATTTTACAACATGTTTGCTCAGAATATGAACATTACGATGAAAATGTTCAAAACTCACTCCAAATGGTGACGATATTTTCGTTTTTGAACTGCTTTTGTTTTTGAAAATTCATTTTACAATTAATTACCGGATTCGTAATCAAAGGCCACTCAGGTGACCTTACATAAGATGGCTGTTAGGAACCACAATTTTGTCTTATTCCAATGTTTTTCTTCATTTGTTTTTCAACAAAAAAGGCGAATGCCTGGGAAGAATGGCTTCAATATGAAGACATTTCTGTTCTTCTTCACAACAAGAAGTCTTTGAGTAAACGTGTTCGTAAGTTTCAGCGCCGTGCGATTTTTCTCGTCGGGGAATCTCAAACAAAAGATATACAGAAACAATCCGCGTACTCTGGAGGCTCTCGAGAAGGAAATAACTGCGCTGATACGAAATATCAGTGAGGATGAATTACAGCGAGTGTACCAAAACTTACTACGCTAGTGTAATGTGTGTTTAGAAAATGAAGGACAGCATTTACTACTCTGAAATTCATATAAGTAATGACGATTATTAAATACATTAAAAGTACAGTGAGAGCGTGTCGAGCAAGGCAATGGCGCTAGCAGCAGCATAGCACCCAACTATACTATTAACCTTGCTGGAAATGCTGTCCTTCATTTTCTAAACACACATTTCACCAAAGTAGGAAATTTCGGTACACTCGCTGTAATTCATCCTCACTGATATTTCGTATCGGTGCAGTTATTTCGTTCTCGAGAACCTCCGGAGTACGAGGATTGTTTCTGTATTCATTTTGTTTGAGGTTCCCTCACGAGCAAAATCGTACGGCGCTGAAACTTACCAACATAATTATTACTGAAAGACTTCTTCTTGAGAAGATAAATTTCCACTAGGAAAATTCGATGTTTTGTTCTATACCTAACCATGTTCACGGGATACGAGGTAGGCTACAGTACTTCATAGCAAGTCTTAATTATCACAACTAAGGTATCTTGCCAGCTCCGTATGTAATAAATGCAATGGCCACATTCGGTGCTTCCCGTCCTGCTCTTGTGTTATCTAGCGCTGACTAATCGCTCTCCGCCCGTCACATAGGTCGATCAAGCTCCGTTCTATTGGGAAGGCTCTCACTGTGTACAGTCCAGCCGTTGAGTGTTCGGCTCTGACGTTTGGCGATGGTGGGAGAAGAGGGGTAAAGAGAACAATATAGCCAACTTACGGCAGAGAGGAGCTGTTAATAGAACCTTGAAACTTTCCATCAGTGTAATTTTTCTCTAGCGTCTTCACTATGTAACGTGGAAGTCCCACACCCTATTTGCAATTTTATGCATCATTTTGTTATTCCGACATTTTGCGGTTACAAAACCTAAATTCTTCGATCGCAGTGGAATCCCGCCTATGTTGGCGAAGTCGCTTACTGTCATGAAGAATGTTGTCACCTGTACCAATCAGCTTTCCCGGTAAGCCGGGCTTTAAATTAGCTCGATGTTGCAAGGGCTCTCTTCTGTTGCACTTTGTGTTAGTACAGGTTTGTTGTTTTATTGTCTTGTGTGTGCAAACTTACCGGTTAACTGTGTGTAAGTATATTACTTTAGTAATATGGTCAGTGGTTCGTCAGAATTCATTTAAAAACATGTGAAATATATTATGTAGTCCACGCTGTTTTATATTTCGCGGTACAGAACCGGCAACGCTGTCTCCCTCCCTCATGAGAAATGTCAGAGCCGGACACTCGACGGCCAAGACTCTGCTACAGTGGAAGGACCACCATGCGGCCTCTGCGAGGTTCCATTCTATAGAGAAGGACCTCACTATAAGATCAGGATTTCTGAGTAAGTTAGCAATGTTTGTGATGAACCAATTAAAAGATGACATGTCATCAAAATCCGGGCCCTGCTAATAATCATTACCAATGCCTCAGCTGCCTGGTGTAAATATTCCCCTCGCAATGCTATCTAGCAGTGAAACCAAATTCTACTGGACGACCTGCGGTCAATTACTTACTTACTTAATTCCTGCCGCTCCTTCCGGAGCATAGGGCCTTGGCGAAATTTCTCCACGCAGTACGGTTCCTGGCCATTCTCTTCACTTGACTCCAGTTCTTGTCCACCTCTGCAATTTCATTTTCGATCGTCCTCTTCCAGGTCTTCTTAGGTCGACCTCGCTTCCTGGCGCCTTGAGGATTCCAGTCTAGCTTCGCCCTCTCAATAGCTCCGTCCGGCTTCCTTAGTGTGTGACCAATCCAGCGCCATTTCCTCTCCTTGATCTGGATGCTAATCGGTTGTTGATTGGTGATGGTCCAAAGATCTTCATTTGAGATTATGTCCGGCCACCTCACATTCATGATGCGACCCAGACATCTGTTAATGAACACCTGTAGCTGGTTGTTGATCGGTTTTGTGACTTTCCATGTTTCACAGCCGTAGAGAAGAATCGACTTTACGTTGCTATTGAAAAGGCGGAGCTTGGTCTTCCTGGAAATGTTTCTATTTCTCCAGATGGGGTAGAGCTGGACAAAGGCACCATTTGCCTTCCTGATACGGCTTCGAACATCTTCCTCTGCTCCCCCATCATTTGTGACTATACTTCCAAGGTAGAGGAAGGACTCAACTCGCTCAATTTCCTTTCCGTTGACTGTCAAACTAGTCGTGATGTCAGAATTTATCATCATCTCTTTGGTCTTGTTGGTGTTGATCATCAGTCCTGCACGTTCTGCTTCTCTCTGCAACCTCCCCAGCTTATCTTCTATGACTCGGTACCGTTGTGCCATAAGACAAATGTCGTCTGCAAAATCCAGATCTTCAAGCCTGTCATTTATACCCCATTGAATACCCCTCTTCCGTCCTCCCATTACCTTCTTCATCACACTATCCAGGACCAACAGGAACAGAGTGGGGGAAAGGACACACCCCTGTCTCACTCCGGAACTGACCTTTATCTTTTCTGTTAATTTGCCTTCGTGAAGAACCTGGCACTCATACCCTTCGTACATCTCTTCCATGATTCTGATGATCTTTGTTGGAATTTTATATTCCTCGAGGGTCTTCCACATGATTATTTGATTTACGGAGTCGAAAGCTTCCTCGAAGTCAACAAATGTGAGGTAAAGGGTATTCCACTACTCCACACTCTGCTCCAGGATGATTCGGAGGGTGTTGATGAGATCCACACAGCTGCGATGTTGTCGAAATCCAGCCTGTTCCTTCCGAAGCCTTTTTTTTACGCAGTCTTCTATACGATTCAGGACCTGCGGCCAAATTCAATTAATTTTCTCTTGTTATCAAAAGCCATAACTTAACTTTAAGAACAACAAGTAGTTCCGTGAAGAACTATACAGCCTATTTTCATATATCCTGCTCATGTTAACTGCCTCTATCAACATACTAAATTTCAGTTTAATTGCTGTAACAGATTCGTAGATATTGAGGACCGTCTAAATATTTCAGAGGGTCGCCAGGTTGGATTTTTAATTTTGTACTATTACATTAAGATTATTGTGTACGTGTGGTATTCATACTTCAATCGCATGATTAGAACACAAGACGTAAAAACGAGATTTTAAAATTACGCACAGCAGCCATCTTGTGATTATGCAAACAATTGAAATAAATTAGATGCCAGTGGATCAACATTTGTATAAGCATTTAACGTGCAACGTTTCACGGCACTCGGATAGTTAATTCGCGAGATACGTCCATTTAAATATTTATACTTCGCGTCGCCGCCATGTTGGATTTGTGCTCACCAGGTTACTGAAAGTCCTATAGGTGAACATATGTTCATAGTCTCTATGAACATAAAAAAGTTCAGTTTGGTTGCTGTAAAAGATTCATAGATATTGAGAACCGTCTAAATATTTCGGAAGCTCGCCAATTAGGATTGTTATATTATAGGCTATAGAGTTATTTACCATTCAAGGACAATTATTTCCTAGGTTCATTATTCAAACTTTCACTTTGATCGCATGATTACGACACAAGAAATAAAAACTTAATTTTTAAAATTTCGCACAGCCGCCATCTTGAGGTCATGTAAACAATTGAATTAAATTAGGTGGCAGTGCATTACAATGTGCAAAATCATTTACTGTACCACATTTCACTGCGCTCAGAGAGTTAAATCACGAGAAAAGTCTATTAAAATATTTCAAATTCGCTTGATCGCCATGTTCGTTTTGTACTTTACAGGTTTATGAAATATACATAGGTAACCTTGTATCAGTACCCTTTATCACCGTACAAAATTGCAGGGTGATATCTGTAATAGTTTCGGAGATATTGAATGTCAGTTTAAATATTTCGCACAGCCGCCATTTTGAGGTTATGTAAGCAATTGAACTAAATTAGACTCCAGTGCATTAAAATGTGTATAAACATTTGCTGTAGCAAGTTTCATTACCTTTGGATAGTTAAATCGCGAGAAAAGTCTATTTAAAAGTCTCAACTTCGCTTGGCCGCCATGTTGGTTTTGTAGTCACAAGGTTTTTGAAAGTCTCATAGGTGAACTTCCAGTAGTGCCCTTTATCACCATACACAATTTCAGGGCGATATCGGTAATAGTTTCGGAGATATTGAATGCTAGTGAAATATTTCGCACAGCCGCCATGTTGGATTGGTGAAACGTAACAAAATTTGAAGGGCACGGTCGAGGTCGCCGGGAATAGTGCTATAAATTTACCGAGTTTCATTGAAATCGCTCCAGCCGTTTAGATTGTATTAGGGACACACACACACACCCCTCACACACACACACACGGACAAAAGGTGATCTCATAAGCCTATTTTTTCAAAATTGAAAATAGGCTAAAAATCAGACTTCTGCACTCTTATGTATATTCTGTTTCCTCATATGGAGTAGAGACAAGGACCTTTTTTTAGATTTAGATTCATCGTATATGGCTTTTAGTGCCGGGAGTGTCTGAGGACATGTTCGACTCGCCAGAAACTATAGCTGCTTCAACCGGACACCCATAGGGTGAGCTACAAGTTCCCTTCAATTTCAAGTAGATCCTACGTTCGCTACCAGGTGACACTGATCCCTAGTGGTGAACGTTGGAACTTTGATAGAGCGTTCCAACGAAATCTAACCTAGAAATTTAGCTTCACACAAGTTTAGTTAGTGGAAGATGCCATAAATCTATGAAATGGACCGCCGGCTTTACTTCACCTCCGAAGGAATACTGAAGGATTTTAACGCTCTTAAAAAATCCGGTGACTTCGGCTAGGTTTGAACCCGCGATCTTGGCCACAGCAGTTCAGAATGCTACCAACTACGCCACCGAAGCCTTAAATAGCAACACGGAGAAGAGGCTGGTGGCCTTTGAGTTGTGGCTTTATAGACGGATCCTAAGAATATCTTGGACACAAAGAGTGACAAATGTAGAAGTAGGCCTAATGAGAAGAATGAACACAACACCAAAATTGAAAAAGATAGTGAAATGTCGAAAATTGCAATATCTCGGCCATATCATGCGAAATACAAATAGATAGGATCTGTTACAAAAGGTGGCGTAGTTGGTAGCATGCTGAGCTTCTATGCCCAAGATCGCGGGTTCAAACCCAGCCGAAGTCGGCGGATATTTCAAGAGCGTTAAAAATCCCTCAGTATGCCTTCCTTCGGAGGAGAAGTATAGCCAGCGGTCCCATGACATAGACTTATGGCATGTAAAAGAACCTTCCAGTAATTACACTTGTGTGAAGCTAAATTATAGGTTAGATTTGACTAACGCTCTTAGTTTCCAACGTTCGTCGCCAGGAGCCCACTGCGGTGTCATCTAGTAACCAAGTTTAGAACTAGTTGTTGACGGTGGCGTTTGGTAGCAAAAGTAGGAACTACTAGAAAATTGAATGTCTGCAGTCCTTACCTGAATTAAAAACAGATAACACACACTAATACAGCCATCACAATTTACACCGGTTATCAGACAGATTCTACACACACCCAAAGTACACGGGGCTATATGACCGCGTTGTCGCAGCCTCTAAACTGAGGAATCGACCAACGTATGTAATAACCATAATTACTTACATGAATTTCAGAGTAGTTGCTGGAAATGTTGTCCTTCAATTTCTAAACACACGTTGCACCGACGTAGGAAGTTTTGGTACACTCGCTGTGATTCATCCTCACTGATATATCATATCAGTGCAGTTATTTCGTTCTCGAGAGCCTCCAGAGTACGCGGATTGTTTCAGTAGGATACCATTTGTGCGAGGTTTCCCCACAAGTAATAATAATAATTATTATTATATTGATTAAGCAAGAACGCAACCCCCTCAGGAAGAACTGAACGATCACCAGGGTTTTCAAGAAAAAACAAAGTTGAAGACGGGAAAGATGTGGACGGAAGAAAGAAAAGAGCAACACCGGCAACGTATAAAGGAGCACTGGGCAAAGATCAAAGCCCAGAGAAGACAGTTGAAATGACAAGGTCCGTAGTAGGCCGATACGATTAAATATTTATATTGATTAAGGTGGATAATTTTCATTTTCATAGCTCTAAATTAAAGGTTTATATGAATAATTAGTATTGGGAAAGAGACCTCGGAGACGTCCAAGGATGTCGTACATCAAGAACTCCATTCGAGAAATAGCATGTGGTTCTTATGGCAGCATGGAGAGCAGCAGAAAACCGGAAAATGTGACTGCAGCGACAAGGCGTGCCTTTAGTAAATGATGATCAAGTTTTCAAAAATTCATAAAATGTATCAATATAATTATATTGGTAATGGAAAAATGCTGTTTTGTTTGATGCACATGGCCGAGTATTTCTGTAGAAATATGTTCCAATATGTATATTTTGGAACGCAATGAATGCGGTAATTACAAACATATGACATTTAATATGATGGATACACAAACAGCTGCACCTTCATTCTAACGTCATAGGTGCATGATTGACAGTGTTCACTGTGCAAATTTACTCGCACTAATTCATTGGCGTGTCACCCGACTGGATGTGTGAGGCAGATATTCTCCACGAGGTGCCGTCGATTACCGCTGTTGATAAATGCTGGACGGACCATTCGTAGGCCATCCTCAAGATCGCAGGTTGATTTTCAGTATTTTTAAAGTGCGGGAATGATACACGACACGCAGGTCTTACCATTTGATTCTTCTTCTTTCGGTGCCTATCCGGTTCGGATGTTGGCGATCATGATGGCTCTTCTTGTCTTGTTGGTGACCACGCGGAATAATACAGTTGAAGACATATTGAACCAGCTTCTAAGATTGTCGATCCAAGATATTCTTTTGTCCAGGACCTATTTTGCTGTTCATCTTCCCTTGGAGTACTTTTTGTAACAGATTGTTGTTTTACATGCCATAAATCTATGACATGGGACCGCCGGCTTTACTTCCCCTCCGAAGGAAGGCTAATAAATACGTTAAAAAGTGTCAATGTGTTGAACTTGCTCGGCAGGCGGCTAGCCACAGTGCCTCGGCCATCACACGGCGAATCTGAGCCTTCTTTCTACTATATCTATAGGGAGAGCTCTCACTGTAGGTCAAGAAATTATGTCTAGCATCTACTACTTCTCTTCCTTTGAACACGTAGCCTACTCTCCCTTGTTAGGACGCCAATTTCGGGAAACTGGGCTGATTTGCTAATAAAGACATAAACGGGTATTTGGGAGGCCCATAAAATAAAGTAGACAATAAAAAAAGTGTAGTCTTAGAGAGTAATTCGATTTTATGGGACAGGGTGGTTAATAAATAATCTTAAACAATCTCTTACCCGCAGTTAAAAAGAGCGATGAAAGCAGGCCAAGGGGGTATTATTCTGAAGACTTAGTGGTTCGAGTTGTGCACACATCTTATACTTACAGTAACAGGGCATCTAACAGAGGCTTACTATCTTACATGGTGCGGGGACGCGAGACCAATATTTATCTGTTGAAGATCCTACACACAGTTAACTGACAAGCATGAGAGAGCTAATTAAGTCCCGCATTTCAAAAATAATGTTTGAAACAGAGTCGAGGTGGCGAAAAGTCAATGCAGTGAGTCTCATTTGTGATCTACTGTATTCTGGAAGATAGAAGTTAGTGTGGCGATGAAACTAGCTCTACATCGCTCAGTACTGTACTGTAATTAGACAGACCGACCGACCATGCTATGTAACTCCGCCAAGGACGGTCCCAAGCCCGGATGAAAAAGGAGGAGGGTTGGACTGGATATCTCGTCCCACTCTGGAAAACCAAACTAGAGAAGAGTTGAACATTTAACTCCACATCTGTGAGCATGAGCACAGTGAGGAGGCAGCCCCTCCACCATGATAGGGTGCTGAGGGCCAATCACTCACACATCTGAACTTATTCGATTGCTGAAACTTCAACAGAAAATAACCGGACTGATAAACAGTTGACGATTTTTGGCACGAAAATGGTTACGAAAATAGGATGCTGGCATATAAGAACATTACGCCAAACAGGCAGGCTAAAGCAGGTCTGCGCAGAAATGAGAAACTACCAGTTAGACATTCTAGGATTGAGTGAAGTGCCAAGAAATACCTGGAGAAGAAGTGTTGAGGAGGAGAGGAAGGCGACTGGCAAATCGTGGGCAGACTGCAGCGGCTGGCTGGGAGAAGAAATCAGTGGAGAAATTTTGTTGCAGCCCTTTGCTCCGAGAGGAGAAATAGGAATGAATGAATGTAATGCTAATGACCATGCTATGTGGGTGGGAGCTGCGTAGCACAGGTGGTGGAGGCGCTGAGATTCTAACAGAAAGGGAGTGGGTTCGATTCACACCCAGGTAGTGGATTTTAGAAACACATCCAGTCTTTTTTTTTTTTTTTCGAGGTGGATCACAAAATAAGAAATTGGTTTAATATTTAAAAAAATCATAATTACAATAACAAACAGCGGCTTCGGTGGCGTAGTTGGTAGCATGCTGAGCTTCTATGCCCAAGATCACGGGTTCAAACCCAGCCGAGGTCGTCGGATTTTTAGAGCGTTAAAAATCCCTCAGTATACCTTCCTTCGGAGGGCAAGTAAAGCCGGCGGGCCCATGTCATACATTTATGATATACAAAAGATCCTTCCACTAACAAATTTTGTGTGATGGCATCTAGTAGCCAAGTTTGCTGCTAGGTGTCGTGGACGGTATCATTTGGTAGGGAAAGTAGGAACTACTTGAATTTATCTTCTGCAGTCCTTACTTGAATTAAAAACAGATAACACACACTAATACAGTCATCACAATTAACACCGGTTATCAGACAGATTCTACACACACCCAACGTACACGGGGCTACTTGACCGCATTGTCGCAGCCCCCAAACTAAGGAACCAACCACCAATAAAAAAAGTCCTCTCGGCACGCCGGAAGGCGGAGGTAGATTTCACCGGACAAACTTGGGGATAGGCGAAAATAGGCAGAATATGCAGATTTTCGTAGAAGGATCAGACCTCATTTAATGCGAGAAGGTATTTTATAATTGGAGCTTAATTAACTTTGTTTTTCGTCATTTTATGCTTATTTTAAACATTTTATTGTCTTATGGGAACGGTAACCTTCTTGTCATTTGGGGTCCATTTTTATACTTGTGGTCACACTGTCCTTATGCTAGGTTTCGACACTGATGTGCAACTATGTAACGGTCTGTTACTTCTTCACGCAAAATTATATCTACCGCAGAGATTTTGGTTGGTTCCTCAGTTTAGGGGCTGCGACAACGCGGTCATGTAACCCCGTGTACTTTGGGATGGCTGTATTAGTCTGTAATTCAGGTAAGGACTGCAGACGGTCAATTTCAAGCAGTAGTTACTAATGTTGCTACCAGGCACTACCGTCAACGACACCTAGCTGTGAACTTGGCTACTAGATGCCACCGCAACCAGCAACTCGCAACGAACGTTGGAACTTCCCCTCCAAAGGAAAGCATACTGAGGGATTTTTGGCGCTCTTAGAAAATCCGACGACTTCGGCCGGCTTTGAACTCGCGACCTTGGGCATAAACATTCAGCATGCTACCAGTTACGTCACCGAAGCCGCTTCACACTTAGATGGAAATCTGAATATGATCTCGTGCAAGTGCGTTATCTTGGCAACGTCTGATGGCTCATCCCTCATCAATTTAGTAGTGTTGCCATGGCAACCACTGATAGGTCTTGGCATTTTCTTATAATTCCGAAATTATTTTTCTCATCCCTTGGCATAATGGTGGGTTATATCAAAAATTCTTTCAGACAAAAGTTTTAGGTAATTATTATGGGAATATTGTCCATTTTGTACGGTTTTGATATTGTGCCTATTAAGAGAGATATGATTAATGTTTCCCGAAAAACCCACTTTTTCCCACCCCTTTGGTCAATGGTTGGTGCTATAAAAAAACTCTTCAAACATACATTTTTGGGCTTTATCCGACACATAGTATGAATGTTGAACGGATTCGATATTTCACATATTAAGAGAGTTATAGCAATATTTCACTTTTTCGAAAAAAAAAGCCCCCCATTTTCACCCCCCAACGACCGATTTAGCCCAGTAACGAACTCGACCGAGATTTTATAGGTATACGTATTCGGTAAAAAATTCAAAGTGATTGGTACAAAATTACGGCAGTTATCGTGTCCACAATAAACTGATATACATATACATACATAAATTATATATAACTTTTGAACTGACGGTGGTTTTGGGGCCTGGGGATGTGAAACGCGAAGATATGTCGAAATTTTCCGGAAGTCGAAACATGGTACCCATTGCAATAGTTAGCTTTCTAACGAAATCTACCTCTGGTTGGTTCCTCAGTTTAGGGGCTGCGACAACGCGGTCATCTAACCCCGTGTACTTTGGGTGAGTGTAGAATCTGTCTGATACACGGTGTGAATTGTAATGGCTGTATTAGTCTTAATTCATGTAAGTACTGCAGACGGTCAATTTCAAGCAGTAGTTCCTAATGTTGCTACCAGGTACAACCGTCAACGACACCTAGCTGTGAACTTGGCTACTAGATGCCACCCCAACCATCAACTCGCAACGAACGTTGGAACTTCCCCTCCAAAGGAAAGCATACTGAGGGATTCTAGTGCTCTTAGAAAATCCGACGACTTCGGCCGGCTTTGAAACCGCGACGTTGGGCATAGACATTCAGCATGCTACCAGTTACGTCACCGAAGCCGCTTCCCACTTTATCAGGCGGCTTTGGTGGCGTAGTCGGTAACATGCTGAGCTTCTATGCCCAAGATACCGGGTTCAAACCCGGCCGAAGCCGTCGGATTTTTTAAGAGCGTTAAATATCCCTCAGTATGCCTTCCTTCGGAGGGGAAGTAAAGCCGGCGGTCCCATGTCATAGATTTATGGCATGTTAAAGATCCTTCCACTAATTGCACCTGTGTGAAGCTAAATTGGATAGGTTAAGAATGTATACAACGCTCTTAGGTTTCTATGTTCGTTGCCAAGAGCCGACTGCGGCGGCGTCTAGTAGCTCAGTTCTGAACTTGGCCTCGTAGTCGTTGACAGTGGCGCTTGGCGGCAAAAGTAGGAACTATCTGAAAAATTGTTAGTTGCAGTACTTAAATTAACAAACAGATAACACACACTAATACAGTCATCACAATTAACACCGGTTATCAGACAGATTCTACACACACCCAAAGTACACGGGGCTACATGACCGCGTTGTCGCAGCCCCTAAACTTAAGAACCAACCAACCAACCACTTAATCAGATGGAAATAATGAATCTGATCTCGTGCAAGTGCGTTGTCATGGCAACGTCTGATGGTCCATGCCTCATCAATTTAGTAGTGTTGCCATGGCAACCACTGATAGCTCTTGGCATTTTCTTATAATTCCGAAATCATTTTTCTCGTCCCTTGGCGTAATGGTGGGTCATATCAAAAATTCTTTCAGACAAAAGTTTTAGGTAATTATTAGGGGAATATTGTCCATTTTGTACGGTTTTGATATTGTGCCTATTAAGAGAGATATGATTAATGTTTCCCGAAAAACCCACTTTTTTCCACCCCTTTGGTCAATGGTTGGTGCTATCAAAAATCTTATTTGACATAAATTTTTGGCACTTATCCGACACATATTATGAACTTTGAATGGATTCGATATTGCACGTATTAAGAGAGTTATAGCGAAATTTCACTTTTTCGAAAAAAGCCCCCCATTTTCACCCCCTTCGACCGATTTAGCCCAGTAACGAACTCGACCGAGATTTTATAGGTATACATCTTCGGTAAAAAATTCGAAGTAATTGGTGCAAAATTACGGCAGTTATCGTGTCCACAAGAAACTGATATACATATATATATATATATATACATAAATTATATATAAACTTTTGAACTGACGGTGGTTTTGGGGTCTGGGGGATGTGAAACGCGAAGATATGTCGAAATTTTCCGGAAGTCGAAACATGGGACCCATTGCAATAGTTAGCTTTCTAATGAAATCTACCTAAAACTAAAATGTACGGATTAAAAAAACACGATTTAAAAATTAAACCAAAATATGAATGCCAGATGAAACGAACAAGTTCTTTGAGTCACGTGGATAACGTTTTTACGAAACCAATAGGACAGAATACTTTTAAACTGTAACTGTATAAACCCATGTTAAATCTAGTGCTCTGCCTTCAAAATGTACAGTAGTGGGGTTGGAGATGAAGCGCGATGCCCGTGAAGTGTCTCCCCACAGAACTCGCCCCATTATTGGCTCTGCCACCGGTAATAGGGAGAAGCTCTATCGAACAATAGACTGCCTGCCATAATGCCTCCAGTCTCTCAGGCCGATGTGACTGACATATTGATCGTTCATTACCAAGCAAATGATGCTAAAATACAGTATTACGCTACCTTTCGCCGCATAAAGTATCCGTTGTTACCACTAAAGCGTGTTAGGTGTAGGCAGAGAGACAGTGCAAATCGCTGATTTGCCAGACCATGGCATCTTTATTTCAATTCAAAGGCTTACAAAAAAGAAATGCTGGGATAATCCCGTGAGAGCGTATTGCTGGAAATTTGACGAATAAATTATTATAAGCTACAATCAGTAAAGGGCCGTCGTACCCACCTACTTAACAACGTCAACACAATTTTTGATCAGAAAAAATATAAAAAAATATAAAAAAAAGGACGCACAAGGACTTGGAGTGGCAATAATATTGCTCATTATAACAACGACCTTCCTCCGGGCTGTACACAATACGACAATGCGAGTAAAGGTACGATCTCTTAATATTCAATTGTGATCCCGAGCAACGCCCGGCATAACAGCGAGTGTGATTATTATTTCACATTAGTGCCATTTCAAACTCATTTGTCAGATTTAACCCAAGTTATATGTTGTTTTTAGCCTACTTTTCACATTTTGCAAAAATGAGGAAAAAGTAGACTTATGAGATCGGGCAAATGTGTGTCTGTCTGTCTGTCCTTCTGTCTGTCTGGCTGGCTGTGTGTGTGTGTGTGTGTGTGTGTGTGTGTCCTATCTACTCCTAAACGGCTGGAGCAATCGAAACAAAATTTGGTAGGAATAAAGATCTATACCTGAATATCTCACGGCGATATTTGAAAATGTAGTCAGTGCTACCAATTGCTGAAAAATCGCAATTGAAATTTGAGCTCCATGTTGGATATCTTCGAAGGTATGAATCGGAGCTATTTCAAAATTGGCACACGTATAGATAATACTATTGCAGTTTAATTCCCAGGAGGCCATACATGGCAGTGTTGCCAAAATGATTATAAGTCTGCTGATTGGTCCAATTTTTAAATGCATATAACTTCTACACTATCAATTGGAATTCAACCAAATTTCGTATGTTGTATGTGTACACAACCAGACACGACTGAGCGTATTCTTGAGACCCACCAGGGCTGCCAACTGTTAATAAATGCTCCTAATTTATTTTATCCAAATACCAATATATCAGAAAGTATGCAAGCCGACAGCTTTAAACTATGCACACGTATAATACCTGACATTCTATATTAATTTGGAGTAACTTATATACGTCAGTGCTACCAACATGATTCTAAGCCTGCTGACAGGTCAACTTTAAATACATGTAACTTCCATACTATCATTTGGATTTCAACCAAATTTCGTATGTGCTATGTGTACCATAACAGATATGACTATGCGTATTCTTAAGAGCAACCAGGGCTGCCAAATGTTAATATGTGCTGTCCCTATTTTTGTTACCCTAATATCAATATACAGTATCAGAAAGTATGCAAGCCAATAGCTCTAAACTTTGCACACGTATAGTACCTGGCATTCTAGATTAATTTGGAATAACTAATATAGGCCTACGCCAGTGCTGCCAACATGATTCTAAGCCTGCTGATAGGTCCAATTTTAAAATGCATGTAACTTCTGTACTAACTAATGGATTTCATTCAAAATTGACACAACAATATGTCATATTATTTCAGATTATTTCTGACCAATACATGTATGTCATTGTTGCCAACATGATTTTACGCGCGCTGCTAGATCCAATGTTTAACTGCATGTAACGTCCATGCTATCCATTGGACTTCAACCAAATTTTGTATTCTGTACCTTAAGACACGGAACTAAGAATATATTCAGTCACCAGGGCTGCCAACTGTAGTTCTCTACTAGGCTACATTATGCCAGGTATACAGTATTTCGAACTAATTAGAAATTTAGACATTACCAACTTATTTTCGTCATTACTGTAGATAGATCCATAGAGATTAATAATTGGCATGAACCTTAAATTTTAAGAAAAGTAGGCTCTTTAGTTCGTAACGGAACTTCTTGGGTTTGTTTTTTTTGAATTGCAAAAAATGCTAAATTGCAAATGTATAAAAGCTACAAAATAGTAAATGTTGAAATCAAAATGCTCAATTTTTTTATTTCAAAATGCTAAAAATCACCACCTCTACTTATAAGGCATAGATAGAGCTCTGCGAGGATAAAGAAGACGTTATCCGCATCCACCCCGCATCCGCACGTTTGTTATCCGAATCTATTGCCATTACAATAATATGTTTAATTAGATAACATATTAAAGCAACACATTTAGTTTTAAGGAGCAAGTCTTTTCCTTAAGCAGTGTATTTCAAGTTCTATGTCCAAAATGAATGTTATACAGCCCGAATTGCAACCTTGTTCAGTTAGGAGTGTTAATTGTGCTTAACGACATAATTTGAATGAGATTAGCGTAAATCATCATCTTACATTTGTCATGAAAACAACATCACGGAAAAATATGATCTGTCATAAACATCCGGGTCCTAGTAATGATACTCAACAAGTTCGGATTGTATCCTAAAAACTATTCACAAATTTACTCCAAACGTTATCCGCAACTTATCCACTATCCGCACAGCTATGCAAACTATATCCGTATGGCGAAAAATTTTGCGGACAACCGCGGGTTTTTCCGTGGATATCCGCATCCGCGCAGGGCTTTACGCATAGTCTAAAAAGGGGGTTAAAATTGTTGGAGTAATCCTTTCCCATCGACCACGAAAACTCGGTTAAGTTCGCAAATCCCTGGAACTCTCTACTGGTGGATGAAATTACCAGAGCTCGTTTCCTGTCTAACGCATCCCAGTGGAGGCCGGAGTTAACCTCGTTACTATTCGCGCTACCCCATGTTTTCCTCACGTCAGCATTCAGCGTGTGTCACCATCACTAATCCACTTCTTTAAGAACCGTTCCTACAAACTCGAAGCAAACGAAAATTCGTTTAGCTGGATTCAGAAATAGGGGATTCATCGAGTAGTGTTGCAGTGTTGCAAATATTAGTAATGAGGTAATAAAT